>ML777363.1:144539-174242 GCA_009831015.1 Picea engelmannii
TTGCATACCCTGTTGGGTCTGGCAGGGCAGAACAGCTGTGGAGCAAAGAGGGTTAAAGAAAACAAAACTAACTACAATCTAACTATCAATTGAAAGCAAATAACACTGTGAAAATAAACAAAAACATCAAACATAAGACACAGAGGTCATCAATGGTTTCAGGCTGGTGCATTAATGAAACCAGAGCACACGCTGAAGAAAGAGACTAGGGGTTCCTTCTCCCTCTAGCGGAAGGCTCTTCAGGGCCCTCAACACAATGCTTTCCTTACAAAATGAAATGAACTGCAAACATCAGTGAAAGAACTCTGGGTGATGCAGCTGATGGATTTGTTGTCAAAGGAGGAGCCTTGAACCATATGAACAGCATAACAGTGCTTAGAATTCCCTGCTAAAACAGTGTACCCTCATGGCCTTTTATAGCAATTTTACGGGCGGTCACGTAACCTTCTCCAAATGTGAATAGGGGTGCATTAGGGTTTATTTAGGTCATTAATCTGCCGATTTTGTAGAGCCGGATCTGATTTGAGAGTCAAATCATCTTGGAGGCCGGTCTGTAGGTGGTCAGGAGGCCGACTTATGCAATTAATGCACCGTATTAGCAGATGCGCGGGTTTTTGTGTTGACAGTCGCACGTCGGGCGCGTATGCGCTGGAAACACGTTTTTGTCCCGCGCATGTGCGCGCGCATCAAGATGTTGTAAAGCGCCCTTCAATTTTTGGTTACTTTGTATAGCTTTTTGCCCTTCTGGAGTGCTGTGAAATTAATTCAGTGCCATGAGTGATTTCATTGTTGTTTTGATGATGTGGAGTTCTTGTCGCCATGTGCAGACGAAATTTCAGTGATAACAGTAGTGAAAGATGTTTTGAAGTAGGGGATTGGGTGTTTTTAAGACTACAACCATACAGACAGATGTCCCTCAAGCAAGCCAAGAAGGATAATAAATTATCAACAAAGTACTATGTCCCTTAGAAGGTGTTGCAAAAGATTGGTACTATGGCATACAAATTGGAGTTGTCTGCATCTTCACGAGTACACCTAGTTTTCCACGTTTCATGCTTAAAGAAGGTTATAGGTGACAAGATCCCAGTTCAAACTATATTTCCAGAACTTGACGAGGAAGGAAAAATCATATTGGATCATGAAGCCATCACTGACACAAGAATTCGCCAACTGAGGAATAGATCCATTTTAGAGTATCTCATTAAATGAAGGAAACTATCGACTGAAGATTCCACTTGGGAAGACGAGTCTTTTATACAGAAGCATCCAAAGTTACTCAAGCATTGCAGACAACACTTGTCTCAAGGGGAGGGGCATGTTAATCCCTAACATTGGTTCATTACCCCTCAATTGGGGTATATTACATTAGTAATGTTATTTTTTCTATGTCGTCTTTATTCCATTAGTTGTAATTATACCTCCTAGTCTCCTATATATACCAAGGAGACATTTTCATTTGGAATCATCTTGTACTTGAACATTTTATGTGGGGTAAAAGGAGGTTTCCCCCTCGAAGAGGCTTATTATCTAAAATTCTCTCTTTTTCAAGGCGTTGAGTACTTATTTTGAGGTTTTTCTATGCTATATTGATATTTGGTTCTTAACACACACACACCCTTCTCTCTCTCTCTCTCTCTCTCTCTCTCTCTCTCTCTCTCTCTCTCTCTCTCCTTGTTGTTAATATCACTATCACTCTCTCTCTCTCTGCCCTCTTTCTCTCTTTCTCATTTAACCTCCCTCTCTATCTCTCTTCATCTAACTCTTTACCTCTATTATGATCTTCCTAACTCTCTCTCTCCCTCCCCTTCTTTCCCTACTCCCTCTATCTCTCCATCTCACTCTCAATATCTCTTCTACTCTAGTTGGCTCTTTCCCTCCCTCCCCTTATCTCCCTCCCCCCCCTCTCTCGCTTTCATGTACTCCATGTTAAAATATTGATGTGCTTATTTTACCATAGATAATATAAAAATATTTTCACCCAACCATAGGCACACAACCACCATCGATCACCTTTAACCTTTGACATGATTATTTTGGAAAGCCATACTAGAACTAATAGATAAACTCTAGTTTCTAACTGCAGTAACAACTCAAGACAAGTAGATCACTCCTTCTCCAAGGTTAGAGCATAAGAGAGATTCACCATATCCACAAAATAAGTACCATACACAACTTCAACATCTGCAATTGCACTACTCCCTCAAACTTGTGCCATACTTAGCTAGTACATCACCAATAATATCACCAAGAGAATCAATGAGAATATCACTTGATAACACTAGAGAGATACCAAGACCAAGAGATGATGTTATTGGATAAATCTGTAAGTGCGGACACAAACCGATCTCCCTTAGATCCACCTGGATCTAGAACAAAGCAAGACAGAATAATACTCTTTCCCTAGATTTCAACTATTGAATGAACTAGGAGGCAAGAATCATGAACATACCTTATGATCGCTTCCTTGGGTCTTTGTTGTTCCAGCTTCGCTCCAATGCTCTTGTGTCGTCAAGACCACAACAATACAAAACAATCAAAGTGAAGACAACTCAATATATTCAACAGCTAATCTATGTATATGATCAAGGAGTTATACAATAAAGTGACATTAGCTTTATGGGAAAGGGACATATTATTGTATTATATTGATGGAAAGAAAAGATTACAACCTGAGCCTTGATGTTGTAAACCTCCTTTCAATGGCCCTTAGCTCTGACACACACACTTTCTCACTTGCAAGAAGAAGATCAACCACTTTTGATAACCTTGCTGGAGTTCTTAGCTGTTGTAGCATCAGTCCTTCACACAATCTTTCACTCATTCTCCAATAAATCTCTTGCTAGTTTGCTTCTAACCTTTTCCATGAGAATCCCCTCAATATATAAGAGAGAATGAATTAGTTACTTGGATAGGAATGATCCCAAAATATCAGGAAAGCCAGTACTTAGATAACCATTCGAATGCCATCTCATCCTTCTAGAAGGTTCGAGAATTCATATTTTTCCCTTCTTTAGAAAGAGTTCGCACCCTAACAGTTAAGCACAGTGCGAACTTATCACACCCTGGCTTAATGCATCCTATGAGAATCATGCATTCTCGCAGGTAAATGTATTGACAGCCTGCGAACCTTCCTCAAAACTATGATTTCTGGAAAGAGATAAAGGTAACTTTTCTCAGGATAAAGTTTTAATGAAGAGCCTGAGTTCACATCATCATTACATCATCATGACAACCAAAATTATGGATAACATATGAGCACACACCCTTATTCCTCCTTGCAAATTCAACTTCCACTCTCCATAAGACTTGCGCTCTGACTAGTGTACAAATGAGTTAAAACATACTCTATTTATATTACTTTGTCCGGTGAATTTTTCTGGCTGGGATGACATGACTTTCTGGTAATTATATTTTCTATTTATCTTTTTCCTATGGAGCCGACTTGTATTTCTTGAAGATAACATTCTAATATTATTTATTCTACTGGGCTGACTTGTCTTCTAGGTTTTTCCCACATCTGTTTAGGGTTTCCCTTTCTTCCGAGATATTCCATTATAGTCAAAGGTTACACATGGAGGTTAATACCTCCCGCAACTACCGTAACATCAACACTCCCTCCTAGGTAGGGAGGTATTAACAATAATGGTCTTGAGCACACATAGACCATTATGTTAAGAACCAAATATCAATATAGCATATAAAAACCTCAGAATAAGTACTCAACGCCTTGAAAAAGAAAGAATTTTAGATAATAAGCCTCTTTGAGGGGGAAACCTCCTTTTACCCCACATAAATGTTCAAGTACAAGATGATTCCAAATGAAAATGTCTCCTTGGTATATATAGAAGACTAGGAGGTATAATTACAACTAATGAAATAAAGACGACATAAATAAAATAACATTACTAATGTAATATGCCCCAATTAAGGGGTAATGAGCTAATATTAGGGCTTAGAATGCCCCCCCACTTGAGACAAGTGTTGTCCGCAATACTTGAGTAACTATGGATTCTTCTGTATAAAAGACTCATCTTCCCAAGTGGAATCTTCAGCTGGTAGTTTCCTCCATTTAATGAGATACTCTGAAATGGATCTATTCCTCAGCTGGTGAATCCTTATGTCAGTAATGGCTTCAGGCTCCAATATGATTTTTCCTTCCTCATCAAGTTCTGGCAATATATTTTGAATTGGGATCTTGTCACCTATAACCTTATTTAAGCATGAAACATGGAAAACTGGGTGTACTCATGAAGATGCAGGCAACTCCAATTTGTATGCCATAGTACCAATCTTTTGCAACACCTTATAAGGGCCATAGTACTTTGGTGATAATTTATTATCCTTATTGGCTTTCTTGAGGGACATATGTTTGTATGGTTGTAGTCTTAAAAACACTCAATCCCCTACTTCAAAACTTCTTTCACTGCGATGTTTATCTGCTTGTTGTTTCATGCGATTATGTGTCATGGTCAGGTTGTCCTTTAATATTTGAAGAACTTGTTGTTGATGCTCGATGTGATATTCCACTGCTTGAGCCTTAGATTTTTATTTTAGAGAAGAAGTGATGGAAGGAGGGTGGTATCCATAGAGTGCCATAAAGGGTGTCATTTTTGTTGCAGTAAGAAAGGAAGTGTTATACCACCATTCTGCCAAGGGTAACCATTCGAACCATTGTATTTGTTTATCAGAGAGAAAACAACTAAGGTAGACTTCCATACATTTGTTCACTATCTCAGTTTGTCCATTAGATTGAGGATGATAGGATGAGCTATG
Source organism: Picea engelmannii (assembly GCA_009831015.1). Lineage (NCBI taxonomy): Eukaryota > Viridiplantae > Streptophyta > Pinopsida > Pinales > Pinaceae > Picea > Picea engelmannii. Next base: position 149,313 of record ML777363.1, read on the forward strand.
AGGCAATTGAGTACCCAAATAAGAAAAAAATTATGTCCAAAAATGTCCATTGAAGATGGGATATTTGTCACTTACAATATCCAATATTTGTCACTTAAAAATGTCCATTGAGTGCCCTCATACTGGAGAGGTGTGAAATTCCAATAGTACCTTTGGTTTGAGTTGGGAGTTCTTACATAAATATAAGTGATCTTTGTACCATACTGAATCATTTTTCCATGTAAATGTATCTGATGCACTAGAATCCTGTTGCAACCTTTGAATGAGAGTTCACACTGTTGGCATGATTTCAGACAGAAGGAAGAGTAAGTTTGTTGGCATGTTTAACAGGCAGAGTATTCTTTCCATTGATGGCAAGATCAGAGTATGCATCGATGGAAAAATAGGAACAAAGTAAGCTCAGGAGGAATTAGCGCAGAGTCGAACGCAGTGTGACGGTGTGCTTGTTGATGATTGAATGGCAAGATCAAAGTGTTGGTCAAACTCCATTTCACAGTTTCGGCTACCGGGATTTCGGATACTGGAAGATGGAGATGTCAAGGACTCTCACTACAGGAGTCCCAAATTCGCAAAATGAGAAACGTCGATGTTGTGTTAATCAGACTCCATTTCAGAGTATTCGGCTACCGGGATTTCGGATACCGAGAGATGGAGATTTCAAGGACTCTCACTACAAGATTCCTGAAGTCGTGAAATGAAAAATGTCGATGTGATGTTCATCCAACTCCATTTTAGAGTATCGGATACCAGGATTTCAGATATCGGGAGATGGAAATGTCAAGGACCCTCACAATAGGAGTCTCGAACTCGTGATATGCGAAATCATGAAATAACCTTAGCCATCAGATCGAGGATTGATCTGGACCGTTGATCAGACACGACGAAGGCTATGAAGTTTTGAATTCACGAAAATATCTGGACTTTTGGATCCATAGGACACGTGGCAAAAGATTTTAATTTCGTTGACTGCAAAGTCAAAGGAACAGAGTTCTCTAACATCAAGAACTCGCGACATGCAAAATCGTGAAATGCCAAAATGTAAAATTATGAAAGGCGCTAGCAAATAAAGTCCATTTTGAAGATCCTGACTTGGAGAGTCAAGATGCCTCACATCAGGAACTCACAACATGCGAAATCGCGAAATGCCGAAATGCGAAATTGTGGAAGGCGCTAACAACTAAGCTCTATTTCGGAGATCACAACATGGAGCGTCAAGTTATCTCATCACAAGGAATGCCGAAATGCCGAATTGGGAAATGGCGAAATAAGCACGAGATTCATTACATAATCCAATGGTGCAGGTGAAATTGAATATGATCAGAGGGCTACTGTTCCATCTCACAGTTAACTGATTAGTTACGAATTAGTTAGCAAAACTGATTCATGATTCTTGATCGGTTGGCGTTTCAGTTGCTGAGATGTTTTCTCTGCCCAAGAAGATTCGAAGTGTAACTATCGTGGTGGTTGTGCATAAAATAAAAACATAGAGATTGTGTAATGTTGGTTGTTCCGACTGAAAAATGAGTTGAACTGCATAAAGGTAAAACTACAGTATGCACAGTGTGAAGAAAGCTCAAAGATAAGGAACAGAACCTGAATATAAGAGAAAATGGGAAGAGAGAAGAATGTACACATATCAAAGAGAATGAGAAGGATAGAGAAAGAACAGATGGACAGAGAGAACAAGTCAAGCCAAATATGAACAGAGTAGAAGAATAGTGTAGCAAAGAAGAATTGCAAAACAGTGAAGAAGTGATAATATTTGATTTATCTGGGTTATTGGTTATTCAATCATTTATTTGTAATCAGGGAGGTCGGGTGATGCTAGGGAGGACTGTTGTCCTCAGAGGTTCAAGTGGGTGCTTGAGCACAGGGAGTTGTAGCTTCCATTTGGTTGCAACCAGTAAAACTAGGGTGGAAGGGTGGTGCAAAGGAGAAGAGTTATTCTCTGTTATACAGGTTGGTGCCTGTGTAACTAGAAGTTGGTGCTTCCATCTAGTTGGTGCTGGAACACTTAGGGAGTTGGTGCTTCCTTCTAGTGGGTGCTAGAGAAATCAGAGAGTTGGTGCTCTCAAATAGGTTGGATCTTGTAAAACAAAGGTAGTAGCCTCACATTGAGTTGGTGCTCAATTAGAAATGATGTACAGAACTTAAAAGACTTCCCATCATTTCGAAGAAGAAGAGGTTTTCTCCCTTTTATAGGTTTCTTCGTGAAAATCTGTCTCTGTGTATATCTTATGTGTGAGTGATGCTCATTTTTTATGTTGTCCATATGTATTATAATATTGATTGTCACTTGGACAAATATTAAAAAATGGTTTAGTTGAATTAAAATTCTTTAAGCATAGTAACAACTGATTCAGCCCCCCCTCTCAGTTGTGTTAGTAATTTCAACAATTGGTATTAGAGCAGGTTCCTTTTATTTAAAGGTAGATCTGTAAGATTAAACATGACAAGTCATGAAAGGACTTCAACCAATAATCCTCCTCTGTTTGATGGAACAAATTTTGGCTTTTGGAAAGTTAGAATTAGAACATACCTAATGGCCTTAGGTGTTGATGTTTGGGATGTAGTAGAGACTGGATACATAAAGCCTGTTGTGCTAGCTTCCAAGGATGATAAGTTAGAATTTATTTTTAATGCTAAGGGAATGAATTCTATCCTGAATGGACTTGAAGAAGTCGAGTTTGTAAAGGTAATGCATCTTCAAACTACCAAAGAAATGTGGGATAAAATTATTAACAGTTATGAAGGAAATGAGAAAGGAAAAGATGCCAAACTTCAAACATTTAGGTTGAAGTTTGAACAACTAAAGATGAATGAAGATGAAACAGTTAGCAAGTATTTTTTAAGAGTTGAAGAACTTGTGAATTCCATGAAGGGTCTTGGTGAGAAGTTTGAAGAACCACTCTTAGTTCAGAAGATTTTAAGATCTCTGCTTGATAAATTTAATCCAAAAGTCTTTGCAATAGAAGAACTAAATGATCTTAAAACTTTGTCCATTGATCAACTTCTAGGAACCTTAACTGCATATGAAATGAGGATTATCAAAGATAAATCCATTACTAGAGAAGCATCGTTTAAAGGAGACAAGAATACTGATTCAGAATTAGATGATATTGAGGAAAATTTTGTGAGAAGGTTAAAGAAAGGATGAGGAAAATATCAAGGCAAGTTTCCCTTCAAATGATTTAACTGTGCTAATATAGGTCATTTTGCATCTAAGTGTCCTCATCAGAAAAAGGACCAGACCTCTGATGATGAAAAGAAGTACAAATTCAAGAAATATAGTAAGAAGAAAAGTATGGTTGCAAATAATGACAATTCCTCAGAAGACACCGATAGTGAATTTTCCTGTGAATTTAAGGCAAATGACTTCATGCTTATGGCCAAAGAGGATTATGAAACTAAAAGCACAGGCAGTGATGACAATGATGAATAAGTTGTGGTTGATATGGAAGGAGAACTGATCAGTGCACTGGAAGAGATTAACAGACTCAGAATTAAGAACAGAAAGAAAAAACAATTGTTGATACAGTTCGAGAAAGGTAGTAAACATCCTTATGAAGACTTTGCCCTGCTGAAAGTGGAATTAGAAGAGGCAAAGAAAATAGAATACATACTGAAACAACAGTTGTCAGAGAAGAAATATAGGTGTGAAACCTTAGAAGAAGAGATAGTAAAAACCAAAAAAGAAATGGAGAAGTTTAAGGGATTGTATCACCAAAATATGCCAAGTATTAAAGCCTCAGAAGGATTAACCTCCATTCTAAATCAACAAAGAAACCCAAAGTTGAAAACTTGATTGGGGTATGAAGAAGAATCAAGTAGTGATCATCCAAGTAATACAGGACCTATCAAGTTTGTCAAATCTTCAAACATTGACAACAGTCACTCTACAGAAACAAAGAAAAAAAATCAGCCACCAAGAAGGAATGAAAGAAAAAATACCAGAATCGAATCCGTAGATCAACGAGATTATCGTCATGAAAGAAATCGACCTCCTCAAAGAAGACATATTTTTTCAAGGTACAAAGGTTTTTTCTATGGTTATTGTTTTTTCTTCTCTAATTTTGGTCACAAAGCTATAAACTGTTCTTTAAGATTTAGATATAAGAAATCAAGTTTTTCAAGGAATAATTATCTGCCACTACAAAGATTGAGACAGCCAAGCAACAAACAATCACAGACTATAAATCATGTGATAATTGGGAGAAGGACATAGGTGAAACACAACAATAGTTATGAGCATAACAATCATTATGGTCTGTTATTCAATGAACCAGAATGTTACAACTGCCATAATTATGGACATAAAGCTGTAGACTGTCACTTAAAGAATTACAAGTCAGATTTGATCCCCACTGTTGAAAATGTCAAGGTTTGGAAGAGGAAAGCAGATGGCAAGTGTGGACTAGTGTTATCAACCCAAAGACAAAAGAATTCATGGTATATTGACAGTGGATGTTCCAAACATATGACTGGAGACAAAAGTAAGTTTCTAACTCTAAGTGATAGCAAATAAGGGAATGTAACTTTTGGAAATGATGCACTAGGAAAAATAAAAGGTAAAGGAATGGTAAGTTTGAGTAATGGAAAAGGGAAAGCTCAAGATGTGTTTTTTGTAGAAGGTCTGAAACATAATCTTCTTAGTGTCAGTCAAGTCTGTGACCAGGGATGTGAATTCGTTTTTACCTCTAAAGTCTGTAGAATAAAATCTATGAATTCAGGATAGCTAGTTGCAAAAGGGATAAGAACAAAAAACATTGTCTATGTGTTAAAAGAAGAAAAAGAAGAATGACACTTAAGAAAGTATGATGAAAGTTGGTTGTGGCATAGGAGACTTGGAAACCTAAATTTTGATCATATAATCAATCTCAGAAACAATGGGGCAGTAAAAGATCTTCTGAAGATATCAAAGCCATATGACTCTGTTTGTAAACCTTGTCAGATAGGAAAGCTTACTCGCACTCAGTTCAAATCTAAAAAAATTCCTTCAACAAAAAAAACTCTCTAGTTAGTACATATGGATTTATGTGGACCATCAAGAAAAGAAGGTACAGGAAAAGAAAATTATTTTATGTTGATTATTGATGATTATTCTAGACTAACTTGGGTTGCCTTCTTGAAGGAAAAATCTGAAGCATTTGAAAAATTCAAAGTGTTTAAGTCTCTGACTGAGAATCAAACAGGAAAGAGATTAAAGGCAGTAAGATCTGATAGAGGAGGAGAGTTTATTTCATGGAACTTCAAAGAGTTCTGTGATAAACATCGGATAAAAAGAGAGTACACAATTCCAAGGACTCCACAACAAAATGGAGTTGTTGAGAGGCAGCATAGATCAATACAACAAATGGAAAGATCGATGATGAATGAAAGGAACATATCTCTGAAATATTGGGTGGAAGCAATTCATACAACTATTCACATTCTTAACAAAGCTCATCTCAGGCCACACAGTGACAAGACTCCTTATGAACTATGGTTTGGAAGACTTGCTTCGATCAAGCATTTTAAAGTCTTTGGAAGTAAATGTTATATCAATAACAATGATGAAAATATTGGCAAATATGATGATAGGGCTGATGAAGGTATCTTTTTGGGTTATGCTACAAATAGTAATGGGTACAGATGTTACAATAAGAGACTGCATAAACTAGTTGATTGTATAGACATAAAAGTTGATGAAGAAATCTCGGTCATAAATGTAAGCAATGGTGAACCAAGAATAGAAGATATAGTTGAAGATGAAGATGAACAGGTCCAAGGATCAAAAAGGGATGAATCTGAATCAGATTAAGATACAAATACTTAGGCTAACACAAATTAGTAGAAACAAGCAAAATCACCTCTCAGAATTGTTAGAAAGAATCATCCTAAAAATCAGATAATTGGAGATATAAATAAAGGAGTTCAGACAAGAAGGAAATTGATTAAAGACTCAGAACAGTCTCATGTTTCTTTTTTATCTATGACTAAACCTAAAAATTTTGATGAAACCAGCCAACATGATGATTGGATTAGAGCAATGAATGAAGAACTTGATCAAATTGAGAAGAATAATAATTGGGAGCTTGTCCCTAGACCTGAAGATAAGAATATAATAGGTTCCAAGTGGGTGTTCAAGAATAAAATGAATGAAAAAGGTCAATTTGTTAGAAATAAAGCTAGATTGGTCTGTAAAGAGTATGCACAAGTTGAAGGTCAGGATTTTGATAAAACTTTTTCACCAGTGGCAAGATTGGAAGCCATCAGAATGTTTCTTGCTTATTCATTTCATAAGAACTTTAAAGTGTATCATATGGATGTTAAGTCAACATTTCTTAATGGATATCTAGAGGAAGAAGTATATATGGAGCAACCTTAAGGATTCTCATTGATAGACAATCCTACTTATGTTTGCAAGCTGAAGAAGTCCTTATATGGACTAAAACATGCACCACAATCTTGGTATTATAGACTGGACAAATTCTTACATGACAAAGGGTTCAAGAAAGGTACTATTGACAACAATCTCTACATTAAATATGAAGGTGATAATTTACTAGTTGTTTTGGTTTATGTAGATGATATTATTTTTGGTTGTACTAATGAATCATCTGTCCAGTGGTTTTCTAACTCTATGCAAACAAAGTTTAAGATGTCCATGATAGGAGAACTGTCATATTTTCTTGGCTTACAAGTAAAACAGAGTTCTGCAGGAAGTTTTATATCTCAAGAAAAATATTTGAAAGAGATGTTGAAGAAATTTCAGATGGAGGATTCCTCTCCTATTAATACACCTATGGTGGTTGGTTGCAAGCTCAGTAAAGATGATATGTCACCCAATGTTGATCAAAGAACATACCTATCAATGATAGGCAGTCTTTTGTACATCATAACATCCCATCCTGATATAATGCAAGTTGTTGGAATGGTAGGTTGTTATCAGTCTGCTCCTAAACAAATTCATTTGGTAGCTGTCACAAGGATATTCAAATACTTGAAGGGAACAATGAATTATGGTCTGTGGTATCCCAAAAATCAGAATTTTCAGTTAACTACTTATTCAGATGCAGATTGGGCAAACTGTGTTGATGAGAGAACAAGCACCAGTGGAGGAGCATTATTTCTGGGTGACTCATTAGTAGCATGGCTCAGAAAAAAGAAAGGATCCATTTCATTATCAACTTCATAGGCAGAATACATTGCTGTTGCTACTTGCTGCACACAAATTTTGTGGATGATTCAAAATCTTGCAGATTTGAAGGTAACTTACACTGATCCCATTCCAATTCACTGTGATAAAACTAGTACCATTAGTGTCTCTAAGAATCTTGCTCTTCATTCCAAGACTAATCATATCCCAATAAAGTATCATTTTCTCAGAGAACAAGTTACAAACAAAATTGTTCAGCTGAATTATATTCCTTCCATAGAACAGATTGTTGATATCTTTAGTAAACCATTAGCAGTAACCCCTTTTGGATATCTTCGTCAAAAGTTGGGGGTTATACTTTCTTTTGTCTAATCTGTTCACCTAGTCAGGGGGAGTACTTATTGAATATCTAGTGATTTTCTAAGCTGCTCATAGTTGACAGGGAGAGGATGTACTACAACAGCTCAGGGGGAGCGTGTTTCTTCTTTAACATTGATGTCAAAGGGGGAGAAAGTTTTGTGATTTCAAGGATGCTACAGGGATGCCTAAAGTGGTATAGTTGTGTATTTGTTTTTCAAGGCATTGTCATCAATGCCAAAGGGGGAGATTGTTGAAATGTTTTCAGATAGAAGGTAGAGTAATTTTGTTGGCATGTTTAATAGGAAGAGTATTCTTGTCCTTGATGGCAAGATCAGAGTATGCATCGATGGAAAAATAGGAACAAAGTAAGCTCAGGAGGAATTAGCGCAAAGTCGAACGCAGTGCGAAGGTGTGCGTGTTGATGATCAAATGGCAAGATCGAAGTGTTAGTCAAACTCCATTTTGGATTTTCGGCTACCGGGATTTCAGATACTGGGAGATGGAGATGTCAAGGACTGTCACTACAGGAGTCCTGAAGTCGAGAAATGCGAAATTCCAATGTGATGTTAATCAGACTCCATTTCGGAGTATTCGTCTACCGAGATTTCGGATACCAGGAGATGGAGATGTCAAGGACTCTCACTACAGGAGTCCCGAAGTTGAGAAATGCGAAATGTCGATGTGATGTTCATCTGACTCCATTTTGGAGTATTGGATACCGGGATTTCAGATATCAGGAGATGGAAATGTCAAGGACCCTCACAACAGGAGTCTCAAACTCGCAATATGAAAAATTGTGAAATAACCTTAGCCGTCGGATCGAGGATTGATCTGGACCGTTGATCAGACATGATGAAGGCCATGAAGTTTTGAATTCACTCAAAGATCTGGATTGTTCAGTCCATAGGACACGTGGAAAAAGATTGTCATTTCGCTTACTGCAAAGTCAAAGGAACGGAGTTCTCTAACATCAGGAACTCACGACATGCGAAATCATGAAATGACGAAATGCAAAATTATGAAAGGCGCTAACAACTAAAGTTCATTTCGAAGATCGTGACTTGGAGAGTCGAGATGCCTCACATCAGGAACTCACAACATGCGAAATCATGAAATGTCGAAATGCGAAATTGTGGAAGGCGCTAACAACTAAACTCCATTTCGGAGATCGCGGCATGGAGCGTCAAGTTATCTCATCACAAGGAATGCAGAAATGCCGAAATGTTGAATTGTGAAATGGTGAAATAAGCACAAGATTCATTACATAATCCAATGGTGCAGGTGAACTTGAATATGATCGGAGGGCTACTGTTCCATCTCACAGTTAATTGATCAGTTACGAATCAATTAGCAAAAATGATTCATGATTCTTGATTGGTTGGCGTTTCAGTTGTTGAGACATTTTCTCTGCCTAAGAAGATTCGAAGTGTAACTTTTTTGGTGGTTGTGCATAAAAGAAAAACATAGAGACTGTGCAATGTTGGTTGTTCTGATTGAAAAATCAGTTGAACTGTAGAAAGGTAAAACTACAGTATGCGCAGTGTGAAGAAAGCTCAAAGATAAGGAACGAAACTTGAACAAAAGAGAAAAGGGGAAGAGAGAAGAATGTACACATATCAAAGAGAATGATAAGGATAGAGAAACAACAGATGGACAGAGACAGCGAGTCAAGCCAAATATGAACAGAGCAGAAGAATAGTGTAGCAAAGAAGAATTGTAGAACAGTGAAGAAGTGGTAAGATTTGATTTATCTGAGTTATTTTTTATTCAATCATTTATTTGTAATCAAGGAGTTAGGGTGATGCTGGGAGGACTGTTTTCCTCAGAGGTTCAAGTGGGTGCTTGAACACAGGGAGTTGTAGCTTCCATCTGGTTGCAGCCAGAAAAACCAGGGTGGCAGGGTGGTGCAAGGGAGAACAATTGTTCTCTGTTATACAGGTTAGTGCCTGTGTAACTAGAAGTTGGTGCTTCCATCCAGTTGGTGCTGGAACACTCAGGGAGTTGGTGCTTCCTTCAAGTGGGTGCTAGATAAATCAGAGAGTTGGTGCTAGTAGCCTCACATTGAGTTGGTGCTCAATTAGAGATGATGTATAGAACTTAAAAGACTGCCTATCATTTCGAAGAAGATGTTTTCTCCCTTTATGGGTTTCCTCATGAAAATCTGTCTCTGTGTATATCTTATGTGTGAGTGATGCTCATTTTTTATGTTGTCCATATGTAGTATAATATTGATGGTCACTTGGAGAAAGATTGAAAAATGGTTTAGTTGAATTAAAATTGTTTAAGCACAGTAACAATTGATTCACCCTCCCCCTCTCAGTTGTGTTAGTAATTTCAACACACACTTTTTCGTCATTCTTCCATTCATCCCTTGCTTCTATTATCCAATCGGGTTGGATGATCGAGATATCACAGAGAAAGGCCTCAACATATTCATCCTTTCTTGAGAGTGCATCTGCCACAACATTTTGCTTCCTCTTTTTATAGACGATTTCAAAATCATAACCCAATATCTTGGCTACCCATTTTTTTTGTTCTTATGAAGATAGTGTTTGTTCCAAGAAGTATTTAAGACTATCATGATCTGTTTTGACCTTGAAATGCCTACCTATTAGGTAAGGACTCCATTTCTTCAATGCATGTAGTATTGCCATCATTTCCTTCTCATAAATGGGTTTGTGTAAGTCCTTTCCCTTGAGTGGTTAACTTTCAAAAGGCAGGGGCCTTCCTTCTTGCATTAGGACAACACCAATTCCATTTCCTGAGGCATCACATTCCACAATAAAGGTTTTTGTAAAGTCTGGCGTGGTCAAGACAGGAGCTTTGCACATCACCTCTTTAAGTTGTTCAAAAGATTTAGTTGCCTCTAGAGTCCATGAAAATGCATCCTTATTAGTTAGTGTCATTAAAGGTGTTGTTATTCTTCCATAGTGCCAAACAAACTTGCGGTAGTAACCTGTCAAACCCAAAAATCAGCTATGATTCTTCAATGTTTTGGAAATCTGCTAGTCCATCATGATATTAATATTGTTAGGGTCTACCTTGACACCTTCATGAGATACAATATGACCCAAATACTTTACCTCCTTCACTCCAGAGAAACATTATGATGGTTTTGCATATAGTTGTTTCTCCTTTAGTAGTTGTAGCACCTTGTCAACATGTCGCACATGATCCTCCCAAGACTTGCTATATATTAGTATATCATCAAAAAATACTAACACAAATTTTCGAAGGAAGGGCTTGAAAAAGGAATTCATCAACCCTTGGAATGTGGAAGGTGCATTTGTAAGTCCAAAAGGCATGACCAAAAATTCATAATGACCTTCATGAGTTTGGAATGTTTTTTTGGGGATATCTTCTTCCTTCATTCTAATCTGACGATACCCTTAATGGAGATCCAATTTTGTGAAATAGATTGCTCTGTGTAGTTCATCTAGAAATTCATCAATGACAGGAATGGGAAACTTATCTTTAATAGTGATCTTGTTGATCTCTCTATAATCTAGACACATATGTCATGAGCTATCTTTCTTGAATACCATTACCACTGGTGCATAGTAAGAACTTTGTCTAGGTCTAATAATTCCAGCCTCTAACATTTCTTCAACCATGCACTCAATTTCACTCTTCTGGGCATAAGGGTATTTGTATGGCCTGATGTTAGGAGGAACACTCCCAGGAATTAGGTGAATTTCATGATCATGATTTTGAGTGGGTGGAAGGCCTTTGGGAATATCTTCAAATACTTTGGAATGATTATCAATGATCCCTTGGAGATCTTGAGGAATAGATGGATTAGATTTTTGAACATCTAGTGAGCATAGTTGTGCAATAACACCTTGATGCGCCATTTTCAATAATTTTGTCATGCCATTAGAGCTTATCACCTTGCCAAGTTTCCCTGTGATACCTCTTAACTCAATTTCTTTTCCTTCCAATGAAAATTTCATGAAAAGTTCTTGAAAATGAAAAGCCATTGTTCCTAATGATTGTAACCATTAGATTCCTAGTACAACATAAACACCACCCATGGGTATAGCTATCATTGGACTATTCATTACATTTCCCCCATAGTAAGATTGATCTTATTGCATTTTCCTTAGCAATTAATAGTTCCTCCATCTGCAATCATTACTTGAAACTCTGGCGTTGGATATACAAAGCAATTGAGAGATTTAGCTAATTTATAGTGAATGAAATTATGAGTACTGCCAGAATCAATTAGGACTATTACCTTTTTCTTTTTCATGTATCCTTTGATCTTGAGGGTTTGAGGAGTGCTAATTATAGAAAATGCATTACACGATATCGTGGGAGTAAACTCATCAGATGAAATTGCTTCTATGTTTTCATCTTGAGATGGTTCTTGTTCTTGTTCTTCCTCCTCTTCACAATCTATGTAGAATAATTTATTCTCACCACACTTATGTCCCTTACTGTACTTGTTGTCACAATTAAAGAATAAACCTTTTGATTTTATTTCCTCTAATTGTTGAGGTGTCAACCTTGTAGGTTGAGGTGTTTTAGAAGAAGGGGAATTATTCTCTCTATAGATGTTAGGATTGGTCCTTCTAGTAACCATAGCCATATTTTTACTTTCAACATTTCTTGCCACCTTAAATGCATTATCCAATGATTTGGGTTCCCAAAGTCGAACCTCATGTTGAATGTTATCCTTTAAAGATCCTATGAATACATAATCAAGTGCTCATCTGGACTATTTGTTACCTTTATATTCAGTCTTTGGAAGTTCTCAATGTGCTCGGTAACTGAACCCTTTTTCTTGAGATTTATCAATTGGCTAAAGAAGGTATTGCTCCTTGTATCCTCATAGTGTTCTATCATTTCTTCCGTGAAAATTGTCCAAGTGACGAGTGATTTGGGAGAACAAAGCCATCGATACCATACAAATTGATTGGGTTCTAAATATAAACAAGCAATTCGTACCTTTTGTTTATGTGGCACATTATGTAGATCTAAGAATTGCTCCATCTGAAGTATCCATGTGATTGGTCCTTGCCATCAAACTTCCTCATATCGATCTTAGGAATGTGGTTGGTCTTCAACCCAAAGTTGGAGTTTCTCCATTATTGATTCACCTTCCTTGTGTCCTCATCATGAATTTTCATGGGATACATTTTCACTTTCAGGCGTCCTCTCTATTAGGAAACTTTTCAATCCTTCCATGATCTCCACTTTTAAACCATCCATCTTAGTATCCAACTTAGCTTCCATTGAATCCAGCATCTCTTGTAGTTCATCTTTGGTTACTGTCTTCTTTTGTAAATCATGTATGTCCCTATGAATTTCTTCACCTTCATCAAGAGTCCAAGTAGGATTTTCTGGAGGCTTATTTGGTGTAGAAGTTCCCTTTTTTGGTGGCATGTTGGCCAAGTATCACATTAAACCTTGATTTTGAGGTGGTTCTACTCGACAATATTCCTTTTATTGTATCTCCAAAAATTTTGGCCCTTCTGAGTATGAACTTTTATTTTTTGTAGGTCTTTGATATTTCTTCTCTTCAATTCCACAAGTCTAATAAAAATTGGATGTGCCAAGTGGAATTTATGGTAACTTCCCCGCAGCTTGCTGATTTTTTGCCTTTCCAGGAGATCTCACTTGTATAGTGTGCCCCACACAAAACAATTGATATAAAATTATGAAACTCATACCAAAACTACTACGTTCTGTCCACTATCCAATGAAACTAGTCTCACTCAATTTGGATACTCTAGGAATAATTTATTCTTGTTTTACTTGGGACACCTTCTTGAGACTAGTCAATAGGACTACTCAGATACCCTATCTTCCACAGGGTGTATCTACAAATTTAAGATGACCGAGAAGATGAAATTGATACCACAAATACCTTACTAATTTTTGAGAATATCCTCCAGATTTCACGGTCTTAAACGTTACAAAAAAACTTTTATAGAGAAAATTACGCAATGACTCAATTCAAGATGATTCCAGAACCCTATCTTACAAAGGTTGTATCCATGAAAGTATAAGGCCTCAGGAGCTAAAATTTTAACCCAACGTACCTTGATCTGTCTACTAAATATCCTCCAAGTTGTTCCTTCTGAATCATTGTATAAAAAAAGTTATAGAAAAAATTTCACAGTGTCTCAGATGTAGCAGCGAAACCCCAAGACCTTGAGCTCTGATACCATATGTTAAGAACCAAATATCAATATAGCATAGAAAAACCTCAAAATAAGTACTCAACGCCTTGAAAAAGAGATAATTTTAGATAATAAGACTCTTTGAGGGGGAAACCTCCTTTTACCCCACATAAATGTTCAAGTACAAGATGATTCCAAATGAAAATGTCTCCTTGGTATATATAGAAGACTAGGAGGTATAATTACAACTAATGAAATAAAGCCGACATAAATAAAATAACATTACTAATGTAAAATGCCCCAATTAAGGGGTAATGAGCCAATATTAGGGCTTCACACATTCTGTCGGTAGCATCATAATATCCACAAATGCTATCTCATGATCACACAAATCAAGTCACGAGCGTCATCATCAAGTTATCATTATCATTTGATATCATCCTGGAATCAACATACATCATCGTTTTCAAAATATCTCGAGGCCATACTCCATCTGAGTAATCGAGAATGATGATGAATAAGTCATTTGTTGAACTCAATGCACTCAATAGACTGTCTCACATGAGTCACCCACTCAATAGAGTGATAATGGAATCATTCTTGTAATCCAGACATACGTCTTAGAATAATAGTTTTCCCAGCAAATGTTGAAAGCCCCGCAATGGGATACAAGGAACATTCTTCTAATCCGAACCTATGTCCTTTGGTCCTCCCAAATGTTGAAAGCCATGCCATGGGCTATAGAGATCATTCCTATAGGAATGTCAGTCTAGGACTATTTTCTAATCGTGTCATATGCACCATAGAGATCAATCTCTAACCATATGACTTAGAAAATATCGGTCCCATATCAATCACCTTAATCGGGATGTCATGTCCTTAGGGGGTGGACTATTCAACCTGATTGGGCCAATAACTATGCCTCAAGAGAATATCATTCTTGAATCATTTTCCTAATCGAGCCACAATCTGTGCCTTAGGAAAATATTGTTCCATGATACGTCAACAATCTGTCAACCTGGACCATTCTCCACAAGGAGAATGTCTGGCCACCAACAATTTGTTTTTCCTGGACCATTCTTCACCTGGCGAATGTCTTTCCACCAACACACTGACTATCCATCTAGCTAGAAATCATCTCCAACACTAGTGGTAGTCTCCATGACAATTAGATAATAGCATACAACTACTACAATGCCATCCAATAGAACACTACTGTGTCTATCCATAATAGTACGCAATTATTTCCCTGTTGTACACAACCACTCCTAGTAGCACATGACTACTAACCAGTGACACACAGACACTACCAGTGGAACACATCAACCATAGTAGAATACATCTACTGTCCAGAGACATACAGTCTCTACAACATTCAAATCATATCATATCATATCATCTTGCATCAACAATGTCATCACCTGCATCACCTATAAGTTGTACTAGCATGATGTGAATACATCATATCTAAGTTGTACTAGTGTTATATGTAGCATCATATACGTGATCTCTAAGTCGTACTAGCATGACATATTTAGCATGATGTCAGCGCATCATATCTAATTTGTATGTCCACCTCTAAGTTATACTCGCATGATGTAGATCAATGCTTCTTTGTGTCACCTCTAAGTTATAATCGCATGATGTAGATCGATGCTTCTCTGTGTCACCTCCAAGTTGTATGATCATCTCTAATCTATACTAGCATGACATATCTAGCATGATTCCAATGCATCATATCTAAGTTGTATGCCACATCTAATATGTACTTGCATTTATCATATCTAGCATGACATGAGCCCCTTGTATCATCTCTTAGTTGTATGGTCATCTCTAAGCTGCACTAGCATGACATATCTAGCTTGATGTCAATACACCATATCTAAGTTGTATGTCACATCTATGATGTACTCGCATGACCATATCTAGCATGATGCAGCTCATCAACATCGTCTCTAAGTTGTACTAGCATGTCATATCTAGCATGATACCAATGCACCATATTTAAGCTGTATGACACCTCTAAGTTCTACTAGCATGATGCTCCTCAATCCACTGTATCAACAACTCCAACCATCTATATCATATCTGAGTTGTAATAGCATGATCACATCTAGTATGATGCAAGCATCATCTCTAAGCTGTATGACCATCTCTAAGTTGTACTAGCATGATACAGATCCGCATCTCACTGGCATTCCATGATGTCATGTATCAGTGCTCCCTTCCAACCAAGGAATCCATCTCCTCCCTCTCAACCAAGGGAGAAATATCCACAAGTCCTAGCTTGTCCCTCAAGTATGCAAACTTTATCTTTGATAGAGGCTTTGTCAAAATATATGTTGTCTGCTCATCGGTGGAGATATATTGGAGAATAACTTCTTCCTAATGTGAAAATCGATCTGATCTCGACATAGTATCATGATCTAAGTGTTGATTCATGTTAATTGGAAAACAAAGAAAGTGAGTGAGGGTATAGAAGTGTTGAGTCATTTTAATTTAGAAACAAATGAAAGAAAATCATATAAGATTGTTATTATGTAATACTTTCCAATTAAAATAGAAGTGTGACATTGATTTTGTTTTTATTTTTTTTTTAAATTAAGTACTGTTAATTTATTTTTATATTATTAAAAATATATTGTACTCAATATTATTTAATTTGTTGATCTCAATTTTAAATGTAATTTTAAAGGAAATGTAACTTTTTTTTAAAATGTTAGCTTTTATATATTTAAAGATATTTATATATAATAAAGATATCTATAATATAATAGAGATCTTTATAATATTTGTTATATTTATTTATTTATGATTTATTTGATAATTAGTTATAAATTTTATTACACTTTTCTTAATGTGGTAAAGATCTTTATAATATTTGTTTTTTTCTTTAAACTAGTAACAAAAAAAAATGGTTTCATCTTATCTTCTATGCTAGGGTTAATGATTTCTTTGTAGTGAATCATCTTTTTTACTATTTTAAGAGTGTTGATTACCTTTCCATTATTGATTTCACATTTACAAATTCTTTTTTAAGGTGTTTTAGGTGCTTGGCCACTTCTTTGGACATCACTGTGAGGTCCATTGCAAGTGCCCAAGGGCAATTGACTTCTATTTCTCAATATAGGGCAAGAATGTTTGAGTATTACAACATTGGATTAGATAGAAATAAATTTGGAGACTTGGGTATATCAAAACAACAAATGATGTCTATTTTTATTGATCCCTGATCTCAACAACAACCACCCATGACCGAGAAATGCATTTGCATTGACTAGCGTGTCCACCCAAAAATTAGTCAAAATTGGATGGATAGGTGGTACATGGTATTTGATAAACCTCCCTGTAATAACAGGGAAGTTCCTTTATATGTTTTTTGAAAATTGTGGGATGAATTTATTTTAGGTCAGCATGTCAACTACTTTGACATCGGTGACTTCCAGGGGGTGGGTTAAGGGTCCACACAGAATTGAGAGCATGCTAGGTGTGATCCCATGTTAGGTCCTCGTTCCCCCAGGCAAAGGCTTAACCCCCTTTCCAAGAATCCTCCTGTTGCAGAGAGATTGCAACATGTACAATTAGTTATATAATCTTTGACTTAGAGCCTAGTGAAACATGTTAGCTTTGTTGCACTATCTTGACAGGAGGTTTGTGTGAGTGATATTGATAGAGGGGTTGGAGCTTCACCCCATACAATAGAGTGGAGTGTGGAGAGGGAACATGGACATAGAAGTCATCCATGTGAACCTCACAGATGCTCGAGTTGTAGGCAGACCTTCTACGGGCCTATGGAGGCTAGTTGATAGCAGAGATTCATGGAGAAGGTTAGTATCTTAACCATCTCTATGTTCTTCATTGTTATATATTTATATGGTATTCTGTGTATTTATATCATTATATTGTTATGTTGTTTTTCATTTATTACATTTGTGTATCAGACCCTCTACGTCCATGGATGCATCAGTGTATGTATCCACCACTGATGAAGTAGTAGAGGCAACCTGCTCATCTGGCATACCCCATACACAAGTATGTGTCACATTTGACAAATTGATAAATTCACCATGGTCATTTCTTTATGGTATGAAATCCTCTAATTTTTAATGTTCTTGTGTTTATACAGGTTGTGGAACTAGACGATGTCAAGGAATGTCCATCTAGGATGGACAAGTCACCTGCATCACATGTATCATGTGTAGAGTTAAATATCATTTAAATATTAAAAAAAAAATTATTTATCTTGTTGAATTTCACTATTTTGTACTAATAGTTCAATATTAGTAATATGTATGTAGGCTGTTGACATATTCGCTAGTTATAGTACTAGTCCATTCCTTGGGCACCTAGCCTCTGCTCATGAGTTACCTTACTCTAGGCCAAGGGAGTTTCCATCACTTGTACAACCTGTGGGGGTTCATTTTCTCCCAGCCCCAACATATTTCTTATTTGGTTCATCCTTAGTTGATGCACCCATAGGATACCCATCTACACCACCTCTTCCATCGCATTCATCCATAGTGGATGCACCCATATGCCACCCACCCCCACCACTATTTCCATCACCCCCATCCACCAATTCTATCGTAGTATATGTTTCCTCATTTCATGTTGTACAACCGAGTGCACCACTTGCATGTGACTCTCCACGAAGGCCCGAGATATTCGTGGAGAGATAATTTGTTGATGATAATTTTTTTATGTATCATGAATTTGATTTTATGCATATTTGTTTAACTTTGATGATTTGATCCTTGTAACTGACGTAGGGTAGCATCACTGAGCAATTAGGGTTTTGAAGGAGGTTAACACCCTCACGATTGTCAGACCCATATGTAGTGAGTTGTCTATGTTAAATTACAAAGTGTCATTTTGTAATTCTTTTAATTCATTGTGGAAAAAAAATTATAACAATGTTTTTTCTTTGTTCAGTCTCTAGAGCGATGAAGCACGCCCAGGCCTAAATCCACTCAAGGTGCTTCTTCAATAGAGAGAAGAATGATATATTTCCAGGATGCTCCTGAGGGTGGTGAGGGTGGCAGTGGTGAATGATTGACCATTTACTGCCATTTTGTATCTAGGCCACCATATGGTTGTTTTTTTTAATGTTAGGGCACTTGTTTTCATTTTCTGTATTGGTCACGAGGTGCCATTATGTAGAAAATGTACAATTTAGATGATGTTGAATATATATACACACACACACACACACACATACATTTCATGGAACGTTTTTTATGAATCTCATTGTTTCTGCATTTTATGTTGTGGAATGTATGAATTTTATTTGTATGAATGTATGATTTTTTTCTAAATTGATTATAAATACTTGTGTTACACATTAAAAAATCTCGTATGGTGGAAAATATTTATGAGTGTTAAATTCATAAGCAATAAATGGTTCTCATTACCTAAATTTAACAAAAGGATGAAGTCCCATCCTAGTTAAGACTCCAAGAACCAATAATAACAATCATGTAGGATAAGATAATCACAATAGAAATAAGAGAGGTGAAACCTCACATTAAACTATCCAAAATGAAGCATGGTTCATTATAATTGCAATCACAACATGTTACAAGGGTTTCTTAATACAAAATCAACACATAAAATATGAGTGCACAATAAAGCCTCACAACAAATTAAAATATACCTCAAATTCTCCATTAATCTTGCCAAAAGTTTCTAAAATGTATCCCAAGAGGAGAGCTCCTAAATTCCTGAATTATCCACCCTTTAAAATGGAGAGAGATAATTCTTCTTTATAGAGTGAGTCTTTTCTCTTATATAATAAAATATTATTATTTTCTAATTCCATGACAAGTCAAATAAATATTATAATAATGAATTAGTTAGATCTATCCTCAATCCATGGCTGACCATGTTACAACATGTGGACATTAGCCTCTCCAAATAAATTCACCTCATCCAAAAATGATAGCAGTATACACCAAATAATGCTTAAGAAGGGGACACACTACTACAAAAGGCATCAAGCCAATTCAAATGCCAAGTGTCCACATGGAATGTTCCCTACAAGAATGTGCATTCATGGAACCACTCCACATGTGTGAACTCCAAGGTAGCCAACTCCATGGATGAATGTGAAATATTCCAAGTGGATGGAGCATCCACAAAAAAGTATGTGATCAATGCCTAGCCTTTCCTTTCCTTTCCTTTGCTTGCCTAGCCTTGCCCTTCCTTTGCTTGCCTTGCTTTCCTACCCTTTCCTTTCCTTTCCGTGCATGGATTGCATAGAATTGCCTTTCCTTTTCCTTGCCTTGATAATCTAGGTAGAAATCAGTGGCCACCCACCTATTTCACTGGCTCAAAACATGGGTTTCCACCTTGGAAGTTTTTCTACGATTTTTCGGGTAACTTCCAAGGACATTTTGAGACACCAAACGAAGTTTTTTGGGCACAACAACACCCAAGTGATTTTTGAAGGCATCGTCTAGGACTAATGAAATATGTAATCCTCAGCTAGACATTTTTGACGAGGTATAGTCTATAGAATTCCCCAAACGAAGATCATATGCAAAATTTACGCCCTTGGGAAGTTGAGGTACCAACTACCCCCATCGGGGCCCACAAACCTTTTGGCGTTTCATCTTCCGGGGTTAGTTAAAATTTCCTCTAGATCCTCATTGTAAACATCATAATCTTCTTTTGAATGAGTGTAGCCATCACATTTCTTCTCAAAGATAAGATGCCACCATTAGAGTGAGTCGTTCACTCTATAATTTTACAGTTTATGTACATTATATCATTAATACAAATTGTGCATTAGTGCATTTTTTTGTTTATTGCAATATCTTTGTATATTTCATTGTTATATCTCTACCTTCATTTCATTCTCAAAATAATTTAGATCAATGGTATCAGTGCGGGCTACTCCTTTTCTTTTCTTAGTGCATGTCCCCGACAATGTTAGGGTATAGAGAGTTGGGTCTCGAGCTAGTTTCTCTTGAGGAAAACCTCTCTCGCCAACCCAAGCAGCCTCCCATATTAGAAGAGAAGAGGAATGATGGATCAAAATATCCCATCAAGTTTTTTCTAATAGAATCCCTTGCGCAACATAGAAATGAGATGTTGGAGATTTTTTCCCAAATCCTTCAACGATTGTCGAAAATAACAAGCTCATCTTCGTCAAGAAGACACTTTGGATATGCTACCCCATTCAAGGTACAAGTCAATTTTGATATTCCCATATTTGAAGGTTAGATCGATGTGGATGCTTTGGAAAAATGGTTAAATTTTCTAGAAGGTTATTTCTTTATTCACAATTTTTCTAATAGAGAAGAGATCACCTTTTCACTCCTTAAATATCTCCCCCATGTCAAGCATTGGTCGGAAACTTACTGGGAGAAAAATTCCACAAAGGAGTCTAGAATATTTGGGGTCGACCCTTATTGGTATTTTTTTATGGATGCGTCCAAGGAAAAATATTACCCTGTCTGAAACTATGATGACCAGTACATGAGATGGACCACGCTACATCAAAAGCAAGACCAAACAATGTCGTAGTTCATATATACCTTCTATACCTTGCACACCAATATGGGTATCAAAGACCCCGAGCGACATATGGTTTTGAAATACTATGGGGATTTACATAGGTACATCCAAACTGAAATGGATTTTATGGACATCTCATCATTAGGATCCGCTTATAGATATGTTGTCAAAATCGAGTAGAAATTTAATCAGAAAAACAAACAAGAATTTGGGTCTACAAATCTACAACAACCAAATTTTGGTAAAGGAAGCCCTAACTCATAGAACAATCAACCTCAAGAAAACTAGTCCAAGCCATAGGAAAATAAGTGCAACATGAATATGAAGAAGGACACTGGGAAGTGGTGAAACTTCAAAAAAATCCCTTGGCACAACACTGATGAATGTCGCTCGAAACAATTATTTGTAGTTGATCTCAAAGAAACAGAGTTGGGCCCCAACTCAAACTATGATTTAGAAAATAATAAAAGGAGATAGAAGATTGATGAAGAACCCAATACTATTGTCGTAATTGAGACAATCCAACCAGAAGAGCCAAAGGATCCTAAAGAGGGGGAGTTCCTTTTCCATTCATAGATGTGGGTCAAGGGGACCTCGTTGCATTTTATTGTTGACAGTGGAAGCCAAAAGAAACTCATCTCAACAGAGGTTGTCAATCTATTGGATTTGTTGACAACACCACACTCGCAACCATACAACATCAAATGGCTCCACCAGGGACGAGATCTTCATGCCAGCCAATAGTGTCACCTGTCATATGACATCAAGCCCTTTAAGGATGAGGTACTCTGTGATGTTTCCCCCTTGGAAGTCTGTGATTTTCTGTTAGGCCAGCCATATATGTGAAGGTGTCATGTTGTTTATGAGTCTCGATCTTGTAGAACCATTATTACTCTCGAGGTTCATCCCTATAGGATACCATAGGTAGTTCCTAGTACTGTACCGAAAAAATAGTGCCACAAAGTAATATCTCATATAACAAAGTTTAGCCTCTTCGCAACTTATTCAAAAGAGAAGGACACTACAACCACTATAGCCTTGAACCAAAACCCTTCTATCCAACAGAAGAAGATCAACAAGATTGTAGAATACCACCAAGAGATTCCTACTACACCTACGAGGGTGCCTCCACATTGTCCAGTCAAACCAAGTTATGATTAATCCCTTCATGTTCTTCATGCTGCATCTACATCAATAGTGTCCTCCGGCACTCAGGAAGATCATGCAACTAGATTTGTTAAATAGATCCAACTTCTTGTTTAGTCCCATTTGTTCTTCCCATTTCTTTCTATCTTCCCTTTTTGTTTCTTACCTTTTCGCTTCCCCTTCTATAAAATTATTCCTCAAACCTTCCATATACCCTTTTCCCTTTATGTTTTGTATCAATATTACCACACTTAGTCGTTTTCTCCATGTTCATGGATTGGTATACGCATGGACTCTCAGACTTGTATTATGTTCCCTTTACCTATACATCAGTTTGAATCAACACTTAGTTTATTTTTGTATCATAGACTCGCAGACTTACATGTTATTATTTCACTCCTCTCACAACCTACCCGATGTATCTCAACACTTCACCATTTCATTTATTTCAGAATTTCGAACTTGCGGACTTTACCTTCCATTCTAATCACTCACTCTGACTCTCCATCGTCACGTGTCCCTTCTTTCACTTTTCTCGAGTCACATTTAATGCTATATTTATGGAATCAAATACTAAATTCATTTATGAAAAGGTCGTTAATTATTGGTCTTTATATCGAGGAAAATCACATTTATTTCAACTCAATGCTTTCTTTGAAAGAAATCTAACTTAAAATCATTTTACTGTGAAAAGTAATACTACAAGTAAAGATCTCCAACTCAACGAAGTTACTCATGAGAAAACAACAATTCTATGGAAATACCTTAAACCTCTTCTCTGGAGAAGATTAGAACTATCAATGGTCCTGGTCATATTTGTACTAGTCAAATCTACTAGGTAAATAAAATAACAAGGTGTGGACTTCAGGGATATTTCTCACAAGTTGCATCCTAGAGGTCTTCAAATGAAAATATATCATCACCTGGTGCATTGAAAATTTCATCCAAAACAGAAGGGCCATGCCATTGTAGAGTCATTCTCCTATTTCCTTGGTGGCTTCAATATTTACGAATATGTTGAAATTGTCGGAGCCAAACCTGGTTACAAAGGGGAAGAAGCTAGGAATTTTATTAAAATAAAACATAATGGAATCAAACTTCTTCAAGAGTATTTACATGATCCTGCATCAATACCAGAAGATATATCCAGGATTTAAGTAAGTTCTTTGAAAAAAACCTAGAAAGAAATTGCATGTTTATTTTCTTGAATTGCTAGCCAAGATTCTATAGAAACCATTCCTCGACTGGCATTGTATATATTGCATTTCACTTTTCATGAAAACATAATCTTTGACTGGGAGAAGATTATTTCAAATGATATTACTGCACAACTGGAAAATTTCAAGACTGAGATGAAATTTTATATGTATCCGATAAGTTTTTCATTAATCTCAGACTTACATGTTATGCTTTCACTCCTCTCATATCCCTCCTAACGTATCTCAAAACTTAACCATTTCACCTGTTTCAAACTTCCAGACTCGTAGACTTGCCCTTCCATTCTAATCACTCACTCCGGCTCTCCATCGTCACATGTCCCTTCTTTCACTTTTCTCGAATCACATTTAATGTTATCTTTATAGAATCAAATACTAAATTCATTTCTTAAAAGGTTGTTAATTAATGGTGTTTATATTGAGGAAAATCACATTTATTTCAACTTAATGATTTCTTCGAAAGAAATCTAACTTAAAATCATTTTATTGTGCAAATTAATATTACAAAAAAGATCGCCAAAGCAATGAAGTTAGTCATGAGAAAATAATAGTTATGTGGAGATACCTTGAACCCCTTTGCCAGACAATATCAGAACTATCATTGGTCTAAATCATATTGGTACTATTCAAATCTGTTGGGTAAAGAAAACCACAAGGTGTGGAATTTAGGGATAGTTCTCATAGGTTGTTTCCCAGAGGTCTTTGAATGCAAATATATCGTCTCCAAGTGCATCGACAAATTCATTTGAAATAGAAGGGCCATCCCAATGAAGAGTAGTTCTCCTATTTCCTTGGAGACTTCAATATTTAAGAAGACATTGAATTTGTTGGAGCCAAACCTGGTTTACAAAGGGGAAGAAGCCATGAATTTTCTTAAAAGAAAAAATAATGGAATTAAATGTCTTTAAGAGTATTTACAGGATTCTGCATCAATTCCAGAAGATATATCCAGGATTCGAGTAAGTTATTTGAAAAATACCTATAAATAAATTGTCGACAACACAGGTATTCCAACAGAGGATGAACACCTTCAATAACCACTCACATAACCAGATCAAAGATCGACACACCGATGTTTTCACGTGGTAAAACCCCTACGGGGAAACATCCACGGCCCCAGCCAACGCGGCCACTTGGAGCAGTTTATTAATGCAAAGAAAAAGATTACAGAGAGATTTTACAAGAGAGTTTCTCACGATCGATCATCGGCAAATGACCCTCCATGCTCTTTAAATAGAGATCATGGACGAATCGGGTGTTAAGCCATGGATCAATGGCCATTAAGATCGAGGAGAGTATGAACCATCAGATCACTCTATGTCGGGAACATATCGTGACCGTTGGATTTCCTAACTACAAATGCATACTAATGCATACTAAAGAAACACACTTTTACCTAATGACATATTAGACCAAGTAGATC
>ML777363.1:178576-198527 GCA_009831015.1 Picea engelmannii
AAAACATATTGTAATGTTCAGAAGGAGGATTGGGGGTTTTGTTGTTGTTGTTGTTGTTGTTGTTGTTGTGGAAGATGGCCTTGCAGAGTTGGAGAGCATGCTCCAAAAAAAAATACAAACTGAAATAAAATCAAAACTTTGCAAAAATTTAAAAAAAAATGTGTATTCAGACTTTATACCTCCGGATCTGACTGTAATGGTCGTATCTTGGGCAAACAGAAACCTTTTCGAGTGAAACGAAAAGTGTTCCTAAATTAAACAAGTGCTCTGGATGCAATGGAATAGTCCTTTCAGCCCAGAAATGTATGAAAATGCCATAAAATGAATATGTGGCAACTCGGCTTCACGATCTCGATCTACAACAGGAGCGGGTCTTCAAACAGGCTCTGATACAATGTTAAACAACACAGGTATTCCAATAGAGGACGAACACCTTCAGTAACCACTCACATAACCAAATCAAAGATCAACACACCGATGTTTTCATGTGGTAAAACCCCTATGGGGAAACATCCACGGCCCCAGCCAACGCGGCCACTTGGAGCAGTTTATTAATGCAAAGAAAAAGATTACAGAGAGATTTTACAAGAGAGTTTCTCACAATCAATCATTGGCAAATGACCCTCCATACTCTTTAAATAGAGATCATGGAGCAATCAGGTGTTAAGCCATGGATCAATGGATGTTAAGATCGAGGAGAGTATGAACCATCAGATCACTCTATGTCGGGAACATATCGTGACTGTCAGATTTCCTAACTACAAATGCATACTAATGCATACTAAAGAAACACACTTTTACCTAACGACATATTAGACCAAGTAGATCTTAACTAACTCCTAAGTGTCTAAATATCCTAACATAAATTGCTTGGTTATTTGCTCGAATTGCTAGCCAAGATTCTACAGAAACCATTCCTTGATTGGGATTGTATATATTGCATTTCACGGTTCACAAAAATGCAATATTTGACTGGGCGAAGGTTATTTCAAATGAGATTACTACACAGTTAACAAATTTCAAGACTGAGAATAAATTTTATATGTAATCTTATTTGGTATTTTCTATCATCTATTGTCATGCTTTTAATGGTTTAAATATTGCCAAAAGGGTAAACACAAAGGTGGACCCTGTGACCATGTGGTATCATGATTTGTGGAGGTAGAAGGTTGGCTACCATTTCTATGAAGTATATAATGATTTTGTGTCTAAATTTAAGAAACTATTATATGGGGAAGATGCTTCCCGAGTCTCATTGGAGGCATCAAATTTTCTGAACGGGAAATGAATTCTTGAAAAAATGGATGATTACAATATCATTAGGGTTTTTTGTTAACGAAAAACCCATTTTTATTCCATACTATGTATCCAAGAAGTTGTTGAATATTGAAATGGATAAACAATACAAATTATGGTCTCACACCTTTTCTGATAAAAGAAAAAATAAGTTCATACCTCTTCCAAGGAAAGTTGGTGAAATTATTCTCATAGGAATTTCCAATATTGATGAATATGCTTCTTATTTCGACCATTCCAACTTGAAATATGCAGAAGAAATCAAGGGATTTGACCCCAGTCATATTTTTTACACTCATTTGATTTCAGTCGGGCTCATCCCTACACTCATAAATTAACTTGTAAGCAGAGAAGAGGAGAATGATACCGATGAACCTAGTATTCAAGAAGTTGAGAGAGATTCCAGAAATATAGAAACTATCATAAGTACCACATGACATAACAAGGAAATAGGTAAGCCTTCAAATGAGAATAATGCTCAGTCACCAACTATTTCTCAAAGAAGTGTTCTACCTAAGATAAACCCTCAGCCCTAGACATCATAGCAAAGAAAAATATAGAGTAATAATTCAGGGGATGATGAAGAAAGAAACCCTCCTCAAGGGAACTTAGAAAACCACCACAAGTTAAAGATTAAAAGAAAAATAACTAATGCAGAGCAAGAGGGAGGAGAAACACATGCACTTGAACATCATTTATTATTGGATAATATGGACCTAGATGTGGATATCGAGAATATCACTTTCCCATACAAAGAAGAAACTTCTAGAGAAGATGTACAACATATTTCTACACTTATGGTCCAGGATGAGATATTTTCTGATGAAGAGACTTTTATTGTACAAAATGCCTGTTTTGACAAAGATTCTAAGCAATTGGAATTTGAAAGAACCACAACGAGTAAAAGTGGAAATTTGGGGTCTACAATTGATACATGAAACAAGTTTCCTTCTATATTGTCGTCCATTCAAAAAGTTATAGGGGATGCATTGGATTTTTCAATTCCTAATATGGAGGAAGAAAATGCTCGTTTGAAAGAGAAAATTAAGAAATTGGAAGCAACTCTCATGCCTCCACCTATTATGGCTTCCCTCATTTCCATGATTCGACCCGAGAAAAAGTTTCAAGAAACACTAAATTCAAGTTGAAATTTTTTTGAGGAGAACATAAAGAAAAGAATGTCTTTGGTTATAGAGTTATGGGATTTATCAAAAAAAAATTCCTCTATAGGCCTCAAAATTCAGAACACTAGAGAATATTTGAATACAGATATGAAAAATGATGAAGGTTTTTAGATAGATGGAGTTGTGATGTTTGTAGTAAAGGTTTCAGAAATAAAGGAGTAGATGAGTAACCAAGAAGATTTACCTTCCTCGAGCCATATCAAGAAACTAAAGGCCTACTGGACTGAAAGAATCAATGTATTGAAGCGATTGTTAAATCAATTGATTGATTTGTCAAGAAGGAAGACAAAAGCATACTCAAAACTTCTTAATTTAGATATCGATGGTACCACTATTGAAGTCTCGGACCCTAATTTTATCTCAAATTCAATTCTCATGACTCGACAACAATTCCAAGAGAAAATTGAAGAATTAAAAAAGGCATCTGCTGAAAATTTTGATACTACGATTGAGTTCACACATGTTGATATTGACAACTCACTTGTTTGAGTATACTAATAAAAACAAATATATTGAGAATACTTTGCAAAATTTATCTATTGATCATAGAGAAATCAAACATGAGTTGTCTAATATTAAAGGAAAAAAAAGAAGTGATTGTTTCCCCGTTAAGGAATTATGTTCAAGAATGGTTAAGCAACTCAATTGCCAAGATTTTCGAAATACCAACAGAATCAGTTACAACAGGAAATCTAACAGCAACAAGAAAGGGTGAAAAATAAAAAACAACAAGAAAGTAAATGGAGAGATTCCATCATAGTAAGTCTATGTTGATCACATATTTGTTCCCTTATCAATTTTTCATCTAGTTATTCTTCTTCTTTAACTAGAAAGGTATAATTGAATCTTGATAAACTTCTTCTTTGTCTTCTTTCTAGATTCTGTTGTTCGAAATACGCCCATGCAACTCTTTCTATTTCATACTTTCTTGTACATGTTTTCTTTATGGTCTGTAGGATCCCTAATCACAGTGCATTGGACAAACGCTTGAATTTCATGCACTATAATAGACATTATTATTTTTTAGAAATCCCAGAGAACTAATTCAAGATCAATTTTGACTATATTTTATAAATATGAGTTTTCAGTATAAATTATTTAAAATTTATCTATCATAATCTTCTTTTGAGCTCCATAAGTATTGTGTTGGGTATGTGTTATATTCTTTGGATGTGTGTGTGTGGGCACGTCAGATTTGACAAATACATTTGACGATCTCATCTTCCTTTTCCCTTTCTGTCGTGTGTGTCAGGCTCTTTCCTAGGGGGGATCCCAGCCCCCCCTTGGTTACGCACAACGTTCCAGGTAGCGCCCCAAAATTTGGTTTTGGGTGATTTTTTCTATTTTAGCGTATTTTACTATTTTTAGCGGTTTTCTAAATTAATCCCAGATTAAGGGATTATGGTTTTGGTAGGTATGGAATACCTAAAATAGTGTATATATTGTATTGTGAATGGTGAAATTAATACAATGAAGAGTTTAAAAGTGCAACACCAAGGAAGGATGGTTTTCTCTTGGTTAAGGGTTTCCAGCGTAAATCTCTGTGTGCTATGTGTATGAGTCATTGATTAATTTATGTTTTTCTTAAGAATTTATATCCATTTCTTTACTTCATAGGTTTAAAACTTACATATTACTCTGTAAAATTTCTCTCATGCAAACGAGCCATCTTCCTTTATTTTGAATGTGATCAGAATATTTATTTCTGCTATGATGGATGTGAGGACATTTCCATTGTACACAATGTGTGTTGTTTGAGATTCCTGGTCCACTTCTTGGGAATTCTCTTTTATAAATATATTTTTACTTTTTAATGCTTCAATTTTTCTTGAGCATTAAAGATTGGACTATATTATGTGATATGACCCTATATTATTCTTGATTTGAAATTACAAAGAAAAATCATAATCCAAAGAGGAGTACCATGTTAAGTACCTAAACCAGATATGCAAATATAATCACCACAAATACTGAATACACAATAGATCCACAAAGCAAGATAGAAGAAACCACACTTTATTATTACCAAACCCTTGAGGTAGGGCAACACCGTACAATGGATCCTATTATGGAAGGGATCCTCTCCTGTTCACTCGCCTCTTCGAGGGGGCATCCTCCTATTGAGCTACAGCTCACAATACAATATTTCTCTTCATGTTTCATTGCATTGCTTGAACCCCTTTATATAGTGCTATCATCTCCTAAGAACATTCTAGAGGAGGAATCTTCTAGAAGTAGAACCTTCTAAGAAGTCCTCTTACATTTATTAAATCTAACTACCATAATGGGCCTTATTTAATAATATAGTGGACCTAGTCCACCTTACATTGAATGACCTCCACTATTATCACTATGGGCCCTCTGGGCCCCCCACTACCTCTCTAGCTACCTTACATACCACCTCTCTAAAAATGTAGGAGGATCTGTATCCTCGCGAGTTTTTTGTTTTGGTACCAATGGATTCAAGTGTCAACACCACTCCAACAATAGGTTCATAACAACCTTCAACAAGCTAAGCAGGGCAACTTCTTCAGCAAGGCAAGCAACTCACAAATGTTCAGATTCAACAAAATCTTCTATGGGGACTTGATGCAATGGAGACGATTGATTCCTAAGGGGGGAGGATTGATCTAGGTGGAAATCGGTGGCCACCCACCTATTCCACTAGCTCAAAACATGGGTTTACACCTTGGCATATTTTTAAATGGTTTTTCGGGTACTGAACTTCCGGGGTCATTTTGAGGCTCTAAACAATGATTTTTGGGCACAAAAGTGCCCAAACAATAGCCAAAGACATGGTTTGGGATGAACGAAATATGTACTCCTTAGCTAGACATTTCCAACGAGGTATAGAATGGCCCAAATGGAGATTGTATCAAATTGTTACGCCCTTGGGAAGTTGACGTACTAACTACCCCCATCGGGGCCCACAAACCTTTTTGTGTTTCATCTTTCGGGGTTAGGGTTTTGGATTTTATTTATGTTAAAAAGGCCTCTAGATCCTCATTGTAAACATCATCATCTTCTTGTGAATGAGAATAGCCATCAAATATCTTCTCAGAGATAAGATGCCACCATTCTAACGAGTCATTCACTTTGTAATTTTACAGTTTCTCTAGATTCTCTCATTAATAAAAATTGTGCATTACTGTATATATATGTTTATTGCAATATCTATGTATATTTCATCATTATATCTCTTCCTTCATTTTGTTCTCAAAATAATCTAGATCAGTGGTATCAAGGCAGGCTACTCCTTGTCGTTTCTTAGTGCATGTCCTCAGCGAGGTCAAGGTATAGAGAGTTGGGTCTCAAGCTAGTTTCTCTCAAGGAAAAATTTTCTCGCCAACCCAAGCAACCTCCCATGGAGAAAGAGAAGAGGAAATATGGAGTAGAATATCCCATCAAGTTGTTACTCGTGGAGACCCTTGCGCAACAGAGGAACGATAGGTTGGAGAATTTTTCCCAAATCCTTCAATGATTGTCGACAATAACAGACATGTATTCATCAAGTAGTCACTTTGGAGACACTACCCCATTCAAGGAACAATTTTATTTTGATATTCGCATATTTGAAGGTCAGATTGATGTGGATGCTTTGGAAAAATGGCTAAATTTTCTAGAATTTTATTTCTTTGTTCACAATTTTTTCGATAGAGAAAATATCACCATTGCACTCCTTAAAGCTCTCCCCCGTGTCAAAAATTGGTGGGAAACTTGCTCAGAGAAAAATTCCACAAAGCAGTCTAGAATATTTGGGGTTTCTCCCACTTGGGACTAGTATATGAGATGGACCAATCTGCATCAAAAGCGGTACCAAACAATGTCAGAGTTCACAAACACCTTACATTCCTTGTGCACCAAGCTAGGTATCAAAGACTATGAGCAACATCTATTTCTTAAATACTGTGGGTCTCTACATAGTTACATCCAAA
The DNA here is from genome assembly GCA_009831015.1 of Picea engelmannii. NCBI lineage: Eukaryota > Viridiplantae > Streptophyta > Pinopsida > Pinales > Pinaceae > Picea > Picea engelmannii. The sequence continues at coordinate 184,992 of ML777363.1, forward strand.
CCAAAATGGAGTTTTTGGAAATATCATCAATGAGATCTGCTTATAGATATGTTGTCAAAATTGAACATAAATTTAAGCAGCAAAACAAGAAGGAATGTGGGTCTGCAAATTCGCAACAACCAAAGTATGGTAAAGGAAACCCTAACTCATAGAATAGTCAACCTCAATGCAACCAATCCAAGCCACGGGAAAAGAAGGGAAACATGAAGATGAAGAAGGACATTAGGAAGCGGTGAAACTTCCACAAAATCTATTGGCACAACATCGATGAATGTCGTTCGAAATAGTCATTGGTAGCCGAGCTCAAAGAAACAGATACAAGCCTGGACTCAGCCTATGATTCAAACAATAATAAGATGAGATAGATAATCGATTCATAAAACATTGATATGTTGTGACCCCAACAATCCAACCAGAACAACCATAGGATCCTGAGGAGGGGGAGGGCCTTTTACATACACAGATGTGGTTTAAGGGGACCCCATTTCATTTTATTGTTTACAGTGGAATCCAAAAGAACCTCATCTCAGCAAAGGTCATCAAGTAGTTGGATTTAATTACAACACCACACCCACAACCATACAACATCAAATGGCTCCGCTAGGGATGAGATATTTGTGTCATCCAGTAGTGCCACCTGTCATATGGCTTCAAGCCCTTTAAGGATGAGGTAGTGTGTGATGTTTCCCCACTGGAAGTCTGTAATGCTATGTTAGGCCAACCATATATGTGGAGGCATCATGTTTTTTATGAGGATCGAACCCATAGAATTATTGTTACTCTAGGGGGTTATCCCTATAGGATACTAGAGGTAGTTCCAACTATTGTATCGACAAAAAAGTGCCACAAAGTAATCTCTCATACTGCAAATTTTAACCTCTTTACAACCTGGTCAAAAGAGAAGGACACTGCAACCATTGTGGCCTCAACCCAAGACCCTTCTATCCAGTAGAAGTTTATCAACAACATTGTAGAAGAGAACCAATATATTCCTACTGTACCTTTGGGGGTGCCTCCACACTACCTAGTCAAACCGAGTTATGATAAATCCCTTCATGTTCTTCAAGCTGCATCTTCACCAACAAAGTCCTCCCAGATTCAGGAAGATCATGCAGCCATATTAGTTAAACAGATCCATCCCCTCCAACAAAAGGTTCATGGCTAGAGGGTTCTCCCAGAAGGATGGATAAGACTATGATGAGATCCTTGCTCCAGTTTCCAGATACACCTCTATTAGAGCCATCCTATCTCTAGCAGCATCCATGGGTTGGACTTTATATTAGATGAATGTAAAGACCTCTTTTTCTCAATGGAGTAGTTGAGGAAGAGGTATACATAGATTAACCTCAAGTTTTTGAGGTACACCATAGAGAAATCCATGTATGCAGATTAAAGAATGACTTGTATGGATTCAAGAAATCTCCAAGAGCTTGGTGTAGAGCCTCTCATTATTCAGGGTAAGAAATATCTAGCCTTAGAATTTGATATGAAGGATTTCAGTGTCATGCACTATTGATTGGGACTAGAAGTATGGAAAAAGCATGGAGAAGTCTTCCTAGGGTAAAGGAAGTATGCTATAAATATATTTCATAATTTTGCGATGATGGATTGCAAATCCATGACAACTCCTATGGTGACCGATCTAAGGAGGTTGAGAGACTCTGATTTTGATCCAGTAGACTCGTCCCTATACTGGTAGTTTATTGGCTCCTTGATGTATTTTGTAAATACTAGACCGAACATTTTCTTTGATATGAACATGTTGAGCCAGTTCCAGGTGGAACCTAGACATGAGAATTGGATAGTTGCAAAGCATATATTCAGATATCTTTGTGGGGCGATAACTTATGGTTTGATATATGTCTCAAACAATGAAGAACAATTGCTTGGATCTACCGATTCATATTGGGAAAGGAGTGCAAATGATAGAAAGAGTACTTCTAGTATGTGCTTCAAATTGGGATCTATTATGATATTATGGGATAGTAGGAAACAAAAATCTGTTGCACTCAACACTACAGAAGCAGAATATATTGCAACTTTTGATGCTTGTATGGAAGAAATATGGCTCCATAAATTGGTTTTTGGACTATTTGATCAAGTGTTGGATTCGAATGTGATATATTGTGATAATCATCTCTATGTGAAACTCTCAGAGAACTCGGTGTTCCATGACAAGTTGAAGCACATTCATATCAATTACTATTTTCTCCATGATAAAGCCCATAAGGGAGAAGTGATTCCCCAATATATCTCCACGAATGAGAAAACAACATATATTTTGACAAAGCCTATATCCAAGATAAAGTTTGCATACTTGAGGGACAATTTGGGACTTGTGGATATTTCTCCCTTGGTTGAGATGAAGCAGATGGATTCCTTGGTTGGAAGGGAGCACTGATACGGGGCACCATGGAATGTCAGTGAGTTGTGAATATGTATCATGCTAGTACAACTTAGATATGGTAATACATCTTAGAGATGATGATTGCATCATGCTATATGTGATCATGCTATTAAAACTCAGATATGATACAAATGGTTTGAGTTGTTGATACAGTGGCTTGAGGAGCATCGTGCTAGTACAACTTAGAGGTGGCATACAACTTAGATATGATGCATTGGTATCATGCTAGATATGTCATTCTAGTACAACTTAGAGACGATGTTGGTGAGCCACATCATGCTAGATATGGCCATGCAAGTACAAATTAGATGTGACATACAAATTAGATATAATGTATTAACATCAAGCTAGATATGTCACACTAGTGGGGCTTAGAGATGACCATACAACTTAGAGATGATGCAGGGGGCTCATGTCATGCTATATATGATAATGCAAGTACATCTTAGATGTTGCATACAACTTAGATATGATGCACTGGCATCATGCTAGATATGTCATGCTAGTATGGATTAGAGATGATCATACAACTTAGAGGTGACACAAAGAGTCACTAATATACATCATGCGAGTATAACCTAGAGGTGGACATGCAACTTAGATATGATGCACTGGAATCATGCTAAATATTTCATGCTAATACAACTTAGATATGATGTAGATGATACTCCATATCATGCCTTTACAACTTATATTTGATGTATTCACATCATGCTAGTACGAATTATAGGTGATGCAGGTGATGACATTGTTGATGCAGGATGATATCGGATGATATGATTTGATTGTTGTGGAGACTATATGTCTATGGATAGTAGATGTATTCTATTGTGGTGGTTGTGTTCCACTGGTAGTGACTATGTGTTACTAGTTGGTAGTCATGTGCTACTAGGAGTGCTTGTGTACAACTGCGTAGTAGTTGTGTACTATTATGGATAGACACATTTGTGTTCTATTGGATGGCATTGTAACAATTGTATGCTACTATCTAATTGTCATGGAGACTACCACTATTGCTGGAGATGATTTCTGACGCAGTGCGCGCCACCCACGCGCCCTGCCTCCACCAGGACCTTCTTTCACTTAGGCCCGAAGAACTTACAATGCTCTTCAGATCCCGTATCGGGACCCTTTGTCACCCACAGGATCTTCGGTTGATCTCCCGACAGTCTTCTAGGGAAATCGGGTTTCGCGGTATCGCGAAACTCGTGGGCATGGTTCACTTGCCTATCAAAACCCCGAACCCTGAACTCCAATGTGCACGTGCGCTATATTATCACCACATCACCTCCTCTCTTCTCTCTATCGGGGATCGTGGGATCGCGATTTCACCGTTCGCAATTTCTTTGCATTTGAAAACCCTGAATGCCGAATCCCGACCTCCCGGGATCTGATGCCACCTGTCGCCTAGCGATCAACGGCTCCGATTAGATCGGGAAATCGCCAATCGCGATTTCAAAGAGTATGAAACTCTTGCCTCTGGAAAGCCCGATATGCCGAATCCCGATGGCTCCTGGTTCCTCCTGCGCCAAAGAATTAAACCCCTTGCAACTTCACGCAGATCTGACGGTCAGCGGGACTTCGCAATTCTCCTCCGCGAATCCTCTTCGTCGATTCTCCTCCTTGGAGATTCCTCTTCTTTCAAAGGTTTTTCCTGTTCGAACCTCCTCCTGGGTCCAATTCCACAGTGTTATAAAGGGACTATCCCTCCTGATCTTGTCCTCATTTCGCAAGTCTATATGAAGACTTATTTGCGCGCACTCCTTGCGGCAAAGCTCCAAATACGACTAAGTATTTGAACTCTTCGATTCTGCGCACTCCTGCTGCAGAAATCTTCCACTCCCCTGGATCAGAATCGCAACTCTGAGTTTTCTTTCAGCCTGCGCACACCTTGCACGGCTCTGGTGCCAAACCTGCACTTCTGAGAGCTTTAGAACAAAAGTTTCCTCTGTCTGAACCCTGCAGTCACGCACTCCTGCGGACTAATTCTACTGCACTCCTTGCAGGAATCTCTTGGTTCAGAATAGAGAAACAATTGAAACTAATTCCCTACTCTCACGGATTTCAATTCAACATATGAAACCTCATACATAGCATATCAAAGCAAACATCAATGAGCATAATATCAACACAGAGAAACAACACAAACCATGAAATTGAATCAAAAGCTTCCTTATATTAATTCAATCTGTACATGGGTGTTCTTCCACAAGTTCTCTGTTTGCTCTTCTCTTCTTCTACTCCTGTATCTCAATTATGTTACAATGTACAAATGAGGTTGCCTATATTCCGTTTTCCCTCTCGAATTCTACAACTATCAAATCTACAATAAATTCCTATCTAACAACATTAAATCTATTAAATTCCTTCCTATCTACTAAGGATGAGAGCTTAAAGGCTCAAGGTCCATTACAACACAAGTGCGCTTCATCACGTCAATACATAAATGTCTTGCACAATAGTTTCAAGGTGTTTCAAAATTTTGGTGCTGGCGCTTTCCAGCTGTCTTTTCTGCTCCACGCGCTGGCTCGCTTGATGAGTGAGCGATGCTCCTGCATCATACTCCTCGGCTTGAAAATATTCATGGGCTCTTGTCCATGAGCTCTTGTACAGTCTGTCCATGCCTCTGGATAACTGCTTCTATCTCCCAGCTGGCATCCTCCACTGGGTGATTCTTCCACTTCACCAGGTATTCAAAATACTGCTTCCGCCTGGTTTTCTTACCTGCTCGCTTGTCTAGTATGCATTCCATCTGCGGCTTCTATGCAATTGGCATTTGCTTCTGCCACTAGATTACTGGTTCCTCAATGCCAATCTCTGCTTCTCCATCCCTGTAGGGGTATAAATCCGAAATATTAAATATCGAAGATATCCCGATGCCATCCGGCAACTCAAGCTCGTATGCATTTTCTCCAAATTTCTTCAGGACCCTGCATGGCCCAATTTTCTTCATCTTAAGTTTATTGTATGTTCCCCTCGGGAACCTTTCTTTCCTCAAGTGTTCTAGAATGATATCGCCAACTTCAAACTGAAGTTGTCTTCGATGCTGATCCGCTCTGCGCTTATACTCTTGATTCGAGTCTTTCAACCGCTGCTTCACCTTGCCGTGAAGTTCTCTCATTGCCTCAGAGAACTCTTCTGCACTAGCGCTACTGGTTTCAGCCTGTTATGACTCCCTAAGCTCAGAAACTCCCCTCGGTTGTGTCCCATATAAAATCTGGAATGGACTTTTTCCTGTACTCCGATTCACCGAATCGTTGTACGCAAACTCTGCCTGCGACAATATGTTGTCCCAGCTGCTATGGTGCTCCGTCACCAGGCTCCTCAGCAAGTCTCCAAGACTTCTGTTGACCACCTCAGTCTGTCCATCTATCTGCGGATGGTAAGCCGAACTAAACGCTAAGTCAGTTCAGAGCTTCTTCCATAGCGTCCTCCAAAAATGACCTATGAACTTCGTATCCCTGTCCGAGACTATGCTCCTCGGAAATCCATGCAATCTGATGACTTCTTTGAAAAACAAGTTTGCGATGTGCGTCACATCACTGGTCTTCTGACACAGAATAAAATGTGCCATTTTCGAAAACCTGTCTACCACCACAAAGATGGAATCGACCCCTCTCTGCGTCCTTGGAAATCCCAGAACAAAATCCATACTGATTGCCTCCCATGGCCTCTCGGGTATGGGCAATGGCTGATAGTATCCAGCGTTCTGTTTTCGGCCCTTCGAATGTTGACAAATCTGACACCTGTCAACAAACCTTTTTACATATGCGCGCATGCCCGGCCAAAAATATGATTCGCTCAGCTTGGCGAATGTTTTTTCATGTCCAAAATGACCTGCTAATCCACCGCTGTGCTTTTCCTTCACCAAATTCTCCCTCATGGAGCAATTCGGAATGCACAGTTGATTGCCCCGAAATAGTAATCCCTCCTAGATCATGAAATCTATCCATGGGCTCCGATCTCTGAGAACTGGATTCTCAGTTGACTCGTATGCTTCTGCAAAATCTATATCACCTGCATACATTTCTTTTAAATTTTCAAAACCCAAGGTTTTGACTCTAAACTCCTGCAGCAATAAACATTTCCTGCTCAAAGCATCAGCCACTTTATTAGCAGTTCCCGAAATGTGTTTTATCACAAATGTGAAATTTTGCATGTACTCTACCCATTTCACATGCTTCTGGTTCAACTTCTCCTGTTGACTTACAAACTGCAATGCATGGTTATCGCTATACAAAACAAACTCCTTGGGTACCAAGTAATGTCTCCACTTCTTCAATGCCTGTATGATGGCATAGAACTCTTTGTCGTATGTGGAGTATTTCAGCTTGGCATCATCCAGTTTCTCGCTGAAATAGGCAACTGGTCTGTCATCCTAACTCAAGACCTCTCCTATAGCATATCCACTCGCATCACATTTCACCTGAAATGTCTTCCGAAAGTCTGGCAACACCAGAATCGGTTTCTCGGTGATCTTCCGCTTCAACAGATTGAAGCTCCTCTCAGCCTCTGTTGTCCAATGAAAAACTTTATGTCATTTTTTCACGGTGTCCATCATTGCTGCGCTAATTCCACTAAAATTCCAAATGAATTTCCTGTAGAAACTAGCTAAACCATGGAAACTCCTCACCTCGAAAACATTTCTTGGTGATGGCCAATTTTTAATCACTTCCACCTTCTCGGGATCCATCTTCAACTCATTTGCTGATATAACAAAACCCAAATAAATGAGCTCTGTCTTCATGAATGAACATTTCTTCAAGTTGACCAGCATCTTCTCCTACTGCAGTCTTCTCATCACAGTGGCCAAATGTTTTAAATGTTCATCCCTGGTCTTACTGAAAATCAGTATATCGTCCACGTATACGACGACAAACTTTCCGATGAATTCCCGTAGGACTTCATTCATCAACCTCATGAATGTGCTTGGCGCATTTTTCAAGCCAAATGGCATGACCAGCCATTCGTACAAACCTTCGTTTGTTTTGAATGTTGTCTTCCATTCATCACCCTCTCTCATGCGAATCTGGTGATATCCGCTTTTGAGATCAATTTTCGAAAAATAATTTGCCCCACTTAGGCAATCCATCAAATCGTCCATTCTCGGCAGTGGAAATCTGTATCTGATGGTGATTTTGTTTATTGCTCTGGAGTCTGTACACATCCTCCAGCCTCCATCCTTCTTTGGACTTAGTACTGTCGGAACAACACACGGACTCAGGCTCTCTCTGACCAGTCCTTTATCCAACAAATCCTGTACCTGATTCTTGACCTCCTCATTCTCCTATGGGGTCAACCTGTACGCAGCCTTATTCGGCAAATTTGCTCCAGGTATGAGGTCTATGTGGTGACTCACACTCCTCATCAGTGGTAACGAACGAGGTAATTCGTCCACAATGATATCAACGAACTCTCCCAGCAGTTCCTGAATTTCATCTGGCAAGTCGTCCACTCTTGTGCTAGTCAGGACAATTCTCGGTTTCCTGACCACAAAGAATTGTGGATCTTCATTCTTCTCCATCTCTGTGAGAAGCTCCTTCCCACTCATGAGAAGTATCGTGTTGTTTACTTCCGGCTTCATTTCTTTATCCTTTATCGGAAGCAATTTGTGTAACCTCCCATCCTTCTCCAAGGTGTATGTGTTCATCCTCCCATCATGAACCACATTTCGGTCATACTGCCATGGTCTACCCAGCAATATGTGACATACATCCATGGGAATAACATCACACAGAATCTCTTCATTGTAATTCCCTATCTTGAATTTAACTAAGCATTGTTTAGTGACACTTACCCGATGTCCTTTCTGTAGCCACGAGACTTTATATGGACTCGGGTGCTTAGTTGTTTCCAGCTCCAACTTTTCCACCATCTCGGTTGAAACGAGATTATCAGTGCTCCCACTGTCAACTATGACCTTGCATTTTCTGTCCTTGGCTGTACAAGCCGTTCTGAACAGTCTGCTCCTCTGCACTGAGTTTTCCACCTCCTTCTCAGGTGTCAAAAGGATCTTATGCATCCCAAGCGACCTTCCACTGTCTGCATCCTCTGACTCAGCATCACGCCTCTGCACTTCAGTGATGTGAGTTTCTCCTGCGTCTTTCTTCTTCTCTGGACACTCAAATGACTTGTGCCCATTTTTCCCACATGTAAAACATGTGGTCACTCCTCCTCTTCCTCTACCTCGACCTCTAGTATGAGGAAGTGTGTTCGCATCAGCATAATCCCCTCGTTGATCATTTTGTTGTTCTCTCGGCTCAACATACGACTGCCTCAGTGAGGTTCCGCCTCTCTCAATCTTACCCTGAGGTCTCTGCCATTCCTCCTTGGGCTTCTGAGTTCTTTCATGTGCAACTGTCTTGCCTCTGGGCTGACTCCTACCTCGCCCTCGCTGACCTTGCTTATGGCTCATCTTTTCTTCGGATTTCAGAGCCATCTGGTACGCATCCTCAACAGTTCGGATGGTAACCATGCTCAATTCATCCTGAATGTCATACCTCAGACCATTCAGGTATCTTGCCACCTTATCATCATCGCTCTCCCGATGACCTGCTCTGATGTTGAGCTTATAAAACTCCTCGGTGTACTCTTTCACCGTCATCAACTTTTGTCTCAGGTTCTGCATTCGCATGAACAGTGTGATCTGCTAATCCCTTGGGATGAACTTCGCCTTCATCTTCGGGATCATTTTGTCCCAGCTCTTAATCTTTTGTTTCCCTTTGGAACGCCTATCCGCCTGTAGCTCGTCCCACCATAAGGCTGCATGTCCTTTCAATTTAGTAACAACATGCCTTATCTTCTTATCCTCTTCGATATCCTCGTAATCGAAGTAGGTATCAAGAGCTTGGATCCAATCCAGCAACTCTTCTGCATCCAGGCTCCCTTCATAGACTAGGATGTCCATCTTGGTCTTGGAACTCATCCTGGAAATGGCTTTTATCAACCGCTCGGTTGATGCATCCTCTGCTGTGACCTGTTCTGCATGTCCAGCTTCCTCTTCTACTTCGGAGTCGCTATGATCCCCTGCGCCAGCTCCACGTCTCTGAGTTGTTTCCATCTCTTCGAGTCTCGCCCTAATATCTCGTATCTGTCACTCCATCTTTGGATTCCCTGCTGGTCGACCTCTTCTTCTCACCTCCCTGTCTTCGGGATCTGGTGACTGTCTCTCCCTTCTGGGCGGCATGGTGAATTCTCTTCTCCTTCTCTGCTATAGAAAACAGAGAAAACCTGCTCTGATACCACTCTGACGCAGTGCACGCCACCCACGCGCCCCACCTCCACTAGGACCTTCTTTCACTTAGGCCCGAAGAAATTACAATGCTCTTCAGATCCCGTATCGGGACCCTTTGTCACCCACAGGATCTTCGGTTGATCTCCCGGCAGTCTTCTCGGGAAATCAGGTTTTGCGGTATCGTGAAACTCGTGGGCACGGTTCACTTTCCTATCAAAACCCTGAACCCTGAACTCCGATTTGCACGTGCGCCATATTCTCGCCATGTCACCTCCTCTCTTCTCTCTATCGGGGATCGCGGGATCATGATTTCACCGTTCACAATTTCTTTGCATTTGAAAACCCTGAATGCCGAATCCCGACCTCCTGGGATCTGATGCCACCTGTCCCCTAGCGATCAATGGTTCCAATTAGATTAGGAAATCGCCAATCGCGATTTCAAAGAGTATGAAACTCTTGCCTCCGGAAAGCCCAATATGTCGAATCCCGATGGCTCCTGGTTCCTCCAGTGCTAAAGGGTTAAACCCCTCGCAACTTCACGCAGATCTGACGGTCAGCGGGACTTCACAATTCTCCTCCGCGAATCCTCTCCGTCGATTCTCCTCCTTGGAAATTCCTCTGCTTTCAAAGGTTTGTCCTATTCGAACCTCCTCCTGGGTCCAATTCCACAGTGTTATAAAGGGACTATCCCTCCTGAGCTTGTCCTCATTTCACAAGTCTATATGAAGACTTATTTGCATGCACTCCTTGCGGCAAAGCTCCAAATACGACTAAGTATTTGAACTCTTCGATTCTCCGCACTCCTGCAGCAGAAATCTTCCACTCCCCTGGCTCAAAATCACAACTCTGAGTTTCCATTCAGCCTACGCACACCTTCCACGGCTCTGGTGCCAAACCTGCACTTCTGAGAGCTTTAGAACAAAAGTTTCCTCTGTCTGAACCCTGCAGTCACGCACTCCTGCGGACTAATTCTACTGCACTCCTTGTAGGAATCTCTTGGTTCAAAATAGAGAAACAATTGAAACTAATTCCCTACTCTCACGGATTTCAATTCAACATATGAAACCTCATACACAACATATCAAAGAAAATGCATGACAGAAAGCAAACATCAATGAGCATAATATCAACACAGAGAAACAACACAAACCATGAAATTGAATCAAAAGCTTCCTTCTATTAATTCAATCTGTACATGGGTGTTCTTCCACAAGTTCTCTTCTTGCTCTTCTCTTCTTCTACTCATGTATCTCAATTATGTTACAATGTACAAATGAGGGTGCCTCTATTCCGTTTTCCCTCTCGAATTCTACAACTATCAAATCTACAATAAATTCCTATTTAACTGCATTAAATCTATTAAATGCCTTCCTGTCTACTAAGGATGAGAGCTTAAAGGCTCAAGGTCCATTACAACACAAGTGCGCTTCATCACGTCAATACATAAATGTCTTGTGCAACAGTTTCAAGGTGTTTCAAAATTTTGGTGTTGGCGCTTTCCAGCTGTCTTTTCTGCTCCACGCGCTGGCTCGCTTGATGAGTGAGCGATGCTCCTGCATCAATTTCCAACTAGATGGATAGTTAGTGTGTTGGTGGACAAACATTTTCCAAGAAGAGAATGGTCCAAGAAGAACAAATTGTTGGTAGACAGACATTTCTCTATGGAGAATGGTCTAGGTTGACATATTGTTGACTTATCATGGATTGGTATTTTCCTAAGGTAGAGATTGTGGCCCAATTAGGAAATTGCTTCAAGGCCGATATTCTCTTGAGGCATAGTTATTGGCCCGATTAGGTTGAATAGTCCACCCCCTAAGGACATGACGTCCCGATTAGGGTGGTTGATATGGGACCAATATTTTCTAAGGCATATGGGTAGAGATTGATCTCTATGGTGCATATGACCCAATTAGAAAATAGTCATAGACTGATATTTCTATAGGAATGGTCTCTATAGTCCATGGCATGGCTTTCAACATATGGGAGGAATGACATTCTTCTAGGGCATAGGTTCGTATTAGAACAATGTTTCTTATAGCCCATTGCGGGGCTTTCAACATCTGTTGGGAAAACTATTATTCTAAGACATATGTTTGGATTACAAGAATTGTTTGTGTATAACTCTATTGATTGGGTGACTCATGCGATACACTATGTTGAGTGCGTTGAGTTCAACACATTACTTATTCATCATCATGCCCGATTATTTGGATGGAGTATGTCCTCAAGAGATTATGCAAACGATGATGTATGTTGATTCCAGGATGCTATCAGATGATAATGATAGTGATGATGATGCTTGTGACTTGATCAGCATGATCAAGAGATAGCATGTGTGGCTATGATGATGCTACTGACATAATGGTCTGTGTGTGCTCAAGACCATTATTGTTAATACCTCCCTACCTAGGAGGGAGTGTTTATGTTACGGTATTGCAGGAGGTATTAACCTCTGCATGTAACCTTTGACTAGAATGGAATATTTCAGAAGAAAGGGAAACCCTAAACAAATGTGGGAAAAAACTAGAAGACAAGTCAACCTAGTAGAATAAATAATATTAGAATATCATCTTCAAGAAATACATGTCAGATCCACAACAAAAAGATAAACATAAAATATAATTACCAGAAATTCATGTTGGCCCATCCAGAAAACTTCACCGGATAGATTAATATAAATAGGGTATGGTTTATCTCATTTGTACACGAGTCAGAGCACAAGTCTTATGGAGAGTTGAAGTTGCAGTTGCAAAGAGGAATAATGGTGTATGGTCATCTCTTGGTCTTGGTCGCTCTCTAGTGCTATCAAGTGATATTCTTAGTGATTCTCTTGGTGATTCTCTTGGTGATATTATTGGTGATGTACTAGCTAAGTATGACGCACATTTGAGGGAGTAGTGCAGCTGCAACTGCTGCAATTGTGTATGGTACTTGTTATGTGGATATGGAGACTCTCTATTGTGTGATAACCTTGGAGAAGGAGTGTTATACTTGTCTTGAGTTGTTGATGCAATTAGCAACTAGATTTTATTTGTTGGTTCTAGTATGGCTTTCCAGAATAATTATGTCAAAGGTTAACGGTGCTCGAGGGTGGTTGCGTGCCTATGGTTGAGTGAAAATAATTTTATATTGTCTATAGTAAAATGAGCACATAAATATTTTAACATGGAGTCAATGAAAGAGAGAGAGGGGGGAGAGGGAGATAAGGGGAGGGAGGGAAAGAGCCAACTAGAGTAGAAGAGAGCTTGAGAGTGAGATGGAGAGATAGAGGGAATAGGGAAAGAAGGGGAGGGAGAGAGAGAGAGCCAGGAAGAAAATAATAGAGGTCAAGAGTTAGATGGAGAGATATAGAGAGGGAGGTAGAATGAGAAAGAGAGAAAGAGGGGCAGAGAGATAGTGAGAATGAGAGTGATATTAACAACAAGGAGAGAGAGAGAGATATAGAGAGAGAAGGAAGGAAGGAGGGGGAAAGAGAGAGAGGGGGAGAGGGAGGGATGGAGGGAGAGAGTGAAAGGGAGAGAATCAAATAGGGGGGGTATAGAGAGGTAGTGGATGTGAGACTGTGAGGCATGAAGAGGCAAGGTCTAGGTCTAGATCATGGTCTAAGTATAGGTATAGTTCTATGTCTATCTCTTTACATGCCTTTCTAGGTTTAGGTCAAGGGAATTTCTCACCTTACCATGGCTTGCCTTGCAAACTACCAAACTTGCTAGTATGTGAGAGTGTGAGAGGAAAAGAGAGGAAGACAAAGAGGGGAGGTAGAGAGTGAGTGTGTTATATTGTGGGAGGTATATAGAGGAAGACTTAGAGGGGGATAGAAAGTGTGTGTGAAAGAGTGTGGGAGGGAGAGAGAGGAATACAAAGAGGGGAGATAGAAAGTGAGTGTGTTAGAGTG
>ML777363.1:198651-223118 GCA_009831015.1 Picea engelmannii
ACAAAGAGGAGGGATAGAGAGAGTGTGTGAGAGAGGGAAGGAGAGGGGGGGGTAGAGAGAGGGATAGTGAGAGGAAAGGAAAAAGAGAGGGAGAAATGGAAGGGAAAGTAGAGAGAGAGTGAGAGGAAGGGGGGGATACAGAGGGAGATAGAGAAATAAATAGGGGCAAAGAGAGAGTGAGATTGAGACTAACAATGAGGAGAGAGATAAAGAGTGGGAGAGAGGTGGAAGAGGGAGGGGAGCATAATAGGGGAGGAAGGGACAAAGGGGCAGAGAGAGAGAGAGAGAGTATGAGGCATTTCAAGGCAAGGTCTAGATCTAGGTATAGGTATTTCCATGCCTTCTGATGTCTAAGTCTTTCCATGTCTAGGTCTTACCATGTATAGGAGTGTGAGGGAGAGAGAGGGAGACAAAGAGGGTGGGTAGAGAGGGAGAGTGAGAGGGATATAGAATAGGGGGGTATATGTAGGGGAGAGAGAGAGGGGGGGGGGATAAAAGATTGAAAAAGAAAATATAACTTATAAGAGTGTGTGATCACTCTCAGGAACATGTGCACATTCCTATAGCGTGTGTGTGCTATTAGGAATATGTGTGCATTCCTAGAGTATGTGGGCATTATTATGAATGTGTGTGTGTTATTTTGAATTTGTTTTTTTTTAGTGGGATTGAAAATGCGTATGCTGACTTGGCGGTCTCAGATTTAGGTTTGGGATGACAAACCTAGTGGTTCGGTCTACAAATTGATAAAAACCTCCATTTTTGTGATTACCTCTCTATATCTATATGTTTGATGTTATTTTTATATAGAATAAACAATTCAGTTGTTGACGAAACTATGGCAATAGATAGATTCTATTATGCAGATTCAAATATATATATATATATATATATATATATATATATATATATATATATATATATATATATATATATGTGTGTGTGTTTTTAAAAATTAATATTGTTTACTATTTTTAATCTATTTTTGTCTTAGCATATGTCAAAATCCTAGAATACATACCTCTCTTATTTCTTCTATAACTTCTTGTTGGTTTAACCATTTCTCAAATGAGTTATATGTGGCACTAGAGGAGACTGAAATATGAAATATGAAAATAAAAATGTTTTGATCATGCTAAAACCCTCTTATCCTGCAAAAACAAAAGATGTAATTTCACAGATATCTTGACTTTGATAATTAAAAAAAATATAAAATTAATATTATAAATTTCCAAAAAATACAAGGCATAAGAAAAAAAGGTTCTCTATAAGTATACAAGTTTTTGGAATTAAATTCCATCGTTAAGGTACTCAACACCTGCACGAACAAAAAGATAAACCCTATATTTTGTTGGAAAAATAAGATACCATTGTTATAAAAAATCGAATTTGACATAATTATTCACAATTTCTATGAATAAAAGTTGTATATTTAGAAAGATAATTCAATTTACTATGTTTCATCTTCTTACACCATATTCAAATTCATTGTAAAAGTACCTTGAATAATCCCTCCAAGTTAACAAATTATTGGTTTTCCAAGTTTGCATTGGCACTAACGCATCATGAGAGACCATCATTAGCTTGCACATAGCCAATACATAGATGAACCTAAAATCAAATAAAGGCATGCCTCTTGTGGGCTTTGTGCATCTATTTTTTACATGAAACACATGGATTAGAGCTCCTATGGCATGCCCAGTGTGGGCTTCTTGTATCTATTTTTTGCATGGAACTCATGGATTAGAGCTCCATAGGAATACCACATTGGGTATTCCTTTATTCAATTTTAGGTTCATCTATGTTCATCTATTTTGTATAGTGAGAAGGAAACAACTATTTGATACAAATTTTAACCATAACAAACATTAAGAATGAGAGGATTCATGTCGGTGCTTCAAACATTACTAAAAGTTACTCAAGCCTCAACCATCAATAAAAGGCACTCAAGGTTCAAAAGGGTTGGACCATAGTTGAAATAGAGATAGAATTTATTAGCTTCACCACTAGGGATAGTGAAGGAGGTTCTCGTTCAAATATGGATATTATTAAACATACTATTATAACTAAATTTAATGAGAAACCTTGGAGATATAGTGAAATTAGAATAAGAAAAAGTTGAGTTACTTTAAAGAAATCATTAACCCTAGGATAGAAGTTGAAACAATTTTTTTTGTTACTAGTTTAAAGAAGAAGAAAAAATAGTGTAAAGATAAACCTAAAACACCTTAACAAATAATTTGTAAATGTGAGATCAATAATGGATAGGTAATAAGAACTCTTAAAAAAGATGATTTACTACAAAGAAATCATTAACCCTACCATAGAAGTTGAAAAAAAAAATTGTTACTAATTTAAAGAAGAAAACAAATATTATATAGATAGACCTAAAACACCTTAACAAAGAATTTGTAAATGTGAGATCATAATGGAGAGGTAATAAACACTCTTAAAATACCACTTACATAAGCATTAGGTATATTCTATCAAAACATTTCTAATACAAATGGACTTTTCTAATACAAATGGACATCCGAGGAATTACTGATCATATCTCTAAGTTGTTTGCTAATAAGAACATTAAAACTCTTTTTAAACCCTACAAAACCCTTAAACAATTGTTCATCGGCTAAGGAAAAATTTGATCCCATGCTTGACCAAGGCCTTTACTAGATTCCCTACTCCTGTGGCAAATCATACATAGGCCAACTAGGAAGATCCTTCAAATATTTCCTTAAGGAGCATATCGCCGACACTCGCCACAATTTCATCTCTAAGTCAGCTATCATCGAACACTCTCAAAACTCAAGGCACCTCATCTTCTTTGACAAAACCAATATCCTTGCATCTTCCCCCTTCTACCCATCACGTATCATTTGATAAATTCTTGAAATTGAAAAACATCCAAACAATTTCAATCATGAAGATGGCTACAAACTTAGTCAATCTTGGAAACCAACTATTCATCACATATTTTTGTAGTCGTTTCCTACTTTACCTTTGTTCTTTTTATCTCCTCTCAATAAACCTGCCCCCCTCAAGATTTCTTACTTTCAAATTGTGTCTCATGTTATCTTCTCTTTTATCTTTAATGCTCTTAGTAATTACTTTTCAATTATCCTTCTAACCATCCCTGAATCCTTTTCACATTTTCTCTGGTTTATTTGACTAGAATTTTTTTGACAAAAAAATATTTCCTCTTAATTCTATTTATTTCCCATAGTCATACCTTATCCATTGAATTGTCAAATTAATTTAAAATTTAATTTAATTATTATTTTTAACATTTTTATATCTTATCATTTCCCACTAGTCAATTCCTTAATCCTCACATTAATTATTTATCAGTTAATTTTTATATTAATCTTCTCATTTCCAATTATCTTCTTAATTCTCATCCAATTATTAATTGATTCTCTTCTTAATCTTCTTATTTCTAATTATCTCCTTAATCCTCACCTAATTATTCTCTTAATTAACCTAATTTCATGATCTTATTATTATACTATTTCCTAACAATCCTTTATAATGATCATTGAAATAGATTAATTATTTCTAATTACCTCCTTATTCCTCACCTAATTATTTATTAACTCTCTTACTTAACCTAATTAATTATTAATTCGCTTATTTAACCTAATCTCTCAATCTTATCCATTGGATGTAGCTTGGATGGTTGGGAGGAATGATTGTTACCCTCCCTACCCAAGTTCAATTCCTTGTTAGTGACATGTTGTGCCCTTAAATGAGTTTATAAGATGTTCGTGTTGTTGATCCTCCAATATTCCTAAAATACTCAAATCAATCATAAAAATATCTATAATAAATTTTATAAACATAATTAAAAGGTTATATGATTTTTATAACCATATTCATAAAATAAATAATATTTTAAAATCTCTATTGTATCTAAAAATAATTAAATGTATAAAAACTGATATTTAAAACATTCATAATTAAATTTTGTAATGCAGTTCCAGTTCCCCAGAGTTCCGCCAGCAAAATCAAAGTAAAAAATTTACACTGAGCATTTCAGATCATGGATAACGACGTCTGTAGAGGATGATTTTGATCCTGTGGCGAGCTTCCCATAATTTGATCCTTTAGAGGGATTTACATTTTATCACAACATAGTTAACCATTCACATAATTAAACAATGAAGACTTGAAAACAAGAACAACAATCATACAGTCATTTAAAAAAAAGAATTAGCCAAAATGGTAAAGTGTGATGTGACCCTCACAATGGTTAGCCAGTGGCGTCCTGTGCATTTCCATGGTGGTGTCAACTTGTCCTACTTCCTCCTCCAATATATGGAGTGGATAAATTTAAATCACATCTTGAGTAGGGGGCAAATTCAAATTTAAGTATTTTGATCACGGCGCAGATTCAAATTTAGGTTTTGTCAGAGATTAATCATTTCACCGCCTAGATAGAGGCGGATTCGGTGGACATCTTGACCCTTCAAGACTTGAAGATTTAATTACTCTAAACGGTGGCTGCCTTAACCTTTGAAGGCAACGAAATTCTATCACCGCCTTCATTAAATTTTAACGTTTCTAAAATCGTAGGGACAATTGGTGTTAGTATAAATAAATGCACAATGGATTGTAATTTGGTTGTGATCTTGTTGACGGGCGAAATTGACCGTCCGTCAACTGGGAGAGTGGATCCGGTCCGGGGTTGTCTAATAACCCAAGCCGTTTGGGATAACCCACCCTGATGGGTTTAGCGGCTCCGTTAGCCTATCTAAGTCCTAAGAAAACAAAAAGAAAACTACTCTAAATTAACTAATCTAACTAAAAACAACTATTAAAACAAACTAAAACAAATCTAACTATTCTATACACAATCTACTATCTAATACTATGCTAACTCTAAGAAATTAAATATCTAACTACTAACAGAAATAAATCTTATTCACAAAATGTAAAATATTTACAATTTACAGATTTGAATGAAAACCTGAAAAACTCATTCGTATTCTGTCCTAAGATAGCGAGAACTATTGTTTTTTGATTTTTTACGATTTTATGAAAAGAAATAAACAAAAACTAACTAAACTAAATAACTAAAATACTAACTCTAACTACAAATCTAAACTACTTAAATTATACTAACAAATTAACTATCAAATAAATAACAAACTGAACTGGAAAAATGCTCCAGATTTGTCCTGTGTGTAATGATTGTCTTAGCTAATCGGAGGGAGAAAACCCGCACCAAATTGTCCAGGAGATTCTAATAAACAATAAGTTGCAATGCTCTTCAAATATGATTACAGGACAAACAAGACATAAAAATTACAACAATCTTATGATTTATAAATCTTCATAGTTAGATAAACCTGTATGCAAAGATCTATACAAAATGATTCAATTAACGAAGAAGAGAAATCTGTGATTCATTAACTGAAACAAAGTAATTGTTGTACTTTAAAAAAAAAAATTAAAGAGATCAGACATGGATAACACATTAATCAAATCACATAATCCTGCAATAGATTATGATAGCTAAAGTAGTCTATAATCAACTGCAAACTGACATGCATAAACTTGAAACAAAAGTTTGATATATTGAAAGCAAAAGATGTTACAAGACATCAACTCTCATCTCAGTTTGTATCATAAATCCATAGCCTAGTTCTCCCACAAGTGAGGATTCCCCTTATTACAAAAAATAATAAGTATTTAAAGACCTCCCACAGGGTAAAACATCCCTGTGGAAGTTATCAAAATTGTTTACACAAATCTGGGAAAATATCACAAGTCTGACTAAATTAACAACCTAAAATAAAAACTATATCACACAAATATCTCCTAGACTGCCACAGCATGCCCAATGCAATTCGAATGTACCTGAAAGATTACAAAAATGGACAAGTTAAGAAGATATTTTACTGATGAAATTGATAAAAATCTAATTCTAAAGACTAGCTACAGAATCTTACGATTCTGTAGCTGGTCTAAATCAAACAAAGAATCGTATTAAAATCAATTCGAATTTAAAAAAGTTAAATTCAAACTATTAAACAAATATCATATCATTCAAATCAAAATTGTATACTAATTTAAGAGCAAACAAGACTAAAATCAATCCAATAATTAAAGAGATGTGCGTACTCTATTCGATATGTTATCACCAATTCGGGTATACATAATCATATTGGATAACCGACAGTAATGAAATCAATTCATAACCAATTGAAATCACAAATAGTTGCTTCAGCTATCCACAAGATCACTTCCAATCCAAACCAAATTAACAGGATCATTTTCTCTAATTGATCGCACTATATTAAACATAACAAATGATCCATACTATTAGCGAATCAAATCAAAACTGGTGTGTAAATTATCACAAACAAAATCATAATGAAATCAATCGATTGATAACAGGATCTGTAAGAGTTGTCCAATCGTTTGTTATTGCTAATTGGGGTAGACAAAATTGATTGACATTCAATGAAATCATTACTTGAATTCAGTTCAAAACGAACTATTAACCAAATTTTGTCATACGAATTCAACAGAGATAACATAAGTCGATCTGAGTTAATGAACTCGTTTTGAAAATTAAAATCAATAGAGCAGCATCAAGTCTATTTTCGATACGAATCTAACTCATAAAAACAATCGAGCTAACTCAAAATATGCAACAATCCAATCAAAACAAGAGCAAATCGAACAGTTTGAGTTTGACATGGTCGTTGTGAATCAAAATAATTCCATGATTTGGGCGCATAGATCTTTTGCACAGGTCAGATATAATCCAAATCCAAACGAAAATGTTGACAAAACAGAGTTGTTTTCAATAGACTACATCGTATTCATCAAGCCAATTCAATTCTCTAAAATCGTCTTAACAATCAAATCACAAGAATGAAATCAGATCCGTTGATATCCAATGACAGCAACATAATATTAAATCACAACAGAATCGTGTTCTAATTTTAGCATAACAACCTCCTATTCAGGTTAGATACAAACAAAATACAAGTGAAAGCAAACACCATTAATTTCGTTAACTCAAACCAACAGACAAACGAATCAAACCCAGTGAAAACTAATCAATTGCTAAACTGGGCACGACCAAATCGTGTAACCAAATCATAACTTCATTTAATTTTAGCAAAACGAAACAATGTACAGTATCCACAAAAATATGACAAAGTCATTTCAAATGATGAACAGAGCTATTTGAAAACCAAACTCAAATCATTATATTAATCCTAGAAATTCACAAAACGTAATTGATATCAAAATTCATACCTAGATGATGAGCAGACAACTTGGTCATAACAGGTTGGAATTAACGAAGGCTGTAGCCGATTCGACATTCCTAAATACAATGGAACCAGTGGTTTTCTGCTTCCTATCATTTGCTTGAAGCTTGTCCCTTTCACTAGTCAACACTGTAACTTGATTTTCCAATGATTTGATTTTCGACTGTAATAAGGGGACGTCAGTATAGTAGCGTTCCAACCACACATTACATTCATCGCATGATGACTGCCTGTGCTTCGAAAATGCAGGTGAGGGTTTGGTTAAATCGCCGAGGGTTTCATTAGGTAGCTTGATCCCTGGGTAACTAGGATTGTTCTTTAATCACGAGGGAAAATTAGAAACGAAGTCATAGGGTGGCTCAGAGCACAGACCTTGGGAGTAAGGGTACTCACTAGCTAGGAAGCATTCGATGTCAGAGTCTGAGTCTTCACTGAGGACTATGGGCTTTTGATCAATACTAGGTTTTGGTTTATTCCTACCAAGTCTTGATATAAGTCGAGCATTCTTTTTACCTTTGTCGTCGACAGTAGGGTTACCTTTAACCTTTTTTCTCACAGGATTTTTTATAGCCTCAACCTTCTCAGTTATAATGTCGGGTAGGTCGATATTAGGGTCGACCGAGGGTTTGGGAGAGGGCAGTAGGACATGGAAAGGCACGGGTGGCTCGACCTTAGTTTCACTAACCACAGGCTTGTCAATTTGGACAGGCTCTGTATCAACAAAACCATTTCGAGAGATAAAATCTTGCCAACTATCACCATGAAAATTGAAGTGGTGAACAACGATGAGTCTGATTAGGCCATGGTGGAACAAGCTACTATCGACTTTCTCTCATTTAAACCTTTTTGACATTTTATAAAGACTACGCTGGAAATAAAATGGCATGTTCAATGGGTAACCCATAAAATTCATTAACAGTCAAAGGTGATAAAGAAAAACCAGTCCATACTGACACTCACAGGTCATGAATTATTTAAACACTATCAAAAGATCATGCCACCTTGGTTTAAGCGTGGAAATCGGCATACCTCTGTCACAGGATGTGATCTTTCGTGAGACGAACAGTAGTGGCCATGGCACCTCATCAACTTTAGATTTTTTAAACCATCGATGGCCCGTGGCTGCTAATCCTGTGGTAGAGCTAATGAACTCTTCACTAATTTCAATCTAAATGTCACCTATTTTGGCCCTACACCCATCAAAGGTAAGGGAAAATTGTTGCGCAACAAACAAATTGAAACCCTCAAACCTCTGTACAAACGTGAGCCAACCACTATCCTCTAAGTCTTTCCGGGCATTATTGAACAGTAGCAAGGCTTGACTACCGTTCGGCTCAATTCGCACCACTGGCGCCATAGAGTCGAGTAGACGGTAAGTGATGTGAATGAGCCAGGGTTTGAATGCAGCACACACAAGAGAAGAATGCTCGAAGGTTTACCCAATGCTAGCAGAGGTGAAACAAGGATAAGGGAAGGCATTAATGACATCGTGCGAAGGTGGTGGAGCTATTTCTGTTCATGCAGAATAGTCATTACCATGGTACAATCATAGGCACTTTCAACTATTCAAATCACACGCAAATGTGTTACAACTATGCCACTTCAATCAATCAATCAAAACCTTTGGTAAGTGGATAAACCATTTGTGCAAGCAATAGTTATAGTTTCAAAACCAAAGAAATAAATCGAAACCAATACCAAGGGTTTGACTATGTGACATGCAGTGTATAGAACGATTCATACCAAGAGTTTAACCAATGTCCCAATGCGTTTTTATGTATACCAATGTGCCAAGTGGATTGATCAAATAACATGTAAATCCAATCGCCTATGCATCACAAACTCAAACACTCATGAAACGAAATCACATAATCAATCAAAGAATGTCAAATGAGTACAAATCAAAAGGGTTTTTCCAAATGATAAGTTAAATGTAAACACAATGGGCATATCGACAAGAAGGATAACGACAATTCAATAATGATTTTAATGCGACTTCGAAAGACCAAGTTTTCACGCTTACAGTCGTGAAAACAAGAATGACTAGTAAGTGTGTAAATAGCGCAAAAATAAAAGTGTCGTTTATTTGAGAATTGCGACAAAAAATTAATGTTTGCAAACACTGGTGTAGGTAGCTTATAAGACAGTGGACAAATGTTAATTGGCTACCAACAATGGTGACACACTGGTAGAAGCAATTATCTCTGCCAAAAAAGAACAAATTCAGATTAGGACAACAAAGATAATTCCAACTAAAAAACAACAACCAGAAAATCGTATAAACATCATCATTAACCAACTATTCCAGCAGTGTTTTAAAAGATGAAAACAGATAACAATCTTAAGACCAACGAGTCACGATATTAAATATAAATCTCCAATACTGTTGACAGAGCCACTACTACCAGCAGGCATCCATAGCCTCGACGGGGTTTCCATTTAACCCACTCTAACATCTGTATCCTGCCAAGAAGTTCTAGATCAGAATAAAGGACATTAAGAGGTTTCTTATTTGCAAATTTTCATATACCCGACATTGCTTTGCTGCCAGCGGGCCTGTTCAGTACCCCGACGAAGTTGTCTTGGTGTCATGCATGCATTCACCCGCTGCCAATAGACCTGTTCAGCATCCCAGCGGGTTTACAAGAACTTCCCACAGCTCTATTAATAATTTATTTTGTTTTTTTTTTCTTCTTCAAAGATATATAGTTGAGCGGGGTGACGCTGAAAATCATGATATTTTAACACATTTTTTTCAGACCTCATCATAATTTTTTAGAACTGTCCTTTATTAAGATCCAGAGATGTTTTATTTACAAAAACAACTTCCTAAGGCAGGGAGACATCTTTTGAGTCATTCCATTAAGGAAAAGGGGCAGCGTAAAAAGAAATCATGACAAGATTTACTCAGAGATCGAAATCAGTCAACTTCTTTCAAACAACAGACTTTTTGCCAACACAAATATAAGTTTCAGAAATATACAATTTGATGTTTATACAAATTTCTTAGCAGTTATTTCAGGGAAGGAATTTTCTATTTTCTTTGTCTGAATAGCTCAGTATACAGGTATGTGTATTTCCAAAAACACAAACTGATAAACTCAAGGGGAAATCAAAAACAAAAAAAGCAAATGAAAAAGAAAACAAAGAAAAATATGTACATAATATACAAGGGTTGTTGTCAAGCAAAGTATCTTTTCAGGGCTTGGTCATTCACCGGATAGGTGTCAAGCTGCCCTTCTAGATTTTGCAACCGAAAAGAACTGGGACCCAACTTTTTAGCAATTAAAAACAGTCCAAGCCATAAGTTTTGAAATTTCGTGTGCTCTCCCTTTCCCTCATGTGGTTTGTCCCACTTCAATACGAGGTCACCTACTTCAAAATTCCTATCAAAAGAAGAATTAGAATTGAACCAGCTTTTAACCAATAGTTGATGTTGATCTAACTTATCTTTGGCTTGGGCTCTTACTTCTTCTAGCTTCATCAAAGCGTTAATTTGGTTTTCCAAAGGGGGACAATCTTCTTCTTGGATTTTGTGTGACAACTGTAGTGAAGGAAGAAGGATGTGAGGTGGCAGAATTGCTTCTCTTCCATAAACGAGAAAAAAGGGGGAGTTACCTATAGCATATTTTGGCATTACCCTATCACCCCACAGTGTGTTTAACAGTGCATTGTGCCAATTTTTGTGATTTTCAACCATCGTTCTCTTGATGATTTTAATCAAGTTCTTATTTGTTGATTCTACCAATACATTGCCCTGGGGGTAATAGCTAGCAGAATACTTTAGTTTGATTCCTTTTTCCAAAGCGAACTTGCTCATCTCAAGAGAGGAAAAGTAAGAAGCATTATCGAATACTAAACAATTAGGGATACCAAAACGAGTGATAATATTTGAATTTAGAAAGGCAATTACCTGACTGGTGTTGGCGGTTCTTAACGCGGTAGCTTCAGACCATCGGGTAAAGTAATCTGTGGCTATCACAATAAACTTGTGCTATTGTGAGGACAGGGGGTTGATTGGACCTATGATATCAAGGCCCCACTGCTGAAAAGGAGAAACTACTGAAACGGGTTGCAAAGGAAAGGTTGGTTTTTGTAACCGCCCTGATGCTTTCTAACAAATAACACACTTACAACACAAGGCATGGGTGTCTCTAAAAAGTGTGGGCCAGTAATAATCAGCTCTTAAAACCTTATGAGCAGTGGTGTCACCACCAAAATGACCACCAGCTTCTCTTGCATGCAACTCTAGCAAGACTTTTTCTGCTTCGTCTTTTTCAATACAGAGCATCAGTACGCCGTCAAAACTTTGACGAAACAGGATACCATTAACTAGATGAAAGGAGGTAGACTTTAATCTCAATGCTCTTCTTTTAGTAGGATCCAAGTAATGAGGGGCTGAACCATGTTCAAGACAGAATCTTATATCGTCATACCAAGGACTGACAGGGTTTTGTGCACAACAGATTAGATCTTGATCGTGTTGTCCTAGGTTTGACATATCACTTTCTTCTCGCTGTCCTACTGTTGAATCAGCAACCAACTTGCATAACCCTTGGCCTCTCACTATCTGAGCTGGGGTGATTTCTAAGTCGTACTCCTGCAAGGAGGTGACCCAGTTAGCCCTCTTTTCACCTATTTCCTTTTGCACTAACAGGTTCCTGACGGCTGGGTAGGGGACAACAACTTTCGTCCTTTACTTCAAAAGATAGGATCGAAAGTGCTTGACTGCTTTGAAAACAGCGTAGGATTTCCGATCTACCACTGGGTAATTAAGTTCAGCGCCTTTAAAAGCAGAGCTCATAAAGGAAATGGGTACTTCATTGTTCTCGACATTCTTTTGGGTTAAGACAGCGGCATAGGAACGGTCAAAAGCAAAAGTGTAGAGTGTAAAGTCTTGAGAAAAATCAGGGCTCATGAGAGACGGAGCATCTATTATGGCCTTCTTTATTGCATTAAAATCTTTATTTTCTAGGGGTCCCCAGTGATATTGGGTGTCCTTCTTAATTAGGTTCTACAAAGGCCTGACCATTTCGGAGAAGCTGGGGATAAATCTTCTCACAAAGTTAATTTGGCCTAAGAAAGACTGCATAGATTTTTTGGATGTAGGAGGCGGAAGTTTTGTGATGACCTGAGTCCTTTTCTAATCATCCCTTCACTTGAAACAATAAATACTAAGAGTTTACCCTGTTCTAATGCAAAGATAGATTTTTTAGGATTCAAGGAGATGTCGTATTTACGACATCGTTGTAGAACGGCTCGTAAGTGAGCCAGATGATCATTTTTGTTTTTAGAAAAAATGGTAACATCATCTAAGGAAACTATGACGGACTGATTGATTAAGCCTCGGAAAGCAATGTCCATTGCTCTCTGAAAAGTGGCACCGGCATTAATCAATCCAAAGGGAATTTTTCGATAAGCATAAGTGCCCCACGGGGTACGGAAGGTAGTTTTAAGTTGGTTTGGTAGAGATATCAGGACTTGGTTGTACCTCAAGAAACCATCTAGTAAAGATAGCCTCTCAGAACCAGATACATGTTGAAGGATCTGTTCCATGGGTGGGACAGGATAGTTGTCTTTATCAGACGCTCTATTAAGGTTTCGGAAATCAACCCAGAGTCGGATTTCTCCACTTTTCTTTCGGACTGGGACAAGGTTAGAAACCCATTGAGTGTGCCTAACAGGAAAAATTGTCTTAGCATTTAGGAGCTTATTCAATTCTTTTTGAATGGTCGGTTCGAGCTTAGGGTGCATTTCCTCAATTTTTGTTGAAAGGGTAAGGTTTGGGGCTTCATAGGAATGACATGTTGTATGATGTTAGGGTCGAAAGTTTTAAGGTCATCATACGTCCATGCAAAGACATATTTAAATTCTTTGAACAATTTAATAAATGCAACTTTTTCTTGTTCAGAACATCCTACCCCTAGATTAATGCACTGCGGATTGTCCTTAGTTCCTAAGTTTACTTTTTCATAAGATAACGAGGAACTATTGGTTTTACAGTTGACCGATTTTTTAAATTTATCCTGAAGATCATAAAACTTCTCTAATCTAACTACAGACTTAGGGATTGAGTTTATCATGTCCGATGAATATTCAGGAGTTCTCGGATCTGGTATTACCATGAAATTGCGCAAATTGTCGTCGTGCGTGCGTTCGTCTATCACCGTGCCTTGAAAAGTTCCTTCCATGTGCAGGAAGCTAATAATCTGTTGATCGCCGTCAAAGACTCTCCAGTTCATGATGTTGTCGGGAACGGACAGCTAGCACAACAGTTTGACGAAAAATGCATCTGGGGACAAGCCTTCTGCAGGAAAGAGTTTAGAAGCTACATTAGCTAATAAATCTGCTTCAACATTATTCAATCTAGGATTAGAATATCTATTGAAAGAAAAAAATTTATTCATTAAATTCCATACCTCAGATTGGTATCTTTTGAGATGCGGAGACAGACAGTGGATAGAATCTCTTACCTGTCTAACCACTATTTTGGAGTCACCAAAGACGGTCAAATTTTGAATGTTCATATCTAAAGTTTTTCTGAGACCTTGCAGTAAAGCCTCATATTCTGTAGTGTTGTTAGCACATTCAAATTCTAACCTACATGCAATCAATGTTTTGTTACCTACCAGATCGATAATAATGTAGCCCGCGCCAACTCCTTCTTTGGACTTTGACCCGTCAAAATAAAGAGACCAAATTTTATTTCCATTGGGTACATGAGACCGTTGCGTGGAAGTTGTTGGTTGCACATATGCTACAATATCGGACTGTTGTTCTGGATTGGTGATAGCTGAAGCCTCGGCCATGAAATTTCCGAAGAAGGTGTCCATCCCTTGTACTTCAGGTGAATCAACAGAAGGTGTAAATGGTTCGTTGGGATCGTTCAAATCTGTGACTATGAACTTAAGGTAGCGTTCACAATTTACCTTGATCTTGTTAGGCTTTTCATTCTCTGAAATCCATAGATGAGACCAATCTGTCGCAAAATAACCGTGTAGCTGCTCTAACCAGTCCCTGCTTTAAAATAGACCATACACTTCTGGAATATCCATAACAATTATATCAATGACTTGATGAACCTTGGGGTTAGACGATAATCTTATAAGCACATTCTTTAGTTCGCCTATAACTTTAACATTGGTCCGATCAAGTTGTATGATTTTTAAAGTGGAGGGTTCAACTTCAGCGTTAATCTTCTGGCATACAGACCATGGCATTACATTGGATGACGCTCCTGAGTTTACCATACAATTGTGGACGTTTCTATTAAAGATTTCGAAAGTTAACAAAAAAGGAGGTACATTTTTTCGAGTACTAAGAGTGGTAGTTTGTGGCTTTTTACTCACAGTTTCTAAAGCTACTTTATCTACATTATTTACATTATTTACATTACTGACATTACTTACAGGAAGGCTTCCTTTATTTTGAGGATCAGGGTTGTTTTTAGTGGAAGTCTTCTGAGGAAGTTTGTTCTACACAACCTTGTTACCACTTGAATTACCATTTTTGTCATTCTCTGAGATATTTTGTAACATTTTTTGTAGCAGAAATGGAAATTTCAATAACTCATAAACAGAAATGTTAGCTCTCAACTTTTTTAGATCTTCAACTACATCATAATCTAAGTTGGGGTTCACATTACTCTGTTTAGTCTCAGCTGATTTAGATTGCTTTGAAGGTGAAGTTGTAGTGTTTTTGGCAGAAGGTTTGTTTGTTGTCTTGCTCCTGGTATTATAGGGATGTACTGTCTCAAAATTCACTTGAAAGATGCTATCCGAGAAGTGTCCAAAAATATTCGGAGAAGACTCCTCTTCTTGAACTGTCTCTTGTTCAACTACCTCCTCAGGGACCTCAAGAGGCATCAAGTTATCTTGGGCTTCTAGAATTGTTTGAAGGGCGCATTGTAGACTTTCTAGATTAAGTCCTTTGGTGGTTGGATTAGGTCAGTTGGTAGGAAAAGGCTTCCAGAACGGGGGTTTGTAAGGTCCTTTGCTCGAGGAAGCTTCTTCAGTCGTTCTTTTCAAATCTATAACTTGATTTGACAATTTTTGAACAACTTTAGTTAAGTTTTCTAAATCAGATCTTTCAGGTTGTGTTTTACTTTGAGTGGGTCTGGGGAGGATTTCTATCTTCTTTTTGGAAGAAGAACTAGTCTCTGTTTCGTTTCTAGTAGAGTCTTTAAGACTAAGTATGTCTTTTTCAATATGGCTGGCCTCTTTGAAGGCTTCTAACAACGTGGCTTTGTTAGATCGTTTAACCCAAATAGCTATACTTTGATGCAAGGCTTTAGTATAGTATGCTATTATAAGATTCTTGGTAGGTATGGAATCCGTAGGGATTCAGTTTTTAAGTGTTAAGAATCTTTGATTAAAGTCCTTAACTTTTTTTTTTGGGTTCATTATTAAGCTAGAAAGGTCCATGACTAGGACTTTCGGAGGCTTACCATCTCCGAACTTTTCCAAAAATCATGACTCAAACTTTTCCCAAGACACGATGGTATGGGGTTGTTGGGAAAAGTACCATGTGGATGCATAGCCCTCGAGAGTATAGGGGAACAACCTACAGACAATGTCTTCATGTTCGACCTTGTGGAGTCTTATGGCTAACATAAACTTTTTAATGTGATCTTCAGCGATCTGTTTTGAGTTAGGGTCAAACTTGGGAAGCTATTTCTTTGGATGTTTAGGTAAGGGATGATGAGCTCCAGGTACAGCTACGGCATCCTGGTCAAGCCAAGGTCTAGCAGGATTGTTCTGGTTTGTCATTGGTGTAGTAGGTGTGGAAGGCTGAGAAGAGGAACTGCCTTTGTCAGAAAAATCTCCTTCAAAAGATGAAGGAGATGATGGAGGTGGTGAAGGAGGTATCCCATATCCTCCTGCAGTAGGATTTAGGGTTGGATCTAAAGGATTCACAGTGAGGTTAGTGCCTCCTAATTGTTCTCTAATATTAGAGAAATCCAAAGGTTGATCCAATGGACGGTTTGGTTGCCTCAAACGGGCTAAGGCACTATGAGTTCTTATAAGAGATTGACGGACAATCTCTTGTATGTCACCACTTGTAGGATTAGAGGTTACTGGATCAACTGTGATCCGTGGATCCTCGGTTGATGTGGTTGATGTTTGAAGGGGAATATTTTCGTTCAAATGGCTTCTAGTCACTATAGGTGAGCGATTAGGTGGTGGAGGAGTCTTGTGACTGCCTCGTGCCATTAATTAATTTCAGCCCTCCTTCTAGCGCCATTTGTTGATGGGCGAACTTGACCGTCCGTTAACTGGGAGAGTGGATCCGGTCCGGGGTTGTCTAATAACCCAAGCCATTTGGGATAACCCACCCTGACAGGTTTAGCGACTCCGTTAGATGATCTAAGTCCTAAGA
The DNA here is from genome assembly GCA_009831015.1 of Picea engelmannii. NCBI lineage: Eukaryota > Viridiplantae > Streptophyta > Pinopsida > Pinales > Pinaceae > Picea > Picea engelmannii. The sequence goes on from ML777363.1 coordinate 215,313, forward strand.
AAACAAAAAGAAAACTACTCTAAATTAACTAATCTAACTAAAAACAACTATTAAAACAAACTAAAACAAATCTAACTATTCTATACACAATCTACTATCTAATACTATGCTAACTCTAAGAAATTAAATATCTAACTACTAACAGAAATAAATCTTATTCACAAAATGTAAAATATTTACAATTTACAGATTTGAATGAAAACCTAAAAAACTCATTCGTATTATGTCCTAAGACAGCGAGAACTATTGTTTTTTTATTTTTTACGATTTTATGAAAAGAAATAAAACAAAAACTAACTAAACTAAACAACTAAAATACTAACTCTAACTACAAATCTAAACTACTTAAATTATACTAACAAATTAACTATCAAATAAATAACAAACTGACCTGAAAAAACGCTCCAGGTTTGTCCTGTGTGTAATGATTGTCTTAGCTGATCGGAGGGAGAAAACCCGCACCGAATTATCCAGGAGCTTCTCGTAAACAATAAGTTGCAGTGCTCTTCAAATATGATTACAGGACAAACAAGACATAAAAATTACAACAATCTTATGATTTATAAATCTTCACAGTTAGATAAACCTATATGCAAAGATCTATACAAAATGATTCAATTAACGAAGAAGAGAAGTATGTGATTCATTAACTGAAACAAAGTAATTGTTGTACTTTTTAAAAAATAATGAAAGAGATCAGATATGGATAACACATTAATCAAATCACATCATCCTACAATAGATTATGATAGCTAAAGTAGTCTATAATCAACTGCAAACTGACATGCATAAACTTGAAACAAAAGTTTGATATATTGAAAGTGAAAGTTGTTACAAGACATCAACTCTCGTCTCAGTTTGTATCATAAATCCATAGCCTGGTTCTCCCACAAGTGATGATGCCCCTTATTACAAAAAATAATAAGTATTTAAAGACCTCCCACGGGGTAAAACATCCCTGTGGAAGTTATCAAAACTATTTACACAAATCTGGGAAAATATCCCAAGTCTGACTAAATTAACAACCTAAAATAAAAACTATATCACACAAATATCTCCTAGACTGCCACAGCATGCCCAATGCAATTCGAATGTACCTGAAAGAGGACAAAAATGGACAAGTTAAGAAGATATTTTACTGATGAAATTGATAAAAATCTAATTCTAAAGACTAGCTACAGAATCTTACGATACTATAGCTGGTCTAAATCAAACACTGAATCGTATTAAAATCAATTCGAATTTTAAAAAATTAAATTCAAACTATTAAACAAATATCAAATCATTCAAATCAAAATTGTTATACTAATTTAAGAGCAAACAAGACTAAGATCAATCCAATAATTACAAAGATGCACGTACTTTGTTCGATATGTTATCACCAATTCGGGTTGTTAGCGATATTTCTTGTAGCAGGGGGTAAAATGCAAAGAAATGGGTTAAAACCCCACTTACCCTAAGTTTGGGATGCAAATGCTTCTGTGTTTAAGTCAAAATAAAATTTGGATGGCAAGGATTCATGCGCCCGGATCAACGGCGCGCATAGGATTCTGGAGCCCCCCCGCCTTTCTACCTTTAAGGGGAGGGGGGGGGGTCTGGAATCGAGGGTGCACCTCTTCAATGGCTCCGATCGAAGCGCCCGGATCAACGGTGCGCAGGGTGATTCCAGAAACCCCCCCGCCTTTCTACCTTTAAGCGGAGGGGGGGGGGAGGGGTCCGGAATCGCGGGCACACCTCTCCGACGACTGCGATTGGAGCGCCCGCATCAACAATGCACAGGCAACCAGGACATCCTCTGTCCTTCTACGTTTAACCAGCGTGGGCCCCCCTTCCTTGTCATGTTATCTTGCCATCTTTTCTTCATCTGACCGTGCGATGAGGCTCACTCCCTTTAGCCCTTCCTCATCCTCTGACATTTTTCCATCTCCCCTCTTCTGGTCCGTGTGGCCCCTTTCCCATCTCATCATCCACTCACCACCTGCCATGTGTCCCGCTTCCTTCCACGTCAGCCTCCCACTAAAAGCGTGCCCATTGTATCTCATCTCCTACTCTCCCTCCGCTTATTTCCCTCCACCATATGTCTTCCCCTATAACCTCTCTCACACCTCACCATCATAGTGTTGGCACCACCACTCCCGTTATGTGCCCCATCCTTCGCGCTGGCCTCTACGCCTATTCATCAGGCCATTCAGCTAATCCAGGTGGCAGCGCGAAGGGTCTTCCACGTCCCAAAGGTTTCGAGTTGGCCGGGCCATCCTCAATCCCAATGAGGTAGTTATTAAGGTAGTTGGTGGTGGTTAGACATCGCCTCCGCCATAATGGGAAAGTCCAGCGACGAATTAAAGGCACGTTGATTCACTCACGGAACTATCAGGAGTTCGATTGCGTCTTCCATAGGTGCATGATCATTCAGAAACTGCAGGTGCAGACTGTCAGAAGCCATGCAGACGCAAAGTTTCAATGCAGCGCCTTGATTTTGTTACTGTTGTTGTTTCGAGTATATGTAGGCGTTTTCGCCATTTTTGTATCTATCGATGGTAGAGAAAAGCTCCCGACTGTAAAGTCTTAATGATCTTTCTAGTTCTATGGTTATGCATCTGTGTTTGAGATTTCTTGTTTTATAACAAATAGTTTTCCTTCTCCGTCTATGTTTTCGTCTTATACCAGAGAGTTCATGATCGACTGATTCGCATGAGTTGTTGCAGTTATGTTACGATAAAGGATTTACCGTTGCATTATTGTATTCCCTCGTTTTCTGCATTTGGATGTAAGAAGATCTTTCCTTTAGATGCTTCCTCTCACAGTCTGTTAGAAACCTGATGTTTATAACAGACCCCTGCACTCTTCTTATGCAAGTCCTCCCCCTACTCACCCTTATTACGACTCACTGTTTGGAGTTTTTCTAAGACCTCAGTCGCCCATGCATGCCTAGCCTAGTTTCAGAGTTGAGACGATATTGTTCTGGGTTTACTTCCATTTGGTCACCCCTTTATAAACAAATCGTGACATTAAACTGATGGGTGTTGGGCTATGCTCCTGTTGCAATCCAGGAGTGACTTCCGACGCTAACATTTCTGGCACCGTTGCCGGGGACGAAGTTGAATATTTTCCCCGGGATTGAATGACAACGATCAGCTGATTCTGAAGGTGCATTAGATATCATAACTATTGACATTGCTACTGTACACCTGGCGACTCCATTGTGACGACTCCACTGCGGCGACCCTTTTGGGTTAGTTGTGGCTTCCAGCGGTAGACATACACGGTCCCAGCCACAACTGCCTCTGGCCATGCCTGAAGAAAATCCGGAGGTGATTATCAGAAAAGGGAAGCCCTCTCAAGGAGAAAGCTTTGCCACCGAACCAGGTATTTCCCCACCCCCTTATGTAAAAACTCCATTTTCTTGTTCTTAGCTTTCTAGCCATCATTTCTCTGAGTTTTCCCATTTTCTGAATTTCGGGAGTGTTCCTGCTGAGTTTTCTCCTCCTGGTCTGGCATCAGAAAGAGAGATCCTTGTCACTCCCCTCTCCTCCGAAGCTGTTCCTCAGTGTATACCTGGGACTTCAGAAGATTTCACCACTCCTACACAAAGAGAAGCGCCTGTTGACTTGAGCTCATTAGTCTTCTCCTTAAACCCTCTCTTGTTTCCCACTCCAATTCGAGACTCAATTCCCCCAACCCCTTCTCGACCTCCTTCTCCTCCAAGTTCTCCTCCACCTAATATTCCTATGGCTGGTGCTAATCCCCCTATGACCAGGATGGAGGCTATTATAGCTGCTAGGTATGCTCCCCTTGTGTTACCTCAGTGCCTCAACGCCCTCCCAATAGATGGTTACCTCAAGAAACTACCCAAGTTCACGGGTGAGGGGGACGTAACTGCAGATGAACACCTAGAAGCCTTTTACAGTTTCACAGATGATAATGTCATCATGCATGCAGACGTATGGATGAGGATTTTTGTCCATAGCCTCCAACGCGAGGCTAGAAAATGGTTCAAGGCCCTGCCCCCTGGATCTATTGATGGGATAGAAACTTTGGATAATACCTTTTTGAGACAATGGGGAGATAAAAAAGATTTCATGTATTATATGAAAGAGTTTGGATCTTTGAAAAGAAAAGAAGGAGAGTCTGTCTCTGACTTCTCCAAGAGATTCAATAAAATGTATAATAAAATTCCTGCTGAGATAAAGCCTTCAGAAGCCTCGGCTAAGATCACTTATGCTAGCACTTTTGATCCTGATTTCTGCCTACTGTTGAGAGAGATAAGAGCCACTACCTTGGCCCACATGCAGGATGCAGCCGTGGAAGTAGAATCTAACATATTGGTTATTGACCGACTCAGGAACATTGTTGATAGAAACATATCTATGAAAAATCCTGAAGCCTCCCCATCCAGTTCCTCTCCCATGCCCCATCAGACAGATGAGATAGCTAGAGAACTAAAATCACTTTCTGCCAGGATGGAGAGGTGGGAGTTAGAAGGGAAGCCCATGTACAGAAATCCCCAGAATGCTGATAATAAAAATGGACCATAGGCCTTCCCAAGAGAACAAAGGGGAAAAGACAGAGAGGATCAAAGGATTCAAACCCCCCTCCAAAATAACCTGGTTACTCATGAAGAAGGAGAAGAGATAGATGAGTTCAACCCCGAAATTCATTGTGTTGAAGAGGCTCCTCCTTTTCCCCATTTGACTCATTCTGCTTATGAAAAATCCCTAATGAATGCTCAAATCCACGAGTTAGGTAAGGGAGAGAGGGTTGGCCATACTTCTAACAGATACAATCTCAGGTCAAGAAAGAAAGGAGACTTTGACAGCCAAGACCAGCCCCTCATAGCAGATAAGCCTATTAAAACTGCAGCAACCATGACTAAAGAAAAGAGAACTCATAATGCTTTGGCAACAGCCAAAGAACCTGTCGTTGAGGTAAGGGAAGCTCCTAAGCCTGTTCCCTCTTTCAATTTTGAGCATGAAATTCAAAAAATCAAGATTCCCGTCCCCATCTCTGAGCTAGTTAAAAATGAAGATTTTAAAAGATCCCTCTCTAAGCTGCTACAATCTGAGTCCCCTCAGCCTCCCTCCGGCTCAGTGAACCTTCAAGATGAGAAGCCAGCCATCATCCTCGGTCCCATGGTAGAAGACAGAGATGATTCCTCTCCTCCCTTCTACACCTCCCTGAACATACATGATAAAGTGTTGCATAATTGCCTCATGGATTCAGGAGCTTCCCATAACCTTATGCCCAAGATAGTCATGGAAGAACTAGGACTAGAGGTGACCAAGGCCTATCATGATTTGTACTCTTTTGATTCTAGAAGGGTGCAGTGTTTGGGAGTCATCAAGGACCTGGTGGTTTCTTTGTTTCAGCTGCCCATGAAGAGTGTGGTCATGGACATTGTGGTAGCTGACGTTCCCCCCAAGTTTGGCATGCTGTTGTCAAGGTCTTGGATTAAGAGACTTGGAGGAACGGTACTGATGGATCTCACATATGCCACCATTCCAGTCTTTGGAGGGGAACACAAGAGGTTGTACAGAGAAGCCCAGCTAGCCTATATTGTCAGTGATGAAGCGAACCCCACTAATCACCCCATCTTTGCACTTGACACTGATTTAGGGTCTAGTTTGTTACAGATCACTGAAACTCCTGAGGTCCCTTTACAGATCAGAAAGCAACCCATTCTTAATTGGGAGATACCTCCTCCAATCACCTCTGTGTGGAATATGTTCTTTGATGGAGCTTCCTCCAGTATAGGTGTAGGTGTTGGAGTGGTTTTCATATCGCCCTGTCACGAGACCGTGTCTCTGTCATACAAGTTGGAATTCAGAATCACCAACAATGTGGCAGAATATGAAGCTCTTGTTTTGGGTATGAGGGCTGCAAAAGAAATGGGAATAAAGGAAATGGCTGTGTTTGGGGATGCAGAATTGATCATCCAACAGGTCAAAAATATTTATCGGGCCAAGCATCCTCGGCTTAGAAGCTACAGAAATGAGGTATGGGACTTGATTGATAATTTTTTCTCTGCTTTCAACATTGATTTTGTCCCAAGGGAAGAGAATACTGCAGCCGACTCCCTAGCAGTCTCAGCCAGTTTGTTCAGGATTCCCCTGCCCCCAAAGATTAATGGTGAGGTCGAAGTAAGATACAGGTCGTCCATCCCGGACAACATAAAGCATTGGAAGGTATTCAAGGACGATCTTGAAATTGAAAAGTTTCTTCAGTCCGTCGATGACTTTCCTGCATTGCACATCGATCAGGACCCTGATCCCGAAGGTGACCCCCCCTCTGAGGTATTCTTGAATAAAATTGTTAATCACCAGATTATTCAACTGCCTAGAAATCACATTCTGAGGGGACTGGTCCCTTTAGAAAGACTGTTTGACAAAAATGATGTGGCAATAAAGAGTGGTGTCTTGAGTGAAGAAGATGACGTAGCCGAATGCAACATTGGCACGCAGGATGAGCCGAATGCAACAGAGGGCGGACTACGCTGGGTTATTAAAGGAATTCACTGATGTGTTTGCATGGGGCTATGAAGACCTCAAAACCTATGACACATCTTTCATTGAGAATAAGATCCCACTGAAAGAGGAAGCTAAGCCATTCAAGCAGAAGCTGAGACAGATAAATCCCATGTTGCTACTAGTCATGGAGAAAGAAGTGAAGAAATTGCTAGATGCCCAAATCATTGTCCCCTTGAGATATTCCGAATGGGTAGCCAATTTGGTCCTAGTGAGAAAGAAAAGTGGGGAAATCAGACTCTGTGTTGATTTCAGGAACCTAAACAGAAGCTCAAGGAAAGACAATTATCCTCTGCCCAACATGGAATACATATTGCAGAAGGTAACTGGTGCATCTAGGATATCCATGATTGACGGTTTCTCTAGCTATAATCAAATATTAGTCATACCTGAGGACAGAGAAAAAACGGCCTTCACCACTCCTTGGGGCACATTCATGTATGCCAAAATGCCTTTCGGATTGATGAATGCAGGGGAAAMATTTCAGCGAGCCATGGACATAGCCTTTATCAGGGGAAAAAATGAGTTTGTGGTAATCTACCTGGATGATATAATGGTTTTCTCCAGGTCTGACAGAGAACACTGCAATCACCTGAGGAAAGTTTTTCTGAAATGTCGGAGGTTTGGCCTATCCTTAAATCCCAGAAAATCTTCGTTTGCTATGACAGAAGGGAAGCTATTAGGCCATATAGTATTGGAAGGAGGAGTGAGGATTGATCCTAGCAGGGCTGAGGCAATTCAAGCCCTATCGCTTCTTAGATCCAAAAAGGAAGTTCAGGCCTTCTTAGGGAAGATTAATTTCTTGAGGAGATTTGTCTCAAATTTTGCTGAGTTGGTAAAAAATATCACAGCCATGCTCAGAAAAGGAAATGAAGTAAAATGGACCGATGAACCCAGGGAATCTTTCTTCCAAATTAAAAGAGCATTGACTGAGGCACCTATTATGATCAGTCCCGACTATTCCAAAGAATTCCTAATTTTCTCTTTTGCTTCTTTTGATACAGTAGCAGCGGTCTTGTTGCAGAAAAATGGGGAAGGATGAGAGCAGCCCATTGCCTTCTTCAGCAAGTCATTGAGAGATGCATAAGTCTGGTACGAGATCATGGAGAAGTAGGCCTACGCATTGGTGAAAGCTATCAAATCTTTCAGAGTCTATGTCTTGCACTCAAAGATCACTGCATATGTTCCTTCGGCCTCTGTGAAGGACATTCTTATATAGCCTGACATAGACGGAAGAAGAGGTAAGTGGATTGCCAAGATTCTAGAGTTTGATCTAGAGATTAAG
>ML777363.1:223170-247117 GCA_009831015.1 Picea engelmannii
TCTATGTCTTGCACTCAAAGATCACTGCATATGTTCCTTCGGCCTCTGTGAAGGACATTCTTATATAGCCTGACATAGACGGAAGAAGAGGTAAGTGGATTGCCAAGATTCTAGAGTTTGATCTAGAGATTAAGCCCACCAAGCTGATAAAGGGGCAGGGTTTAGCCAAGTTGTTGGCTGAATCCAATTGCAAAGCCTTGGGGATTAATTTCATCAATAAGCAGGTTGAGTCATCCAACAAGCATTTTCAGAGTGCCCTATCCCTAGCAGCATGCCCCTGGTACAAGGATATCTTGTATTTTTTGCAAGAATTAAAGCCCCCTGATGGATTGGGAAAAGGTAAAGCTAGAGATTTAAAGCTCAAAGCAGTCAGATATTGCCTCATTGACCAAGCCCTATACTGGAAAGACCCCCTAGGGTTATTTTTAAGATGCCTGAACCCACAAGAAGCCCAACAGGTTATGTTTGATTTCCACAGCGGCCTTTGCGGAGGTCATTATTTCTGGAAGACCACAACTCATAAGATCCTCAGGGCTAGATGTTACTAGCCCACCTTATTCCCTGATGTTTGCAGAGAAATCAGAGCTTGCATCAAATGCCAAAAGTTCTCAGGAAAGCAGCAGCTCAAATCTCTGCCATTAAAGCCTATAGTAGTTTCAGCTCCCTTTCAGCAGTGGGGATTGGACTTCATTGGAGAAATTAATCCTCCCTCAAGTGGGTAGCATAGATGGATCCTGACTGCGATAGACTATTTCACCAAATGGATAGAAGTTGTCCCCACCAGGAGCATTTCCCACAAAGTAATTATCAACTTTCTAGAAGATATCATAGCCAGATTTGGCTGCCCTAGCAGAATTGTCACTGATAATGCCTCCCCCTTCAAGTCTGAGCCTCTGGTCAAGTTCTGTGAATAGTTTGAGATCTCACTGATTCACTCTACTCCCTATTATCCTCAAGGAAATGGACTGGCGGAATCTACCAATAAAAGTCTGATCAAGCTCATCAAGAAGCTAAAGGGCCTGGGATTCCAAGCTCAAATTTTCTCTATGGGCTGACCGAGTGACAACGAAGAAGTCCCTAGGCATCTCACCCTTCCAACTTGTTTACGGAACAGAGGCCATTTTTCCTACTCAGCTCGCCTTATCTGTGGAAAAATTCCTCCAGGACCTTGAGGGAGAGCCTGACAATATGGTCAGAAGGATTCATTAGATGGTGAAGGTGCAGCAGATTAGAGAGCAGGTCATGAACAGGGCTTACAATCATCAGCAGAAGATCAAGCAGGCTTTTGATAGGAAAAGAAAAAAGAAAGAATTCGAGCAGGGTGATCTGGTGCTCAAATGGGATGCACCTAGACAGGAAAAGGGAAAGCACAGTAAGTTTGATGCCCTCTGGTTTGGGCCCTTCAAGATCCTGGAAGTATTTTCAAACAACACTTACAGGTTGCAGGATCTGGAAGGCGAAGAAGTTTTTAGTGGCCCAGTAAATGGGCATTTCTTGAAAAAATGTTTTTTGTGAGCCGCAGTCGGCTCTTTTGTTTTTGTAAATATTGTTTTTGTTTTTAGCTTAATAAATGACTCCATAGCCCAACAGCAAGGCACTGAATCTTCAAAAGAGTCCTTAGAGCATCACAGGGATGACTCTATCCCCATGGAGCCAAATGTTAGCGATATTTCTTGTAGCAGGGGGTAAAATGCGAAGAAATGGGTTAAAAACCCACTTACCCTAAGTTTGGGATGCAAATGCCTCTGTGTTTAAGTGGAAATCAAATCTGGACGGCAAGGATTCACGTGCCCGGATCAACGGCGCGCATAGGATTCCGGAGCCCCCCCGCCTTTCCATTTTTAAGCGGAGGGGGGGGGTCCGGAATCAAGGGTGCACCTCTTCAACGGCTCTGATCGAAGCACCTGGATCAACGACGCGCAGGGTGATTCTGGACCCCCCCACCTTTCTACCTTTAAGCGAAGGGGGGTGTCCGGAATCGCGGGCGCATATCTCGGACGGCTGCGATTGGAGCGCTCGGATCAATGGCGCACAGGCAACTGGGACATCCTCTGTCCTTCTGCGTTTAACCAGCGTCGGCCCCCCTTCCTTGTCATGTTATCTTGTCATCTTTTCTTCATCTGACCGTATGATGAGGCTCACTCCCTTTAGCCCTTCCTCATCCTCTGAAATCTGTCCATCTCCCCTCTTCTGGTCCGTGTGGCCCCTTTCCCATCTCATCATCCACTCACCACCTGCCATGTGTCCCGCTTCCTTCCACGTCAGCCTCCCACTAAAAGCGTGCCCATTGTATCTCATCTCCTGCTCTCCCTCTGCTTATTTCCCTCCACCATATGTCTTCCCCTGTAACCTCTCTCACACCTCACCATCATAGTGTTGGCACCACCACTCCCGTTATGCGCCCCGTCCTTCGCACTACCCTCTACGCCTATTCATTAGGCTGTTCAACTAATCTAGGTGGCAGTGCGAAGGGTCTTCCACGTCCCAAAGGTGCCGAGTTGGTTGGGCCATCCTCGATCCCAATGAGGCAGTTATTAAGGTAGTTGGTGGTGGTTAGACATCACCTCCGCCATAATGGGAAAGTCTGGCGACGAATTAAAGGAACGTCGATTCACCCATGAAACTGTCAGGAGTTCGATTGCGTCTGCCATAGGTGCACGATCATTCAGAAACTGTAGGTGCAGAATGTCAGAAGCCATGCAGACGCAAAGCCTCAATGCAGCGCCTTGATTTTGTTACTATTGTTGTTTCGAGTATATGTAGGCATTTTTGCCATTTTTGTATCTATCGATGGTAGAGCAAAGCTCCCGACTGTAAAGTCTTAATGATCTTTCTAGTTCTATGGTTATGCATATGTGTTTGAGATTTCTTGTTTTATAACAAATAGTTTTCCTGCTCCATCTATGTTTTCATCTTATACCAGAGAGTTCATGATCGACTGATTCGCATGAGTTGTTGCAGTTATGTTACGATAAAGGATTTTCCGTTGCATTATTGTATTCCCTGGTTTTCTACATTTGGATGTAATAAGATCTTGCCTTTAGATGCTTCCTCTCACAGTCTGTTAGAAACCTGATGTTTATAACAGACCCCTGCACTCTTCTTATGCAAGTCTTCCCCCTACTCATCCTTATTACGACTCACTGTTTGGATTTTATCTAAGACCTCACTTGCCCATGCATTCCTGGCCTAGTTTCATAGTTGAGACAATATTGTTCTGGGTTTACTTCCATTTGGTCACCCCTTTATAAACAAATCATGACATTAAACTGATGGGTGTCGGGCTCTGCTCCTGCTGCAATCCAGGAGTGACTTCCGACGCTAACACGGGTATACATAATCATATTGGATAACCGACAGTAATGAAATTGATTCATAACCAATTGAAATCACAAATAGTTTCTTCATCTATCCACAAGATCACTTCAAATCCAAACCAAATTAACATGATCATTTTCTCAAATTGATCGCACTATATTAAACATAACAAACAATCCATACTATTAGCGAATCAAATCAAAACTGGTGTGTAAATTATCACAAACGAAATCATAATGAAATCAATTGATTGATAACAGGATCTGTAAGAGTTGTCCAATCATTTGTTATTGCTAATTGGGGCAGACAAAATCGATTGACATTCAACGAAATCATTACTTGAATTCATTTCAAAATGAACTATTAACCGAATTTTCTCATACGAATTCAATAGAGATAACATAAGTCGATCTGAGTTAACGAACTCGTTTTGAAAATTAAAATCAACATAGCAACATCAAGTCTATTTTCGATACGAATCCAACTCATAAAAGCAATCATGCTAACTCAAAATATGCAACAATCCAACCAAAACAAGAGCGAATCGAACAATTTGAGTTTGACATAATCATTGTGAATCAAAACAATTCCATGATTTGGGTGCAGAGATCTTTTGCATAGGTTAGATATAATCCAAAGCCAAACGAAAATGTTGACAAAACAGAGTCATTTTCAATAGACTACATCGTATTCATCAAGCCAATTCAATTCTCTAAAATCGTCTTAACAATCAAATCACAAGAACGAAATCAGAGCCATTGATATCCAATGACAAAAACATAATATTAAATCACAACAGAATCGTGTTCTAATTTTAGCATAACAACCTCCTATTCAGGTTAGATACAAACAAAATACAAGCGAAAGCAAACACCATTAATTTTGTTAACTCAAACCAATAGACAAACGAATCAAACCCAGTGAAAACCAATCAATTGCTAAACTGGGCACGACCAAATTGTGTAACCAAATCATAACTTCATTTAATTTTAGCAAAATGAAACAATGTACAGGATCCACAAAACTATGACATAGTCATTTCGAATGATGAACAGAGCTATTTGAAAACCAAAATCAAATCATTATATTAATCCTAGCAATTCACAAAACGTAATTGATATCGAAATTCGTACCTGGATGATGAGCAGACAACTTGGTCATAACAATTTGGAATTGATGACGGCTGTAGCCGATTCGACATTCCTAAATACGATGGAACCAATGGTTTTCTGCTTCCTATCATTTGCTTGAAGCTTGTCCCTTTCACTAGTCAACACTGTAACTTGATTTTCCAATGATTTGATTTTCGACTGTAATAAGGGGACGTCAGTATAGTAGAGTTCCAACCACACATTACATTGGTCGCACGATGACTGCCCATGCTTCGAAAATGCAGGTGAGGGTTTGGTTAAATCGCCGAGGGTTTCGTTAGGTAGCTTGATCCCTGGGTAACTAGGATTTTTCTTTAAGCACGGGGGCAAATTAGAAACGAAGTCATAGGGTGGCTCGGAGCACAGACCTTGGGAGTAAGGGTACTCACTAGCTAGGAAGCGTTCGATGTCAGAGTCTGAGTGTTCACTGAGGACTATGGACTTTTGATCAATACTAGGTTTTGGTTTATTCCTAGCAAGTCTTGATATAAGTCGAGCATTCTTTTTACCTTTGCCGTCGACGGTAGGGTTACCTTTAACCTTTTTGCTCACAGGAGTTTTTATAGCCTCAACCTTCTCAGTTATAATGTTGGGTAGGTCGATATCAAGGTTGACCGAGGGTTTGGGAGAGGGCAGTAGGACATGGAAAGGCACGGGTGGCTCGAACTTAGTTTCACTAACCACAGGCTTGTCAATTTGGACAGGCTCTGTATCAGCAAAACCATTTCGAGAGATAAAAGATTGCCAACTATCACCATGAAGATTTAAGTGGTGAACAATGATGAGTCTGATTAGGCCATGGTGAAACAAGCTACTATCGGCTTTCTCTCGTTTAAACCTTTTTGACATTTTATAAAGACTACGCTGGAAATAAAATGGCATGTTCAATGGGTAACCCATAAAATTCATTAACAGTCAAAGGTGATAAAGAAAAACCAGTCCATACCGACCCTCATAGGCCACAAATTGTTTAACCACTATCAAAAGATCATGCCACCTTGGTTTAAGTGTGGAAATCGGCATACCTCTATCACAGGATGTGATCTTTTGTGAGACGAACAGTAGTGTCCATGGAACCTCATCAAGTTTAGAGTTTTTAAACCATCGTTGGCCCGTGGCTGCTAATCCTGTGGCAGAGATAATGAACTCTTCACTGATTTCAAGCTGAATGTCACCTATTTTGGCCCTACACCCATCAAAGGTAAGGGAAAATTGTTGCGCAACAAACAAATTGAAACCCTCAAACCTCTGTACAAACGTGAGCCAACCACTATCCTCTAAGTCTTTTCAGGCATTATCGAACAGTAGCAAGGATTGACTACCATTCGGCTCAATGCGCACCACTGGCACCATAGAGCCGAGAAGACGGTAAGTGATGTGAACGAGCCAGGGTTTGAATGCAGCACACAAAGGAGAAGAATGCTCCAAGGCTTACCCGATGCTAGCAGAGGTGAAACAGGGATAAGGGAAGGCATTAATGACATCGTGCGAAGGTGGTGGAGCTATTTCTGTCCATGTAGAATAGTCATTACCATGGTACAACCATCGGTACTTTCAACTATTCAAATCACACGCAAATGTGTTACAACTATCCCACTTCAATCAATCAATCAAAACCTTTGGTAAGTGGATAAACCATTTGTGCAAGCAATAGTTATAGTTTCAAAACCAAACAAATAAATCGAAACCAATACCAAGGGTTTGACTATGTGACATGCGATGTATAGAACAATTCATACCAAGAGTTTAAACAATGTCCCAATGTGTTTTTATGTATACCAATGTGCCAAGTGGATTGATCAAATAACATGTAAATCCAATCGCCAATGCATCACAAACTCAAACACTCATGAAATGAAATTACATAATCAATCAAAGAATGTCAAATGAGTATAGATCAAAAGGGTTTTGCCAAATGATAAGTAAAATGTAAACGCAATGGGAATATCGACAAGAAGGATAACGCCAATTCAATAATTATTTTAATGCGACTTCGAAAGACCAAGTTTTCATGCTTACAGTCATGAAAACATGAACGACTAGTAAGTGTGTAAATAGCGCAAAAATAAAAGTGTCGTTTATTTGAGAATTGCAACGAAAAATTAAGGTTTGCAAACACTGGTGTAGGTAGCTTATAAGACAGTGGAAAAATGTTAATTGTTTGCCAACAGATCTGAAGAATCACATTTTTGAATAGAAGTAATTTTTGAATTCTCTCGATGGATTTTGCGTTTATGATTTCCTGTTATTGAGTTTGTAAACTCATTTCATTCCTTGATAGAATTAGCTATATTGCTTTCAATTTGATTTAACGCGGTAATTATTTTGATTTTAATGATTGCAAACCCGGTTTTATATTTATTCAGAGTTTACCTATTAAATTCCCACGGAGTTCTTTTTGTTTTACCAAAAACATTGAACCCAAAAGTGGTGGGCCCCAAAGTATATATGTATTTCGCAATTCGGCACTTCTTGTTTCATTTTGTTTTTCCATGAGGTGTTGGCAAACCCCGAATCCCGAACTCCGATCTGCCTGGGCCCACGGCTTGATTGCATTTCACGAATCGAAAATTCTCTTTGCATTTTGTTTTTGTATCGAGCGTTTGTAAATGACAATACCCGAAACCCCGAAAGAGCTGGGCCCACAGCCTTCTTGCGATTTCGCGATTCAGCAAATTCTTTGGGTATTTTTTTTTGGCATCGAGCGCATGTAAACTCCAAACCTCGAGTGTTGACATGGCTCTGTTTTACTGAGCTTGAGTTTATTTGATTTCCTTCAATTTTTATAAATGGTTGTGTCTGGTAGCAGTGCTTCTCAGATTCAAGTTCCTATCCTAAGCGAGAAGTCATACGATTCCCGGTATATTCGGATGAGGACGATTTTGCGTTCTCAGAATTTTTGGACTTTTGTTATTGATGGTTATGCTGAGCCGGCTGATGCTGCAATAGAATTGACTCTATCTAATGTTCACCATGTTTTACTGAAAGAAAACAGGAAGAAGGATAACAAAGCTCTTGGATTAATCCAACAAGGTTTAAATGAAGCCATTTTTATGAAGATTGTTAGTGCTGCATCTTCGAAGATGGCTTGGGACATTCTTGAAACCAGTTATCAAGGTGTGTCCAAGGTGAAGACAGTCAAGCTGCAGAACTTAAGAAGGGACTTCGAAAATATGAAGATGAAGGATAATGAAATTGTTGATACTTTCATGACTTAGGTGATGAGTATTGTAAACCAGCTCAAGCAGTATGGAGATGATATTTAGAATAAAAGAGTTATAGATAAAGTGTTGAGAAGTTTGCCCAATAAGTTTGAACTTATTATTGTACCCATAAAGGAATTTAAGGATTTAAGTCAAATGCAAATTAATGAGTTAACTGGTTCTCTTGTTGCTCATGAATCTAGGATATCTAGATATGAAGAAGGATCATTTGAGCATGTCTTCAAATCGCAACTGCATATTACCAAAGGCAAAGGCAGAGGAAGGTTTTATACTCGTGGAAGAGGAGGTCGATTTTCTAGTCAAAGGGACAACATAACTGAATCAGAGTCTAAGGAGAAATCCTGGCAGAATCCTCCTAATTTAAGAGGGAGCAGCAGCAAACCATGGCAGCAAGAAAATCAGAGGTATGATAAATCCAAAGTACAATGTTATTATTGTAAAAAGTTTGGGCGTTTTGCTAACAAATGTTGGAAGAAACAGGCAGATGCTAGAAAGCAGTCTGCACATATTACAAATSAGTTTGTGGATGATCAAAACCCTATGTTCTTGACTTGTAATGTCACTAAGGAAAGTGATAATGATATTTGTGTTTTGGATAGTGGTTGCAGTAACCACATGACTGGTAATAAAGATTTATTTTCTTCTAATGATACTAGTATTCAATCTGAAGTCAAACTGGGAAATGACTGTAAGGTTACAGTCAATGGTAAAGGTATAGTTCCAGTTTACACTAAGAACAATCAGAGAAGAAATATTGATGATGTTTACTTTGTGCCTGGTTTAAAATGCAATCTTATCAGTGTTGGACAGTTGTTGGAGAAAAAGTACAAAGTGTTCTTCAACAACAAGGTATGTACAATCTATGATAAGTTACCCAACAAACAGTTGATTGCAAGAGTAGAGATGATGAAGAATAGAATGTTTCCACTTGTTATGAGAAATGATTTGAGTGGTTCTTTGAATGCTTATAAAGCTGGAAGTTTAGATGAATCTTGGTTATGGCATTTGAGATATGGTCATTTACATTTTGGTGGCTTAGATCTGTTATAGAAGAAACATATGGCAAAGGGGTTACCTTGTATTCAACAACCTGCAAGCTCTTGTGAGAGTTGCATACTTGGAAAACATCATAGAGAAAAAGCTCCAAGTGTTTCCTACAGAGCAAAATCTCCATTAGAAATCATTCACACGGATTTATGTGGACCTATGCAAACACCTTCTTTGAATGGTTTTGTTTATTTTATGACTTTCATTGACGATTTTAGTAGGAAGACTTGGTTGTATTTGTTGAAACAAAAATCTGAAGCGTTTGAAGTTTTCAAGAGGTTTAATTCTATGGTTGAGAATGAGAGTGGTTGAACCATTAAAATCTTACAGTCTGACAGAGGAGGTGAATATAAACTAAATGAATTCATTGAATTTTGTGATCTTCATGGAATTAAAAGGCAGCTTGCTGCTCAATATACTCCACTGCAGAATGGAGTGGTTGAAAGGAAGAATCAGACCATCATGGACATGGCTCAAAGCATATTGAAAGAAAAGAATATTTCAAAAGAATATTGGAGAGATATAGTTCTTTGCTCTGTTTTTATATTGAATAGAAGTCTGACCAAGACCATGAGGGATCGTGTACCTCAGGATTCCTAGGATGGTAAGCCTTGCAATGTTTCTCATTTCAGAATTTTTCGATCTGTTGCATTTGCGCATGTACCTGCAAAAATGAGGAGGAAGTTGGATGACAGAAGCGAGAGATGTATCTTTTTTGGATACAGTGAAGAATCTAGGAAATATAAACTCTACAATCCCATCACCCAAAAATATGTAATCAACAGAGATGTTCAATTTAAAGAAAATGAAGCCTGGGATGGAAGTATTGACAAATCAATTTCAGAGGGAGTTGTGTTACCTTGTGAAGATGATGATGGAGCTGAGCAGGCTGAAGGAGATGGATAGATGGTTCCACATGCACATACACATGCAGCAAGAAGTCCAACAAGGAAAGCACCAGATTTCAGCCCATCTCAATTTAGAACGCCAAGAACTGATGAGCGTGGTGAGCCATCTGGATATGGTGGACATCAATCAGATTCACAGGTAAGTAGTGAATCAAATCCCACTTTAGATTCATTGAAAAACATATTTAAAGGTCATAGGACTAGAATCTTAATAGAATTGTATGATCAGAATGAAGATGTAGATCAGATTTCAAATTTTGCATTAATGGCATGTGATCCTATAAGTTTTGATGAAGCTACTAAAGAAGATGTCTAGATAAAAGCAATGGATGAGGAGATTGATTCCAATGAAAGAAATAACACTTGGGATGTTGTAGACTTACCTAAAGGTAAGAATAGTATTGTTGTTAAGTGGGTTTACAAGACTAAGTTGAATGCAGATTGTGAAGTTGAAAAGTACAAGGAAAGACTTGTAGCTCATGGGTTTAGTCAACAACCCGGTATTGATTACAATGAAACATTTGCTCCTGTAGCAAGAACTAACACTGTGAGTATGGTCTTAGCTATTGCAGCTTAGAATAGATGGATCATGCATCAGATGGACGTTAAGTCTGCATTCGTAAATGGATATTTGGAAGAAGAGGTTCATGTTAGACAACCTCTGGGTTATGAGATTGATAAGCATGGAGATAAAGTTTACAAGTTAAGGAAAGCTTTATATGGATTGAAGCAGGCATACAGAGTTTGCTATAGCAGGATTGATGAATACCTTATTAGTGTTGGATTCAACATAAGTCCAAGTGAACCAACTCTATATACAAAGGTAAACCAGAAAGGCAAAATTTTTATTGTTTGTATGTATGTTGATGACGTGATTTTTACTGGAGATGTATTTGTAGATGATTTTAATGATGCCATGAAAACAGAGTTTGAGATGACTGATTTAGGATTGATGAAGTATTTTCTTGGAATTGAATTCGATCAATCTGATGATGGAATTTTCATTTGTCAAACTAACTATGCAAATGAAGTGTTGAAAAGGTTTAGAATGTTGAATTGTAAAACAACTGCAACACCTATGGAAACTAGTATTAAACTGAGCAAGTATGATGAAGGATCATATGTTGATCCAACTCTGTATAAGAGGATGGTTGGAAGCCTTATGTACTTAACAACAACCAGACCTAATATTATGTTTGTTGTAAGCTTGATTTCCAGGTTCATGGAGACTCCGAGGAATACTCATTGGCAAGCAGGAAAGAGGATCCTGAGATATGTTGCTAGAACAACTAACTTTGGTATTCGATACACATCAAACTTGAACTTTGAGATGATTGGATATACTGATAGTGATTTTGCAGGTTCCATTGATGACAGGAAAAGAACATCTAGATATGTCTTCAATCTTGGATCTGGAGCAGTGACATGGGCATCAAAGAAACAACCCATTGTGACTCTATCTTCTACTGAAGCAGAGTATGTTGCAACAACTACAGCTGCATGTCAAGTTGTGTGGATGAGAAGGGTCTTGAATGAATTGTTGCATGACTAGAATGATGCAACGCAAATTGTCTGTGACAACAAATCTGCCATTGCACTGTCAAAGAATCACGTTTTTCATAAACAGGGTAAGCACATTGATATAAGTTATCATTTCATTCGAGAGCTTGTAAATGGAAAAGAAATTTATGTTCATTTCTGCAGATCTGAAGAACAATTTGCAGACATATTTATGAAACCTTTGGGAAATGAATTGCTCAAAATTCATAGAAAAAATATTGGGGTTTGTAAGTTGTAATGCATTGTTTACAACAATTTTGTTTCTGTTTTTGAAATGATTAAGAGGGAGTATGTCAGAGATTAATCATTTCACCGCCTAGATAGCGACGAATCGGTGGTCGTCTTGACCCTTCAAGACTTGAAGATTTAATTACTCTAAATAGTGGCCACCTTAACCTTTGAAGGAAACAAAATTCTATCACCGCCTTCATTAAATTTTATCGTTTCTAAAATCGTAGGGGCAATTGGTGTTAGTATAAATAAATGTAGAACAGATTGTAATTTGGTTGTGATCTGAAGAATCACATTTTTGAATAGAAGTAATTTTCGAATTCTCTCTATGGATTATGTGTTTATGATTTCTTGTTATTGAGTTTGTAAAATCATTTCATTTCTTGATCGAATTAGTTATATTGCTTTCAATTTGATTTAATGTAGTAATTGTTTTGATTTTACCGATTGCGAACCCGGTTTTATATTTATTTGGAGTTTACCTGTTAAATTCCCACAGAGTTCTTTTTGTTTTACCAAAAACTCCGAACCCAAAAGTGGTGGGCCCCAAATTCTGTATGTATTTTGCAATTCGACTCTTCTTGTTTCGTTTTGCCTTTGCATCGGGTGTTGGCAAACCCCGAACTCCGATCTGCCTGGGCCCATGGCTTGATTTCATTTCGCGAATCGACAATTCTCTTCGCATTTTGTTTTTGTATCGAGCATTTGTAAATGCCGATACCTGAAACCCCGAAAGAGTTGGTGCCACAGCCTTCTCGTGATTTCGTGATTCAGAAAATTCTTTGTGTATTG
This sequence comes from Picea engelmannii, assembly GCA_009831015.1. Classification (NCBI taxonomy): domain Eukaryota; kingdom Viridiplantae; phylum Streptophyta; class Pinopsida; order Pinales; family Pinaceae; genus Picea; species Picea engelmannii. The sequence continues at coordinate 235,402 of ML777363.1, forward strand.
TTGGCAGCCAATTCACATTTTTTGTACTGTCCTTATAAGCTACTTACACCAGTGTTTTGCAAACCTTAATCTTTGTCACAATTCTCAAATAAAATGACACTTTTGTTTTGCGCTATTTACACAATTACCTTTATTCTTGTTTTCACGACTGCAAGCGTGAAAACTTGGTTTTTGAAGTCACATTAAAATCATCACTGAATTGTCGTTATCATTCTTGTCGATATGCCCATTGCGTTTACATTTTACTTATCATTATGCAGTTGGCAAGACCTTTTGATCTGTACTCATTTGACATTCTTTGATTGATTATGTAATTTCGTTTCATGAGTGATTGAGTTTGTGATGCATTGGTGATTGGATTTACATGCTATTTGATCAATTCACTTGGCACATTGGTTACATAAAAAAGCATTGACACATTGGTTAAACCCTTGGAGTGAATCGTTTCATACAACACTTGGTATTGGTTTCGATTCATGTGTTTGTTTTTAAAACTATGACATAACTATTGCTCGCACGAATGATTAATACACTTACGATTGATTTCATTGGTCGAGCAAATGGAATAATTGTTAACCTATACAATAGTGGGTTGGATAGCTATTTGCGCCGACGGTTGTACTATATATATGACTGTCATGCATGTATGAACTAGTTCCACCACCTTCGCATGATATGTCATTAATGTTTACCCCTATCCTTGTTTCACCTCTACTAGCATCAGGTAAGCCTTTGAGTGTTCTGCCCCTGCGTATGCTGTGATTCAAACCTTGGCTCGTTCACATTGCTCACCATGTGCTCCCGTCTATGGCACCGGTGGTGCGATTTGAGCCGAACGGTAATCAAGCTCTGTTACTCTTTCATAACGCCCGTAAGGATTTACAAGATAATGGTTGGCTCACGTTTGTACAGAGGTTCGAGGGTTTCAATCTGTTTGTTGCACAACAATTTGCCCTTACCTTTGATGGGTGTAGGGCCAAAGTAGGTGACATTCAGCTTGAAATTAGTGAAGATCTCATTAGCTCTGCCACAGGATTAGCAGCCACGGGCCAACGATGGTTTAAAAACTCTAAAGTTGATGAGGTTCCATGGCCATTACTATTCGTATCACGAACAGTCACATCCTGTCACAAAGGTATGCCTATTTTCATGCTTAAACCAAGGTGGCATGATCTTTTCATAGTGGTTAAACAATTTGTGACCTGTGAGGGTCGATATGGATTGGTTTTTCCTTATCACCTTCGACTGTTAATGAATTTCATGGGTTATCCATTGAACATGCCATTTTATTTCCAGCATAATCTTTACAAAATGGCTAAGAGGTTCAAACACGAGAAGGCTGACAGCAGCTTGTTTCACCATGGCTTGATTAGACTCATCGTCGTTCATCATTTAAACCTCCACGATGATAATTGGCAAGATTTTCTCTCTTGGAATGGCTTTGTTGATTCAGAGTCTATCCAAATCGACAAGCTTGTGGTCAGCGAGACTAAGTTCGGGCCACCCATGCCTTTCCATGCCCTTCTACCCTCTCCCAAACCCTCAGTCTGCCCTGATATTGACCTACCTGACATTATAACAAACAAGGTTGAGGCTATTAAAAAGCCTGTGAGCAAGAAGGTCAAGGGTAACCCTACTGTGGACGACAAAGGTAAAATAATGCTTGATTGATATCGAGACTTGCTAGGAATAAACCTAAGCCTAGTGTTGATCAAAAGCCCATAGTCCTCAGCGAAGACTCAGACTCTGATATCGAGCGCTTCCTAGCTAGTGACTACCCTTATTCCCATGGCATGTGCTCTGAGTCACCCTATGACTTTGTTTCTAATTTTCCCCTGTGCCAAAGAAAAATCCTAGCTACCCAGGGATCAAGCTACCTAATGAAACCCTCGGTGATTTAAACAAACCCTCACCTGCAATTTCGAAGCCTGGGAAGTCGTCATGTAACCAATGTAATGTGTGGCTGGAACGCTACTATACCGACGTTCCCTTATTACAATCGAAAATCAAATCATTGGAAAACCAAGTTACAGTGTTGAAAAGTGAAAGGGACCAGCTTCAAGCTAATGACAAGAAGCAGAAAACCACTGGTTCCATCATATTTAGGAATGTCGAGTCGGCTATAGCCTTCGTCAATTCCAAACTATCATGACCAAGTTGTCTGCTCATTATCTAGGTATGAGTTTCGATATCAATTTCGTTTTATGAATTGCTTGAATTAATATAATGAATCGAGTTTTGGTTTTCGATTAGCTCTGTCCATTATTCGAAATGAATCTGTCATAGTTTGATTATCAAAAATGGTTATTTCATCTTACTAAAATTAAATGTACATATGATTTGGTTATGCGATTTGTCGTGCCCAGTTTAGTATAAGCAATTCATTGATTTTGATTCGGTTTGGTTTGTTTGTGAATCAATTCTGTTTGATAGACGATTTGGTTTGATTTTAATTTCATTTGCTCCTAATAAATTCGAAACGAATCTATTTTGTATTGAATTAGTATTCTCGATTGGATTTTAATTATCTTTGGCCTATGCAAACGATCTACTTGCTATAATCGTGGATTTGTGTTGATTCATAACGACTGTAACAAACACAAACTATTTCGGTTCATTTTGATTTGATTGATGCATGTCTTGAGTCTGCATGATTGCCTATTTGAGTTAGATTGATATCGAAAGTAGATTTGATACTGCATTATTGGTTTTGATTTTCAAAAACGATTTTGTCGCTGTTGAATTCGTATGAGAAAACTCAGCTAATAGTTCATTTTTTAAATTGATTCAAGTAATGATTTCATTGAATGTCAATCGATTTTGTCTACCCCCAATTGGCAATAACAAACAATTGGATGAGTCCTACAGATCCTGTTATCAACTGATTAATTCCACTATGATTTCGTTTGTGATAATTTACATACCAGTTTTGATTTGATTCGCTAATAGCATGGATCATTTGTTTATGTTTAATATAGTGCTATCAATTTGAGAAAATGATCCTGTTGATTTGGTTTGGATTCGAAGTGATCTTGTGGATAGCTGAAGCAACTATTTGTGTTGATTTCAATTGGTCCATGAAACGATTTCATTGCTGTTGAGTTATTCCATACGATTCTGTTAACCCGAATTAGTGATAATGAATTAAACAGAGTGTATCCATCTCTGTTATCATTTGGTTGAATACAATTTAGTTTGTTCAATTTGCATACAAGTGTCGATTTGAATGATGCTTTTAGCAATCAAATATCTTTCAATAGTTTGAATTTAATTCTTTAATATTCGAATTGATTTTAATACGATTATGTGTTTGATTTAGACCAGATATTTGTGTGATGTAGTTTTTATTTTTAAGTTGTTAGTTTGAGTTAGAGATAGAAACTTGGGATATTTTCCCAGATTTGTGTAAACAGTTTTGATAACTTCCACAGGGATGTTTTACCCTGTGGGAGGTATTTAAATACTTGTTATTTTTTGTAATAAAGATCATCCTCACTTGTGGGAGAACCAGGCTATGGATTTATGATACAAACTGAGACGAGAGTTGATGTCTTGTAACAGCTTTCGCTTTCAATATATCAAACTTTTGTTTCAAGTTTTATGCATATCAGTTTGCAGTTGATTATAGACTACTTTAGCTATCATAATCTATTGCAGGATGATATGATTTGATTAATGTTCTATCCATATCTGATCTCTTTCATTATTTTTAAAGTACAACAATCACATTGTTTCAGTTAATGAATCACAGATTTCTCTTCTTCGTTAATTGAATCATTTTGTATAGATCTTTGCATACAGATTTATCTAACTGTGAAGATTTATAAATCATAAGGTTGCTGTAAATTTTTATGTCTTGTTTGTCCTGTAATTATATTTGAAGAGCACAGTTGTTTCTAGTTTACGAGAAGCTCATGGATAATTCGGTGCGGGTTTCCTCCCTCCGATCAACTAAGACAATCATTACATACAGGACAAACCTGGAGCATTTCTTCAGGTCAGTTTGTTATTTATTTGATAGTTAATTTGTTAGTATAATTTAAGTAATTTAGTTATATATATGTGTAGTTTAGATTTGTAGTTAGAGTTAGTATCTCAGTTGTTTAGTTTAGATAGTTTTTATTTTATTAAATCGTAAAAATCAAAAAACAATAGCTCTCGTTGTCTTAGGACAGAATACTAATGAGTTTTTTCAGGTTTCCATTCAAATCTGTAAATTGTAAATATTGTACATTTGTGAATAAGATTTATTTCTGTTAGTAGTTAGATATTTAATTTCTTAGAGTTACCATAGTATTAGATAGTAGATTGTATATATAATAGTTAGATTTGTTTAGTTTGTTTTAATAGTTATTTTTAGTTAGATTAGTTAATTTAGAGTAGTTTTCTTTTGTTTCCTTAGGACTTAGATCGGCTAACGGAGCCGCTAAACCCATCAGGGTGGGTTATTCCAAATGGATTGGGTTATTTAGACAACCCCGGACCGGATCCACTCTCCCAGTTGACGGACAATCAATTTCGCCCGTCAACAAATGGCGCTAGAAGGAGGGCCTGAAATTAATTAATGGCACGAGGCGGTCGTAAGACTCCTCCACCACCTAATCGCTCACCTATAGTAACAAGAAGTCATTCGAACAATAATATTCCCCCTCAAATAGCAACCACATCAACTGACGATCCGCAGGTCACAGTTGAACCAGTAACCCCAAATCCTATAGGTGGTGACATACAAGAGATTGTCCGTCAATCTCTTATAAGAACTCATAGTGCCTTAGCCTATTTGAGGCAACCAAACCATCCATTGGATCAACCTTTAGATTTATCTGATATCAGGGAACAACTCGGAGACACTAATCTCACTGTGAACCCTACAGATCCAACCCTAAATCCTGCTGCAGGAGGATCTGGAATACCTCCTTCACCACCTCCATCATCTCCTTCCTCTTCTGGAGGAGGTTCCTCTGACGAAGGTAGTTCCCCTTCTCAGCCTTCCACACCAACTACACCAATGGTAAACCAGAACAACCCACCTAGGCCTTAGCTCGACCAGGATGCGGTAGTTGTACCTAGAGCTCAACATCCCTTACCTAAACATCCGGAGAAATGGCTTCCCAAGTTTGACCCTGACTCAAAACAGATCGTTGAAGATCACATTAAAAAGTTTATGTTAGCCATAAGACTCCGCAATGTCGAACGTGAAGACGTTGTCTGTAGGTTGTTCCCCTATACTTTCGAGGGAAATGCATCTACATGGTACTTTGCCCAACAACCCCATACCATCATGTCTTAGGAAAAGTTTGATTCATGCTTTTTGGAAAAGTTCGGAGAGGGTAAGCCTCCGGAAGTCCTAGTCATGGACCTTTCTAGCTTAAGAATGAACCCAAAATAAAAAGTTAAAGACTTTAATCAAAGATTCTTAACACTTAAAAACCGAATCCCTACGGATTCCATGCCTGCCGAGAATCTTATAATAGCATACTACACTAAAGCTTTGCATCAAAGTATAGCTATTTGGGTTAAATGATCTAAGAAAACAATGTTGTTAGAATCCTTCGAGGAGGCCAACCAGATTGAAAAAGATATTCATAGTCTTAAAGACTCTACTAGCAACGAAATAGAGACTAGTTCTTCTTCCAAAAAGAAGATCGAAATCCTCCCCAGACCTACTCAAAGTAAAACACAACCCGAAATCTCTGATTTAGAAAACTTAACTAATGTTGTTCAAAAACTGTCAAATCAAGTTATAGACATAAAAAGGACGATCGAAGAAGCTTCTTCGAGCAAAGGGCCTTACAAACCCCCATTCCGAAAGCCTTTTCCCACCAACCGACCCAGTCCAACCACCAAAGGCCTTGATCTAGAAAGTCTGCAATGCGCCCTTCAAACAATTCTAGAAGCTCAAGATAACTTGATGCCTCCTGAGATTCCTGAGGAGGTAGTCGAACAAGAGACAGTTCAAGAAGAGGAGTCTTCTCCAAACATTTTTGGACACTTCTCGGATAGCATCTTGTTGGCAGCCAATTCAATTTTTTCAATTGCCCTAAAAGCTGCCTACACCTATGTCTTCTGAACTTCAAATTTCCATCGCATTTTGCAAATAGACAATGTTTTCATTTCATGCGACACTTGCAAATTGGTCGATTTAGTTTTCACGACTGAAAGCGTGAAAAATCCTCTATCGTTATTTGAACTGTCATAGTTTTTTATCGATATTTTGAGTGGCACTTTACTTTTGGTTTATCATGTGGATGAAAAGATTTTTCAAACTATGCCTATTCGGACGTTTTTACTTTGACTGCGCAATTTGATTTTATTAAACTGATAAGGCATTGAGCATATGGAGACTTGCCTAGTCATTAATTTACATAAGGGTCATGGTTGATTTTGTTTTATATAATGTGATCCTTATTATTATAAGCTCTTAAGCTTGTCGATTTTATAAAATCATTGGTCACAATGTTTATAAATGTTTGATTACACATAGCGCGTTGGTTAAACATTTGGGTTTTGATTTAATGGTTTGAATTATTACAATGGCACATATTTAACTTTGGGTTTGATTTCACATTGAACATTCATGGTTTCAAACAATACATTGGCGCATTGACATATCATCCACCGTTTAATTCTTGGGTTGGCCGAATATTATGGTTTGAATGATGTTATGATTGATTGAACAGCACTGTACTTTGCCATTACTATGCTGCATGGCGGTGATAATCCCACCACCCTCGCATGCGCACATTAATTTGTTTCCCCTTTCATCGTTCGCAGCTGTTAACCCAAACGATTTCTTTTGCTCCTGTGTATTGTAGTGTTCAATCCAAACCCTACCATGCACCCGCACCATGGCCCCGGTCGTGAGGGCTGAACCCAATGGTGGCCAGGCATTGTTGATGTTCGACAGTGCTTATAGTGACCTTGAAGAATTTGGATGGCTCTCGTTCATACAGAAGTTTGATTGGTTTAACCCTTGCATGGCTCGACAATTCGCATTAACCTTTGATGGCTGCCGAGCCAAGGTTGGGGATGTGCAATTGGAAATTGACGAGCAATTTCTCAGTTTAGCTACCGGTCTGCCTGCTACTGGACATAATGGTCAAAAAATTGCAAAGTGGAAGATGTCCCGTGGACATTGCTCTTCCAGTCGCGAAGGGTGAGTTCCTGTGACAAAAGTTTGCCCGCGAATATGCTCAAGCAGCGTTGGCATGACTTGTTGATGATAACCAAGCAGTTTATCACCTGCGAGGGTCGGTATGGTTTTGTTTTCTTATACCATATTCGTTTACTCATGGTTTTCATGGGCTATGAGCTTAATATGCCTTATTACTTTCATAGGAGTCTATTTAAAATGTCTAAAAGATACAAACGGAACCAGGCCGATAACAGCCTTTTTCACTTTGGGTTAACTAAAATGCTTGTGGTTTGTCATTTGGGGTTACGCCGAGACTGTTGGAATGATTTTCTTAATCGCAATAATTTTGAGGACTCAAGCCCACCACAGGTTGACAAACCTGTGGTGAGTGAGAGCAAGTCTGTGCCCCCTATCCCTTACAGTGCTATGTTACCTAAACCCCTACCCGACTCACCTATCGACCTACCCAACTTTGTCACCAAGGATGTGGAAAATGTTAAACCCGTGGCTAAAAGGCCTAAATCCAAACCTACTGCGATTTCCAAAGGCAAAAAGAATGCCCGATTAATCTCCTGCATGGCAAGAAACAAACCGAGACCTCCTGTCAACCCTGACCCTATCATGGTGAGTGAAGATTCTAACTCGGAGGTGGAACGTTACCTAGAAAGTGAGTATCCCTATTCTGAAGGTCTGTGTGACAAACCCTCATACGACTTTGTGAAAAAACTACCACCTTGCTTGCAAAATAATCCTAATTACCCATGCATTAAAATGCCTTGTGAAGCCCCCGGTGACTCATCAAAACCCCCTCCTGCTCTATCTCAACCAGCTGCTCCACCATGTGATTAGTGTGGTTCATGGTTAGAAATGTATTACCTTGATGTGCCAATGCTACAGTCCAGAATACATGCTCTGGAGGATCAAGTTGCAACGCTCACCAGTCAAAAGGCTAAATCGACAGCCACTGATAAGAAACAGCGAACAACAGGTTCGATTTTGTTTAAGAACGTGGAGTCAGCTACAGCGGTTGTTAATTCAAAATTGGCATAGCTCGAGCAGCCTCACTGGTATGACTATCCCTTGTTTATATGACAAACTCTTAGCTCTGTTTACAACATGGATTTGCTTTGACACATAAGCATACTATATGCATATTTTTGTTTTTATTAATCGAATTTCGTTTCCCGGATTAGTTTTGATTGGATTTAGCTTTGATTCGATTGATCGTGGTATGGATTTGATTGTTTCGATTTGGCTTGTATTGAATACTCTGTTGCTTATTGAAGTTGTTAATATCTTTTCTAAACACAGGCTGTTTCTGGTATTTCAATTTCGAACACAGTCAATGTTTCGATTCGAATTAGTTATATTCTATACGATATGGTTGGCAATAATGGTTAACTGTTATGATGTTATATTCCATGGCTTTTTCGACTAATTCAAATACCATTCTGTTAATGCATAACCAAATTGTGAATAGATACGAATCATAACTATTATATCCAACCAATCGTTTCACATTGTTTGACCGTGTTATCAGCTCGATTCATATTGCAACAAATATATTGTTTAAATTTGATTTGGGGAACGAAAGTGATTATGCCCAGGATTGCGATTTGTTTCTATCTTTGACTCAGTCACGATTTGTTTCGATGGTTGTGATCATTATTTTGATCCTGTCTGTTGACTGTATAACGCTCAGCTATCGGAGTCTATGGCAAAGTTTGGTTGATGTTGTTATGACTATAATCGTAACAGCCTTTCCATATTGGCATTTGATTAAAACAATATAAATCTCATGCACATTGTTACAGTCGTAAAAAATCGATTATGATTGTATCGATTATGATTGTATTGAATTACATCGTATCTTATAAGATATGATTCACCATTAATTTCATTTGATATGAAACAGTCATGTTATGGTTTGACCATATTTTATGGTAAAAGAAAACAGAACATTATTACCCTGTTTCGATTGCATCTCTTTCGATTTTGTTTAAATGATAAATTTACTTGAACCATTAATGATTTGTTTTTTAATGTTTATTGAAAGAAAATTAAATTGGATTATTTTAAAAAAAAGATTTCATTTGATCCCTATCTGATCCTGTATGCTATTTTAGACTAGCTACAGAATCAGATGATTATGTAGCTAAGTCTGTAGGATCAAATTTTTATTGTTTTGTTGATGAAATGTCCTTCTAATTGGTTATTTTTGGTCTATTGCAGATCAATTCGAAATGGCAGTGGATTTGATGAGCAGTTAGGGGATATTTCAAAGATTTCACTTGCATTTTGATTTCCTAGTTTAGTTGATTTTGGGATATTTCCCAGATTATGTAAAACATTTTGATATTATCCACAGGGAGGTTTTACCCTGTGGAGAGACTTATATATACTTATGATTTTTGTAATAATGTTCATCCTCATTCGTGGGAGAACAAGGATATGGAGTTATAATACAGACTGAAGCAGAATTTGATTTTTTGTCACAGCTTTAGCTTCTCATTATATCAATATTTTGTTTCATGTTGTGTATATCAATTTGTTTATGGTTTATGACTACTTTAGCTATCTAGATCATGTGCAAATGATATAATTTTAATCACTGTAATTCATATCTGGTTTCTTCCAAATATATAAAAGACATAACAATTGTTTAGTTCAGTTTGTGAATGACAGGTTTATCTTCTTCATAAGTTGAATTGATAAATATAAGTTTTTGCATAACAGGTTTCCCTTATTGCAGAGATTTATAATCATAAGATTGTTATGATTTTTTATGTCTTGTTTGTCCTGTAAATAATTCAAAGAGAAGCGCAGCTAATCGTTTACGAAAAGCTTTTGGATCAATCCGGTGCGAGTTTAATTCCACCGAACAGCTTCAAAGTTATCATACACGGGACAAATTAGGAGCGCTTCCAGGTCAGTTAATCTTTTCTTTGCTATTTTCATTAGTAGTTTAATTTAGATATAATTTTAATTAGATTTATATTAGATTGTTTAATTTCAGTAATTATATTAGATCGTTTAATTTCAGTAGTTTTATTTCTTTTTCATAAAATATAAAAATAAAAAAACATATCTTGTTGTCTTAGGGCAGAAAACACATGAGTTTTGCAGGTTTTAATTAAATCTGTACGCTGTTTATAGTGTACATTTGTGAATAAGTAATATTGCAGTTGGTAATTAGATAGTTGATTTGAGTTATTTAATAGTAATTAGTAGATTGTATATAATAGTTAGAATAGTTACATTTAGTTTTAGTTTATTTAGTAGTTTGTTTTAATTAGATTAGTGTAATAGTTAGTTTGTTTGTTTTTAGTATTGTTAGTTAGTTTACTTTATTTTATTTAGTTTAGTTAGATTGTTTTAGTTAGTTTTGTTTTGTTTTATTTGTTTTAGTTAGTTTAGTTAGTTTAGATTAGTTTTCTCTTTGGTTTTCTTAAAATACCTTAGAGCGGCCAACGGAGCCGTTAAACTCGTCAGGGTGGTTCATTCCAAACGGCTTGGGTTATTGGACAACCCCGGGCCAGTTCCACTCTCTCAATTGACGGACGGACAATTTCGCCCGTCAACAAATGGCGCTAGAAGGAGGGCCTGAACTTAATTAATGGCACGAGGCGGTCGCAAGACTCCTCCTCCACCTAATCGCACACATATAGTGACTAGAAGCCATTCACAAGATAATATCCCCCCTCAAACAACAACTACTTCAACCGAAGATCCACAGATCACAGTTGAGCCAGCAACCCCTAATCCTACAGGTGGTGATATCCAAGAGATCGTTCGTCAATCTCTTATCAAAACACATAGTGCCTTAGCTAGTTTAAGGCGACAAAACCACCCGTGGGGTCAACCTTTAGACTTCTCTGATATCAGAGAGCAGTTAGGTGACACTAACCTCACTGTGAATCCTACAGATCCAAACACAAATCCTACTGCAGGAGGATCTGGGATACCTCCTTCACCACCTCCCTCATCTCCTTCCTCTTCTGGGGGAGATTCCTCTTCTGACGAAGGCAATTCACCTTCTCAGCCTCCCACACCCACTACCCCAATGGAAAATCAGAACAACCTTGCTAGACCCTGGTTGGACTAGGATGTTGTAGCTGTACCTGGAGCCCAACACCCTTTACCTAAGCACCCGGAGAAATGGCTTCCTAAGTTTGATCCTGATTCAAAACAGATAGATGAAGATCATATCAAAAAATTTATGTTAGCCATCAGACTCCGTAATGTTGAACATGAAGACGTTGTCTATAGGTTGTTCCCTTACACCTTTGAGGGTAATGTGTCCACCTGGTACTTTGCCCAACAGCCCCATACCATAGTGTCTTGGGAAAAGTTTGAGTCATGCTTTTTGGAAAAATTCGGAGATGGTAAACCTCCGGAATTCTTGGTCATGGATCTTTCGAGCTTAAAAATGAACTCGAAAGAAAAAGTTAAAGATTTTAATCAAAGATTCCTAACGCTTAAAAATCGAATCCCTGCAGATTCTATGCCTGCTGAGAGTCTTGTAATAGCTTACTACACTAAATCTCTACATCAAAGTATAGCTATTTGGGTTAAAAGATC
>ML777363.1:249156-276817 GCA_009831015.1 Picea engelmannii
ATAGTGGTTAGGCAGGTAAGAGATTCTATACACTGTCTTTCCCCGCATCTCAAATGTTACCAGTCTGAGGTATGGAGTTTAATGAACAAATTTTCTGCTTTTAATATAAATTCCATTCCTAGATTAAATAATGCTAAAGCAGATCTACTAGCTAATGTTGCCTCTAAACTTCTTCCTGCAGAAGGCTTATCCCCAAACGCATTCTCCGTGGAGCTATTGTTTCGACCATCTGTTCCTGACAATATCACAAACTGGAGAGTATTTGATGATGACCAACAAATCATTAACTTTATGCACATGGAAGAAACCTTTCAAGGCGCTATGATAGATGAACAAACACACGACGACAATTTGCATGACTTTACGGTAATACCTAATCCGAAATCTCCTGAAGCTCTATCGGACATGGTAAATTTCATACCCAAATCTGTTGTTAGACTAGAAAAGTTTTATGATTTTGAAGATAAATTTAAAAAGACGGTCAATTGCAAAACCAATAGTTCCTCATTGTCTTATGAAAAAGTAAATTTAGGAACTAGTGAAAATCCTCAGTGTATCAATCTAGGCTTGGGATGTTCTAGACAAGAAAAAGTTGTTTTTGTTAAATTATTTAAATAATTCAAGGATGTCTTTGCATGGACTTACGATGATCTTAAAACGTTCGATCCTAATATTATACAGCATGTCATCCCGATGAAACCCCAAACTTTACCCTTCCAACAGAAACTGAGGAAAATGCATCCTAAACTAGAACCGACCATTCAAAAAGAATTCAATAAACTCCTAAGTGCTAAAATATTTTTTCCTATTAGACACACTCAATGGGTATCCAACCTCGTCCTAGTGCGGAAGAAAAACGGAGAAATTCGACTTTGTGTCGATTTTCGGAACCTCAACAAAGCGTCCGACAAAGATAATTATCCTGTCCCTCCCATGGAACAGATCTTGCAACAAGTATCTGGTTCCGAGAGGCTATCCTTACTGGATGGCTTTTCCGGATATAACCAAGTCTTGATGTCTCCGCCAGACCAATTAAAAACTACCTTCCGTACCCCGTGGGGCACTTATGCTTATCACAAAATGCCCTTTGGATTGATTAATGCTGGTGCTACCTTTCAGAGAGCAATCGACATTGCTTTTAGAGGCTTAATCAATCATTTCGTAGTAGTCTACTTAGATGATGTGACCGTTTATTCTAAAAACAAAGACGATCATCTAGCTCACTTGCGAGTCGTTCTGCTACGATGTCGTAAATATGGCATCTCCTTGAACCCCAAGAAGTCTGTCTTTGCAGTAGAACAGGGTAAATTACTAGGATTCATTGTGTCTAGTGATGGAATGATTATTGACCCCGAGAGGACCCAAGTCATCGCTAAGCTTCCCCCACTTACATCCAAAAAATCCATGCAATCTTTCCTAGGCCAGATCAATTTCGTGAGAAGATTTGTCCCCAGCTTTTCCGAAATGGTCAGGCCTCTCCAGAACCTGATTAAGAAAGACACCCAATATCGCTGGGGACCTACAGAAAATCAAGCTTTCAATGCTATAAAGAAGGCTATAATAGACGCTCCGTCTCTTATGAGCCCTGATTTCTCTCAAGACTTTACACTCTATACTTTTGCCTCTGATCGTTCCTATGCCGTGGTCCTAACTCAGAAGAACTCCGAGAACAACGAAGTACCCATCGCCTTTATGAGCTCTGCTTTCAAAGGTGATGAACTTAACTACCCAGCGATCGATCGGCAAGCCTACGTTGTTTTCAAAGCAGTTAAGCATTTTCGGTCCTATCTTTTGAAGTCAAGGACGAAGGTCATTGTCCCCTACCCTGCCGTAAGGAACTTGTTAGTGCAAAAGGAGTTAGGAGAGAAAAGAGCCAACTGGGTCACCTCCTTGTAGGAGTATGACTTAGAGATCACCCCAGCACAGATCGTGAGAGGCCAAGTATTGTGTAAGTTAGTTGTTGATTCAGAAATAGGACAGCAAGAAGATAGTGATACGTCAAACCTAGAACAATGCGATCAAAGTTTGATTTGTTGTGCACAAAACCTCGTAAGTCCTTGGTACGACGATATTAGATTTTGTCTTGAACATGGATCAACACCCCGTCACCTTGAACCAGCCAAAAGAAGAGCGTTGAGACTAAAGTCCGCCTCCTTTCATCTAGTTAATGGTATACTGTTTCGTCAGAATTTCGACGGCGTACTGATGCGTTGTCTTGAAAAAGATGAAGCAGAAAAAGTCTTGCTTGAGTTGCATGCAGGAGAAGCTGGTGGTCACTTCGGTGGTGACACCACTGCTCATAAGGTTTTAAGAGACGATTACTACTGGCCGACACTCTTTAGGGACTCCCATGCTTTGTGCCGTAAATGCATCATTTGTCAGAAAGCATCAGGGCGATTGCAAAAACCAACTTTCCCCTTGCAACCCGTTTCAGTCGATTCTCCTCTCCAACAATGGGGCCTTGATATCATAGGTTCTATTAACCCTCCATCCTCACAACAACACAAGTATATTGTGACAACCACTGATTATTTTACTCGATGGTCTGAAGCCGTTGCGCTAAGAACTGTTAACACAAGTCAGGTGATTGCTTTTCTAAACTCGAATATCATCACTCGTTTCGGTATCCCTGATTGTCTAGTATTTGATAATGCTTCATACTTTTCTTCTCTTGAGATGAGTGAGTTCGCCTTAGAGAAAGGAATAAAACTGAAGTATTCTGCTAGTTACTACCCCCCGGGCAACGGCCTAGCAGAATCAACAAACAAGAACTTGATCAAAATTATCAAGAGAACCGTGGCTGAAAATCACAAGAACTGGCACAATGCACTGCTTAATGCACTGTGGGATGATAGGGTAACACCCAAAGCCGCTATAGGTAACTCTCCCTTTTTTCTTGTTTATGGTAGAGAAGCCATTCTGCCACCTCACATTCTTCTTCCTTCACTCCAATTGTCACAAAAAGTTCAAGAAGAAGATTGTCCCCCTTTAGAAATCCGTATTAACGCTTTGATGAAGTTAGAAGAAGTAAGAACCCAAGCTAAGCGTAAGTTAGACCAACATCAACAACTGATTAAAATCTGGTTCGATTCTAATTCTACTTCTGATAGGAATTTTGAAGTAGGCGATCTCATCTTAAAGTGGGACAAACCACACGAAGGAAAGGGTGAGCACACCAAGTTTCAAAATTTGTGGCTTAAGCCATTTTTATTGCTGAAAAGTTGGGTCCTAGTTCCTTTCGATTGCAGAATCTTGAAGGGCAGCTTGACACCTATCCGGTGAATGGCCAAGCCCTGAAAAGATACTTCGCTTGATTACTACCCCTGTATATTATGTAAATATTTCCTTTTGTTTTTATTTTTGCCTTTATTTTCGTTTTGATTTTGAATTGATTGATTAATTTTTTTTTATGTTTTTGAAACATATGCATACTTGTGCACTGAGCCACTCAGATTAAGACCATGGGAAAATTTCTTCACTGAAATAACTTCTGAAAGGTTGTACAAACATCAGTGATATATTTCTAAAAACTGATATATATGTTGGAAAATTTTTGTTGTTTGAAAGAAGTTTTCTAATTTCAATCTCTGAGTGAAGTTTGTCATGATCATCTATTATCTTTTTGCGCTGTCCCTTTTCCATAGAGGAATGACTCAAAAGGATGTCTCCCTGTCATAGCAAGTTGTTTTGTAAATAAAACATTTCTGGAGATGAATAAAGGAGAGTATCAAAAAATTCTGATGAGGTCTAAAAAATACGATAAAATATCAAGATTTTTCAGCGTCACCCCGCTCAGCTATCCATAAAAGAAAAACAAAATAAACAAAATAAAATATTAATAAGAGTTGTGGGAAGTGTTTGTAAACCCGCCGGGATACTGAACAGGTCCACTGGCAGCAGGTAAATGCGAGCATGGTGCCAAGACAACTTCGTCGGGGTACTGAACAGGCCTGCTGGCAGCGAAGCAATGTCGGGTACACAAAAATCTGTAAAAAGTTATAAGAAACCTCTTTAAAAGTCCTTTTTTCTGATCTAGAACTTCATGACAGGATACGGATGTCCTAGTGGGTTAAATGGCAACCCTGTCGAGGCTATGGACGCCTGTTGGCAGCAGTGGCCATGCCAACAGTATTGAAGATTTTATCATTAATGTCATGGCTTGCTGATCTTAAGACTGTTATTAGTTTTCATCTTTTAAAACATCGCTAGAAAAGATGGTAAATGATGATGTTTGTACGATTTTCTGATTGTTGTTTTCGAGTTGAATTTTTCTTTGCTGTCCTGATCTGAATTCATTTTCTTTTGACAGAGATAACTGCTTCTCCCAGTGTGTCGCCATTGTTGGCAGCCAATTCAATTTTTTCAATTTCCCTAAAATCTGCCTACACCTATGTCTTCTGAACTTCAAATTTCCATCGCATTTTGCAAATAGACAATATTTTCATTTCATGCGACACTTGCAAATTGGTCGATTTAGTTTTCACGACTGAAAGCGTGAAAACTCCTCTATCGTTATTTGAACTGTCATAGTTTTTTATCGATATTTTGAGTGGCACTTTACTTTTGGTTTATCATGTGGATGAAAAGATTTTTCAAACTATGCCTATTCGGACGTTTTTACTTTGACTGCGCAATTTGATTTTATTAAACTGATAAGGCATTGAGCATATGGAGACTTGCCTAGTCATTAATTTACATAAGGGTCATGGTTGATTTTGTTTTATATAATGTGATCCTTATTATTATAAGCTCTTAAGCTTGTCGATTTTATAAAATCATTGGTCACAATGTTTATAAATGTTTGATTACACATAGCGCGTTGGTTAAAC
Organism: Picea engelmannii; assembly: GCA_009831015.1. Classification (NCBI taxonomy): domain Eukaryota; kingdom Viridiplantae; phylum Streptophyta; class Pinopsida; order Pinales; family Pinaceae; genus Picea; species Picea engelmannii. The sequence goes on from ML777363.1 coordinate 253,986, forward strand.
ATTTGGGTTTTGATTTAATGGTTTGAATTATTACAATGGCACATATTTAACTTTGGGTTTGATTTCACATTGAACATTCATGGTTTCAAACAATACATTGGCGCATTGACATATCATCCACCGTTTAATTCTTGGGTTGGCCGAATATTATGGTTTGAATGATGTTATGATTGATTGAACAGCGCTGTACTTTGCCATTACTATGTTGCATGGCGGTTATAATCCCACCACCCTCGCACGCGCACATTAATTTGTTTCCCCTTTCATCATTCGCAGCTGTTAACCCAAACGATTTCTTTTGCTCCTGTGTATTGTTGTGTTCAATCCAAACCCTACCATGCGCCCGCACCATGGCCCCGGTCGTGAGGGCTGAACCCAATGGTGGCCAGGCATTGTTGATGTTCGACAGTGCTTACAGTGACCTTGAAGAATTTGGATGGCTCCCGTTCATACAGAAGTTTGATGGGTTTAACCCTTGCGTGGCTCGGCAATTCGCATTAACCTTTGATGGCTGCCGAGCCAAGGTTGGGGATGTGCAATTGGAAATTGACAAGCAATTTATCAATTTAGCTACGGGTCTTCCTACTACTGGACAGAAATGGTCAAAAAATTGCAAAGTGGAAGATGTCCCATGGACATTTATCTTCCAGTCGCGAAGGGTGAGTTCCTGTGACAAAGGTTTGCCCGCGAATATGCTCAAGCAACGTTGGCATGACTTGCTAATGATAACCAAGCAGTTTATCACCTGCGAGGGTCGGTATGGTTTTGATTTCTTATACCATCTTCATTTACTCATGGTTTTCATGGGCTATGAGCTTAATATGCCTTATTACTTGCATAGGAGTCTGTTTAAAATGTCTAAAAGATACAAACGGAACATGGCCGATAACAACCTTTTTCACTTTGGGTTAATTAAAATGCTTGTGGTTTGTCATTTGGGGTTACGCCGAGACTGTTGGAATGATTTTCTTAATCGCAATAATTTTGAGGACTCAAGCCCACCACAGGTTGACAAACCTATGGTGAGCGAGAGCAAGTCTATGCCCCCTATCCCTTACAGTGCTCTGTTACCTAAACCCCTACCCGACTCACCTATCGACCTACCCAACTCTGTCACCAAGGATGTGGAAAATGTTAAACCCGTGGCTAAAAGGTCTAAAGCCAAACCTACTGTGATTTCCAAAGGCAAAAAGAATGCCCAATTAATCTCTCGCATGGCAAGAAACAAACCGAGACCTCCTGTCAACCCTGACCCTATCATGGTGAGTGAAGATTCTAACTCGGAGGTGGAACATTACTTGGCAAGTGAGTATCCCTATTCTGAAGGTCTGTGTGACAAACCCTCATACGACTTTGTAAAAAACCTACCACCTTGCTTGCAAAATAATCCTAATTACCCATGCATTAAAATGCCTCGTGAAGCCCCCGGTGACTCATCAAAACCCCCTCCTGCTCTATCTCAACCAGCTCCTCCACCATGTGATCAGTGTGGCTCATGGTTAGAAAGGTATTACCTTGATGTGCCAATGCTACAGTCCAAAATTCATGCTCTGGAGGATCAAGTTGCAACGCTCACCAGTCAAAAGGCTAAATCGACAGCCACTGATAAGAAATAGCGAACAACAGGTTTGTTTTTGTTTAAGAACGTGGAGTCATCTACAGCAGTTGTTAATTCAAAATTGGCATAGCTGGAGCAGCCTCACTGGTATGACTATCCCCTGTTTATATGACAAACTCTTAGCTCTGTTTACAGTGTGGATTTGCTTTGACACATAAGCATGCACTATATGCATATTTTTGTTTTGATTAATCGAATTTCGTTTCCCGGATTAGTTTTGATTGCATTTAGCTTTGATTCGATTGATCGTGGTATGGATTTGATTGTTTCGATTTGGCTTGTATTGAATACTCTGTTGCTTATTGAAGTTGTTAATATCTTTTCTAAACACAGGTTGTTTCTGGTATTTCAATTTCGAACACAGTTAATGTTTCGATTCGAATTAGTTATATTCTATACGATATGGTTGGCAATAATGGTTAACTGTTATGATGTTATATTCCATGTCTTTTTCGACTAATTCGAATACCATTCTGTTAATGCAGAACCAAATTGTGAATAGATACGAATCATAACTATTATATCCAACCAATCGTTTTGCATTGTTTGACCGTGTTATCAGCTCGATTCATATTGCAACAAATATATTGTTTAAATTTGATTTGGGGAACGAAACTGATTATGCCCAGGATTGTGATTTGTTTCTATATTTGACTCAGTCACGATTTGTTTCGATGGTTGTGATCATTATTTTGATCCTGTCTGTTGACTGTATAACGCTTAGCTATCAGAGTCTATGGCAAAGTTTGGTTGATGTTGTTATGACTATAATCGTAACAGCCTTTCCATATTGGCATTTGATTAAAACAATATAAATCTCATGCACATTGTTACAGTTGTAACAAATCGATTATGATTGTATCGATTATGATTGTATTGAATTACATCGTATCTTATAAGATATGATTCACGATTAATTTCATTTGATATGAAACAGTCCTGTTATGGTTTGACCATATTTTATGGTAAAAGAAAACAGAACATTCTTACCATGTTTCGATTGCATCTCTTTCGATTTTGTTTAAATGATAAATTTACTTGAACCATTAATGATTCGTTTTTTAATGTTTATTGAAAGAAAATTAAATTGGATTATTTAAAAAAAAAAAATTCATTTGATCCCTATCTGATCCTGTATGCTATTTTAGACTAGCTACAGAATCAGATGATTCTGTAGCTAAGTCTGTAGGATCAAATTTTTATTGTTTTGTTGATGAAATTTCTTTCTAATTGGTTATTTTTGGTCTATTGCAGATCAATTCGAAATGGCAGTGGCTTTGATGAGCAGTTAGGGGATATTTCAAAGATTTCACTTGCATTTTGATTTCCTAGTTTAGTTGATTTTGGGATATTTCCCAGATTATGTAAAACATTTTGATATTATCCACAGGGAGGTTTTACCCTGTGGAGAGACTTATATATACTTATGATTTTTGTAATAATGTTCATCCTCATTCGTGGGAGAACAAGGATATGGAGTTATAATACAGGCTGAAGCAGAATTTGATGTTTTGTCACAGCTTTAGCTTCTCATTATATCAATATTTTGTTTCATGTTGTGTATATCAATTTGTTTATGGTTTATGACTACTTTAGCTATCTAGATCATGTGCAAATGATATAATTTTAATCACTGTAATTCATTTCTGGTTTCTTCCAAATATATAAAAGACATAACAATTGTTTAGTTCAGTTTGTGAATGACAGGTTTATCTTGTTCATAAGTTGAATTGATAAATATAAGTTTTTGCATAACAGGTTTCCCTTATTGCAGAGATTTATAATCATAAGATTGTTATGATTTTTTATGTCTTGTTTGTCCTGTAAATAATTCAAAGAGAAGCGCAGCTAATCGTTTACTAAAAGCTTTTGGATCAATCCGGTGCGAGTTTACTTCCGCCGAACAGCTTCAAAGTTATCATACAGGGGACAAATTAGGAGCGCTTCCAGGTCAGTTAATATTTTCTTTGCTGTTTTCATTAGTAGTTTAATTTAGATATAATTTTAATTAGATTTATATTAGATTGTTTAATTTCAGTAATTATATTAGATCGTTTAATTTCAGTAGTTTTATTTCTTTTTCATAAAATACAAAAATCAAAAAACATATCTTGCTGTCTTAGGGCAGAAAACACATGAGTTTTGCAGGTTTTAATTAAATCTGTAGGTTGTTTATAGTGTACATTTGTGAATAAGTAATATTGCAGCTGGTAATTAGATAGTTGATTGGAGTTATTATAATAGTAATTAGTAGATTGTATATAATAGTTAGAATAGTTACATTTAGTTTTAGTTTATTTAGTAGTTTGTTTTAATTAGATTAGTGTAATAGTTAGTTTGTTTGTTTTTAGTATTGTTAGTTAGTTTACTTTCTTTTATTTAGTTTAGTTAGATTGTTTTAGTTAGTTTTAGTTTGTTTTATTTGTTTCAGTTAGTTTAGTTAGTTTAGATTAGTTTTCTCTTTGGTTTTCCTAAAAGACCTTAGAGCGGCCAACGGAGCCGTTAAACTCGTCAGGGTGGTTCATTCCAAACGGCTTGGGTTATATGACAACCTCGGACCGGTTCCACTCTCTCAATTGATGGACGGACAATTTCGGCCGTCAACACATCTTTCAAGCTAACTTCGAGACAATACATCCCTATAATACTAGGAGTAAGACAGCAAACAAACCTTCTGCCGAAAACACTACAACTTCGCCTCCAAAGCAATCTAAACCAGCTGAGACTAAACAGAGTAATGTGAACCCCAACTTAGATTATGATGTAGTTGAAGATCTTAAAAAGTTGAGAGCTAACATTTATGTTTATGAGTTATTGAAATTTCCATTTCTGCTACAAAAAATGTTACAGAATATCTCAAAGAATGGAAAAAATGGTAATTCAAGTGGTAACAAGGTTGTGCAGAACAAATTTCCTCAGAAGACTTCCACTAAAAACAATCTTGTTCCTCGATATAAAGGAATCCTTCCCATAAGTAATGTAAATAATGTAAATAATGTAGATAAAGTAGCTTTAGAAACTGCGAGTAAAAAGCCACAAACTACCACCCTTAGCACTCGCAAAAATGTACCTCCATTTTTGTTAACTTTTGAAATCTTTAATAGAAACGTGCACAATTGTATGGTAGACTCAGGAGTGTCATCCAATGTGATGCCATGGTCTGTATGCCAGAAGATCAACGCTGAAGTTGAGCCCTCTACCTTAAAAATCATACAACTTGATCGGACTAATGTTAAAGTTATAGGCGAACTAAAGAATGTGCTTATAAGATTATCGTCTAACCCCAAGGTTCATCAAGTCATTGATATTATTGTTGTGGATATTCCAGAAGTCTGTGGTCTATTTTTAAGCAGGGACTAGTCGGAGAAGCTACACGGTTATTTCGCGACAGATTGGTCTCACCTATGGCTTCCAGAGAACGGTAAGCCTAACAAGATCAAGGTAAATCGTGAGCGCTACCTTAAGTTCACGGTCAAAGATTTGAACGATCCCAATGAACCATTTACACCTTCTACTGATTCACTCGAAGTACAAGGGATGGACACCTTTTTCGGCAATTTCATGGCCAAGGCTTCAACTATCACCAATACAGAGCAACAGTCCGAGATTGTATCATATATGCAACCAACAACTTCTACGCAATGGTCTCATGTACCTGATGGAAATCAAATTTGGTCTCTTTATTTTGACGGGTCAAAGTCCAAAGAAGGAGTTGGCACAGGCTGCGTTATTATCGATCCGGCAGGTAACAAAACATTAATTGCATGTAGGTTAGAATTTGAATGTACTAACAACACTGTAGAATATGAGGCTTTACTGCAAGGTCTCAGAAAATCTTTAGATATGAACATTCAAAATTTGACCGTCTTTGGCGACTCTGAAATAGTGATTAGACAGGTAAGAGATTCTATCCACTGTCTGTCTCCGCATCTCAAAAGCTACCAATCTAAGGTATGGAATTTAATGAATAAATTTTATGCTTTCAATATAAATTTTATTCCTAGATTGAATAACTCTGAAGCAAATATATTAGCTAATGTAGCTTCTAAACTCTTTCCTGCAGAAGGCTTGTCCCCAGATGCATTCTCCGTTGAGTTGTTGTTCAGGCCATCAGTGCTCGACAAAATCATGAACTGGAGAGTCTTTGATGACGATCACCAGATTATTAACTTTCTGAACATGGAAGAAACTTTTCAACGCACAGTGATAGATGAACGCATGCACGACGACAATTTGCACGATTTCACGGTAATACCAGATCCGAGAACTCCTGAATCTTCATCAGACATGGTAAATTCGATCCCTAAATCTGTAGTTAGATTAGAGAAATTTTACGATCTTCAAGATAAATTTAAAATGTTGGTCAACTATAAAACCAATAGTTCCTCGTTATCTTATGAAAAAGTAAACTTAGGGACTAATGATAATCCGCAGTGCATTAATCTAGGGGTAGGATGTTCTGAACAAGAAAAAGTTGCATTTATTAAATTGTTCAAAGAATTTAAAGATGTCTTTGCATGGAAATATGATGACCTTAAAACTTTCGACCCTAACATCATACAGCATGTCATTCCTATGAAACCCCAAACCCTACCTTTTCAACAAAAATTGAGAAAAATGCACCCTAAGCTTGAACTGACCGTTCAAAAAGAGTTGAATAAGCTTCTAAATGCTAAGATAATTTTCCATGTTAGGCACACTCAATGGGTTTCTAACCTTTTCCCTGTCTGAAAGAAAAGTGGGGAAATCTGACTCTGCGTCAATTTCCGAAACATTAATAGAGCGTCTGATAAAGACAATTATCCTATCCCACCCATGGAACAGATCCTTCAATAGGTATCTAGTTCTGAGAGGCTATCCTTAATGGATGGTTTCTCGAGGTACAAACAAGTCCTGATGTCTCCACCAAACCAACTTAAAACTACCTTTTGTACCCCGTGGGGCACTTATGCTTATCGAAAAATGCCCTTTGGATTGATTAATGCTGGTGCAACTTTTCAGAGAGCAATGGACATCGATTTCTGAGGCTTAATCAATCAGCCTGTTGTGGTTTACTTAGATGATGTGACTGTATTTTCTAAAAACAAAAAAGATCATCTAGCTCACTTACAAGCCATTCTACAGCGATGTCGTAAATACGGCATCTCCTTGAATCCTAAAAAATCCATCTTTGCAGTAGAACAAGGTAAACTCTTGGGATTTATTGTGTCAAGCGAAGGGATGATTATCAACCCCAAAAGGACTCAAGTCATCGCGAAACTTCCGCCTCCTACATCCAAAAAATCTATGCAGTCTTTCTTAGGCCAGATTAACTTTGTGAGAAGATTTGTCCCTAGTTTCTCCGAAATGGTCAGACCTTTGCAGAACCTAACTAAGAAAGACACCCAATATCACTGGGGACCCCTAGAAAATCAAGCTTTTAATGTAATAAATAAGGCCATAATAGACGCTCCGTCTCTCATGAGCCCCGACTTTTCTCAAGACTTTACATTCTACACTTTTGTTTCTGATCGTTCCTATGCTGCCGTCCTAACCCAAAAGAATGTTGAGAACAATGAAGTACCCATTGCCTTTATGAGCTCTTATTTCAAAGGCGCTAAACTTAATTACCCAGCGGTAGATCGGCAAGCCTATGTTGTTTTCAAAGCAGCCAAGAACTTCCAGTCCTATCTTTTGAAGTCAAGGACGAAAGTCATTGTCCCCTACCCAACCATCAGGAACCTGTTAGTGCAGAAGGAACTAGGTGAAAAGAGGGCTAACTGGGTCACCTCCTTGCAGCAGTACGACTTAGAAATCACCCCAGCTCAGATAGTGAGAGACCAAGGGTTATGCAAGTTAGTTGTTGATTCAGCAACAGGACAGCAAGAAGAAAGCGATACGTCAAACCTAGGACAACACGATCAAAATCTAATCTGTTGCGCACAAAACCCTGTCAGTCCTTGGCATGACGATATAATATTATGTCTTGAACATGGGTCAGCCCCCCGTCGCTTGAACCCCACTAAAAGAAGAGCTTTGAGATTGAATTCTGCCTCCTTTCATTTGGTTAATGGTATTATGTTTCGTCAAAGTTTTGATGGCGTACTGATGCGCTATCTTGAAAAAGACGAAGTAGAAAAGGTCTTGCTAGAGTTGCATGCAGGAGAAGCTAGTGGTCATTTTGGTGGTGACACCACTGCCCATAAGGTTTTAAGAGCCAGTTATTACTAGCCCACACTTTTTAGAGACACCCATGCCTTGTGTCGTAAATGTACCATTTGTCAAAAAGCACCAGAGCGGTTACCTAGCCTTTCCTTTGCAACCCGTTTCAGTAGACTCTCCTTTTCAGCAGTGGGGCCTTGATATCATAGGTCCAATCAACCCCCCATCCTCACAAAAGCACAATTTTATTGTGACAGCCACATATTACTTTACCCGCTGGTCTGAAGCTGTCGTGTTAAGAACTGTCAACACCAGTCAGGTAATTGCCTTTCTAAATTTGAATATTATCACTCGTTTTGGTATCCCTAACTGTTTAGTATTCGATAACACTTCTTACTTTTCCTCTCTTGAGATGAGTGATTTCTCTTTGGAAAAACGAATTAAATTGAAGTATTCTACTAGCTATACCCTCAGGGCAACGGATTGGCAGAATCAACAAACAAGAACTTGATTAAAATCATCAAGAGAACGGTGGTTGAAAATCATAAAAATTGGCACAATGCACTGTTAAACGCGTTGTGGGCTGATAGGGTTACGCCAAAAGTTGTTGTAGGTAACTCCCCCTTTTTTCTCGTTTATGGCAGAGAAGCAATTTTGCCACCTCACATTCTTCTTCCTTCACTACAGTTGTCGCAGAAAATCCAAGAAGAAGATTGTCCCCCTTTGGAAAACCGAATTAACGCTTTGATGAAGCTAGAAGAGGTAAGAGCCCAAGCTAAACGTAATTTAGATCAACATCAACTATTGGTTAAAAGTTGGTTCGATTCTAACTCTACTTCTGATAGGAATTTCGAAGTAGGTGATCTCGTCTTGAAATGGGACAAACCGCATGAGGGAAAGGGAGAGCACACGAAATTTCAAAACTTATGGCTTGTACCATTTTTAATTGCTGAAAAGTTGGGTCCCAGTTCTTTTCGATTGCAAAATCTAGAAGGACAGCCTGACACCTATCCGGTGAATGGCCAAGCCCTGAAAAGATACTTTGCTTGAAAAAAACCCTTGTATATTATGTACATATTTTGCTTTTGTTTGCTTTTTCGTTTTTTTTTNGAGTTTATCAGTTTGTGTTTTTGCAAATACACATACCTGGATACTGAGCTATTCAGACAAAGAAAACAGAAAATTCCTTCGCTGAAATAACTGCTGAGAAAATTGTATAAACATCAATTGTATATTTCTGAAATTTACATCTGTGATTAGCAAAAGTCTGTTGTTTGAAAGAAGTTGACTGATTTCGATCTCTGAGTAAAGCCTGTCATGATCATCTATTATATTTTTACGCTGTCTCTTTTCCTTAAGGGAATGACTCAGAAGATGTCTCCCTGCCTTAGGAAGCTGGTTTTGTAAATGAAACATCTCTGGATCTTAATAAAGGACACTTCTATAAAAAAAAAATCTGCTGAGGTCTGAAAAAAATGTGTTAAAATATCATGATTTTCAGCGTCACCCCGTTCAACTATATATCTTTGAAAAAAAAAAAAAAAAATCATTAATAGAGCTGTGGGAAGTGCTTGTAAACCCGTCGGGATGCTGAACAGGTATGCTGGCAGCGGGTAAATGCATGCATGACACCAAGACAACTTCGTCGGGATACTGAACAGGCCCGCTGGCAGCGAAGCAATGTCGGGTATATGAAAATTTGCAAATAAGAAACCTCTTAATGTTCTTTATTCTGATCTGGAACTTCTTGGCAGGATACAGATGTTAGAATGGGTTAAATGGCAACCCTGTCGAGGCTATGGATGCCTGCTGGCAGCAGTGGCTCTGTCAACAGTATTGGAGATCTTATCTTTAATATCGTGACTCGTTGGTCTTAAGACTGTTATCAGTTTTCATATTTTAAAACATTGTTGGAATAGTTGGTTAATGATGATCTTTATACGATTTTCTGGTTGTTATTTTTGAGTTGGAATTATCTTTGCTATCCTAATTTGAATTTGTTCTTTTGGCAGAGATAACTGTTTTTACCAGTGTGTCACCATTGTTGGCAGCCAATTCACATTTTTTGTACTGTCCTTATAAGTTGTCTACACTAGTGTTTTGCAAACCTTAATCTTCGTCGCAATTCTCAAATAAAACGACACTTTTGTTTTGCGCTATTTACGCAATTACCTTTATTCTTGTTTTCACGACTGCAAGCGTGAAAACTTGGTTTTCGAAGTCGCATTAAAATCATCACTGAATTGTCGTTATCATTATTGTTGATATGCCCATTGCATTTACATTTTACTTATCATTATGCAGTTGGCAAGACCTTTTGATCTGTACTCATTTGACATTCTTTGATTGATTATGTAATTTCGTTTCATGAGTGATTGATTTTGTGATGCATTGGTGATTGGATTTACATGTTATTTGATCAATTCACTTGGCACATTGGTTACATAAAAAAGCATTGGCACATTGGTTAAACCCTTGGTGTGAATCATTTCATACAACACTTGGTATTGGTTTCGATTCATGTGTTTGGTTTTAAAACTATGGCATAACTATTTCTTGCGAGAATGATTAACACACTTACCATTGATTTCATTGGTCGAGCGAATGGCATAATTGTTAACCTATACAATAGTGGGTTGGATAGCTATTTGCGCTGGTGGTTGTACTGTAGATATGACTGTCGTGCATGTATGAACTAGTTCCACCACCTTCGCATGATATGTCATTAATGCTTACCCCTATCTCTGTTTCACCTCTGCTAGCATCGGGTAAGCCTTTGAGCGTTCTGCCCCTGCGTATGCTGTGATTCAAAACCTGGCTCATTCACATTGCTCACCGTGTGCTCCTGTCTATGGCACCGGTCGTGCGATTTGAGCCGAACGGTAATCAAGCTCTGTTACTCTTTGATAACGCCCGTAAGGATTTACAAGATAATGGTTGGCTCACATTTGTACAGAGGTTCGAGGGTTTCAATCTATTTTTTGTACAACAATTCGCCCTTACCTTTGATGGGTGTAGGGCCAAAGTAGGTGACATTTAGCTTGAAATCAGTGAAGATTTCATTAGCTCTGCCACAGGATTAGCAGCCATGGGCCATCGATGGTTTGAAAACTCTAAAGTTGATGAGGTGTCATGGCCATTACTTTTCGTATCATGAAAGGTCACATCCTGTGACAAAGGTATGCCTTTTTCCACGCTTAAACCAAGGTGGCATGATCTTTTGATAGTGGTTAAACAATTTGTGACCTGTGAGGGTCGATATGGATTGGTTTTTCTTTATCACCTTCGACTATTAATGAATTTCATGGGCTATCCATTGAACATGCCATTTTATTTCCAGCATAGTCTTTCCAAAATGGCTAAGAGGTTCAAACACGAGAAGGCTGACAGCAGCTTGTTTCACCATGGCTTGATTAGACTCATCGTCGTTCATCATTTAAACCTCCACGGCGATAATTGACAAGCTTTTCTCTCTCGTAATGGCTTTGTTGATTCAGAGTCTGTCCAAATCGACAAGCCTGTGGTCAGGGAGACTAAGGTTGGGCCACCCGTGCCTTTCCATGCCCTTCTACCCTCTCCCAAACCCTCGGTCTACCCTGATATTGACCTACCCGACATTATAACAGACAAGGTTGAGGCTGTTAAAAATCCTGTGAGAAAGAAGGTCAAGGGTAACCCTACTGTGGAGGGAAAAGGTAAAAAGAATGCTCGATTGATATAGAGACTTGCTAGGAATAAACCTAAGCCTAGTGTTGATAAAAAGCCCATAGTCCTTAGCGAAGACTCGGACTCTGATATCGAGCGCTTCCTAGCTAGTGACTACCCTTATTCCCATGGTCTGTGCTCCGAGTCACCCTATGACTTTGTTTCTAATTTGCCCCTGTGCCTAAAGAACAATCCTAGCTACCCAGGGATCAAGCTACCTAATGAAACCCTCGGTGACTTAAACAAATCCTCACCTGCAATTTCGAAGCCCGGGAAGTCATCATGTAACCAATGTAGTGTGTGGCTGGAACGCTACTATACCAACGTTCCCTTATTACAATCGAAAATCAAATCATTGGAAAACCAAGTTACAGTGTTGACAAGTGAAAGGGACCAGCTTCAAGCTAATGACAAGAAGCAGAAAACCACTTGTTCCATCGTATTTAGGAATGTCGAATCGGCTACATCCTTCATCAATTCCAAACTATCATGACCAAGTTGTCTGCTCATTATCCAGGTATGAGTTTCGATATCAATTTCATTTTATGAATTGCTTGAATTAATATAATGAATCGAGTTTTGGTTTTCGATTAGCTCTGTCCATTATTCGAAATGGCTCTGTCATAGTTTGATTATAAAAAATGGTTATTTCATCTTACTAAAATTAAATGTACATATGATTTGGTTATGCGATTTGTCATGCCCAGTTTAGTACAAGCAAATCATTGATTTTGATTCGGTTTGGTTTGTTTGTGAATCAATTTTGTTTTATAGCCGATTTGGTTTGATTTTAATTACGTTTGCTCCTAATAAATTCGAAACGACTCTGTTCTGTATTGAATTAGTATTCTCGATTGGATTTTAATTATCTTTGACCTATGCAAAAGATCTGCTTTCTATAATCATGGATTTGTGTTGATTCATAACGGCTGTAACAAACACAAACTGTTTCGGTTCGTTTTGATTTGATTGATGCATGTCTTGAGTCTGCACGATTTCCTGTTTGAGTTAGATTGATATCGAAAGTAGATTTGATACTGCGTTATTGGTTTTGATTTTCAAAAACGATTTTGTCGTTGTTGAATTTGTATGAGAAAACTCAGCTAATAGTTCGTTTTTTAAATTGATTTAAGTAATGATTTCGTTGAATGTCAATAGATTTTGTCTGCCCCCAATTGGAAATAACAAACGATTGGACGAGTCCTACAGATCCTGTTATCAACCGTTTAATTCCACTATGATTTCGTTTGTGATAATTTACATACCAGTTTTGATTTGATTCGCTAATAGCATGGATCATTTGTTTATGTTTAATATAGTGCTATCAATTTGAGAAAACGATCCTATTGATTTGGTTTGGATTCGAAGTGATCTTGTGGATAGCTGAAGCAACTATTTGTGTTGATTTCAATTGGTCCATGAAACGATTTCATTGTTGTTGAGTTATTCCATACGATTCTGTTAACCCAAATTAGTGATAACGAATTAAACAAAGTGTATCCATCTCTGTTGTCATTTGGTTGAATACGATTTAGTTTGTTCAATTTGCATACAAGTGTCGATTTGAATGATTCTTTTAGCAATCAAATATCTTTCAATAGTTTGAATTTAATTCTTTAATATTCGAATTGATTTTAATATGATTCTGTGTTTGATTTAGACCAGCTATAGAATCGCAAGATTCTATAGCTAGTCTTTAAAATTAGATTTTTATCCATTCTATCTGCAAAATATCCTCTAATATTGTCTATTTTTGTCCTTGTTTAGGTACATATGAATTGCAATGGTCAATTTGGGAATGTTGTGACAATATAGGAGATATTTGTGTGATGTAGTTTTTATTTTTAAGTTGTTAGTTTGAGTTAGAGATAGAAACTTGGGATATTTTCCCAGATTTGTGTAAACAGTTTTGATAACTTCCACAGGAATGTTTTACCCTATGGGAGGTCTTTAAATACTTGTTATTTTTTGTAATAAAGATCATCCTCACTTGTGGGAGAACCAGGCTATGGATTTATGATACAAACTGAGACGATAGTTGATGTCTTGTAACAGCTTTCGCTTTCAATATATCAAACTTTTGTTTCAAGTTTTATACATATCAGTTTGCAGTTGATTATAGACTACTTTAGCTATCATAATCTATTGCACGATGATATGATTTGATTAATGTGCTATCCATATCTGATCTCTTTCATTATTTTTAAAGTACAACAATCACTTTGTTTCAGTTAATGAATCACAGATTTCTCTTCTTCTTTAATTGAATCATTTTGTATAGATCTTTGCATACAGATTTATCTAACTGTGAAGATTTATAAATCATAAGGTTGTTGTAAATTTTTATGTCTTGTTTGTCCTGTAATTATATTTGAATAGCACAGTTGTTTCTAGTTTAAGAGAAGCTCGTGGATAATTCGGTGCGGGTTTCCTCCCTCCGATCAGCTAAGACAATCATTACATACAGGACAAACCTGGAGCATTTCTTCAGGTCAGTTTGTTATTTATTTGATAGTTAATTTGTTAGTATAATTTAAGTAATTTAGTTAGATATATGTGTAGTTTAGATTTGTAGTTAGAGTTAGTATCTCAGTTGTTTAGTTTATATAGTTTTTATTTTATAAAATCGTAAAAATCAAAAAACAATAGCTCTCGTTGTCTCAGGACAGAATACTAATGAGTTTTTTTAGGTTTCCATTCAAATCTGTAAATTGTAAATATTGTACATTTGTGAATAAGATTTATTTCTATTAGTAGTTAGATATTTAATTTCTTAGAGTTAGCATAGTATTAGATAGTAGATTATATATATAGTAGTTAGATTTGTTTAGTTTGTTTTAATAGTTATTTTTAGTTAGATTAGTTAATTTAGAGTAGTTTTCTTTTGTTTCCTTAGGACTTAGATCGGCTAACGGAGCCGCTAAACTCGTCAGGGTGGGTTATCCCAAACGGCTTGGGTTATTTAGACAACCCCGAACCGGATCCACTCTCCCAGTTGACGGACGGTCAATTTCGCCCGTCAACAGGCATTTTGTTTTGGCGTCGAGTGCCTATAAATGATGAACCTCGAGTGTCGATGTGCCTCTGTTTTCCAGAGGTTTTCCGCTTATTATGAAATTCAAATACTATGATCCATATATATGGCTATCGCATGGATGTCGAATAGGCTATCGCATAGCAGTATGATCCATAACCGATTAATATTATATATATATATATATATATATATATATATATATATATATATATATATATATATATATANCGATTAATATTATATATATATATATATATATATATATATATATATATATATATATATATATCGCATAGAACTATGATCCATAACCGATTAATATGATCGCATGGATGCCTAATAGGCTATCACATAGCACTATGATGCATAACTGATTACTATTATATATATACATACATTTTTTAAGCATGATTGATATTATATATATACATAATAACCATGCCCTCCAATATCAATAACCATGCCGTCTAATTCTTGATAAAGAAATTCAAACTATAACACTCACTGGGTGAAAAACTAACTTATCATACAATCCATACCTCTGTATTTCTGCAATTGTCGGGAGAGACACGGACCCTGTCGTCCTTGATTAGACCACTTCTCATAGAGTTCACACAAAAGTGTCAATAACCCTACCGTCCAATCCTTGAAAAAGAAATTCAAACTATGACACTCACTGGGTGATGCCTTCATCGATCTGCAGGCTTATAGGCTTCATGAGGACTTGTAGGCTTTGTGCCAAGTTGTAGGCTTTGTGTCGAGTTGTAGGCTTTCGTGTCGAGTTGTAGGCCTTTGTGCTGAGTTGTAGGCTTCATGCCGAATTTTAGGCCTTGTGCTGAGTTGTAGGCTTCATGTCGAGTTATAGGCTACTCCAATGAGATGGTATGGTATGCCGAGTTGTTTCTACACCAGTGAGACAGTCGGATATGCTAGTGGCATAGTGGAGAACCTATAGGGCTATGATGGTGTTGCTCATAATATGATCTGGGTGATCATGAGATAGACTGTGTAGCTCTGGTGATGCTACCGGTCTCCAAGACCATGTAGGTATTTCCCATTCCATGTGAGATGGATGGATAATGATGATAGTAATGATGATAGTCATGACATGGGTGTAGCCATGGGTGATCATGTCATGTGGGTGCAGCCCATGATGATGATGGTGACACACTACAAGGTGTATCTCTAGTGTTCTCTAACGAGTTGTGGCCCCTGGATAAGATTAACAGGTCCACATGGGTGTATTCATATGTGACATATTGATGCTACTAGTAGAATGGTACGCATAACCATGACGGGAGGATCATGACATAGCGATCAAGGCTATGAAGACCAGAAGGGAACATCATGGTTAAATACCTCCCTAGCTAAGAAGGAGTGTTGATTTTTTGGTAGCTGCGCAAGGTATTAACCTCCATGGATAAACCTTTGACTAGAATAGAATATTTTGGAAGCAAGAGAAAACCTAAATAGATTTGTGAAAACCTTGGAAGACAAGTCAACTCAGCAAAATAAGCAATATTGAAGTATTATATGTAGAAAAGAACAAGTCGACCATGCTTGAAGAGACAACTCTTCACCTGGCCAGATTAGTCTAAATAGAAGGCGCTTTAGCTCATTTGGTAAAATCACACACTCACTCAGTTGGTGCACATATTTTAGAAGTGCATTAGCAGCAGAAGTAGTGCACAAGTCTGGAAGAGGAGCAACAACAACAGTGGTGCAACACACTCTTGTTCACCCTTTTTGGTACTCTTACTTGTGCGCTACCTTGGAGAAGGTATGCTCTATTGTTTTTTCTATTGGTTCTAGTGTGGCTTTCCGGAATCATTCTATCTAGAAAAGGTTAAGGTGCTTGGGGGTGGCTTTGCGCCTATGTTTGGGTGACAATGGTGTAGCATTTTCTATGGTGAAAGGAACACAATATTCTAGCATATTTCACATATTTGGAAGCATGTTCTACCCTTGAGATCATTGTTTTTTTAGTTGAAATAATCTTTGTAGAAGGGTAGTCTTGGTCCAATAAGATGATATTTGGGTTGAGGTGAAACCCTTCCTAACTATTGATGTAACATTGGATAAATTGAAGAAGTTAGTTGGTGTAATTTCCTAGTTATGGTAGTCCACTCCATATACGAGGTTTGTTTTAGCTAAGGAAGAATATTAAGTGTGGCATGTTTTTTCTCTTTTAATCTTTTGGTGAAATCATATTGAAGAATTGATGTATTATTGGTTGTTCGTTCTATAAAAAGGTTGTCTTACCTTATGTACTTTATTTGTTGTTTCATATGTGGCTATTTCTTTAATTGTTCATGGTTGTGCATTATTACATGGTTGTGATTTCATGTTTGTGATGGTGCATCTTGTATAACAGTTGTCACTTATTCTTGCATAATATGAAAACCTATTCTGGAATTATTACAACACATAAGTGAATGGATTGATTTAGTCTTCTCCATAATATTCAAACCCTCTTTCTCTTTTCTCCATAATATTCAAACCCTCTTTCTCTTTGATCTTGAATTTATGGCCCCATTTGATAGACAATGGTCTTTGTAGTCCACCCTCCTTTTATTTCTAAAGTTTATCATAAACTTTTTTTCTAGGTTTCCCCTTTGTGAAAAAAGAACAACCTAAAGTGAAATAAACGAAAAAAGAACAAGCCTAAAGTGAAATAAAAGTAATAGTTGTCTTGGTGACAATGGAAAAATGATAATGCAAAACCTTCTTAAGTACCTCTAAGATTACAATTCATTCATGAACTTAAATATCTTTGAGTGCAAATATTAAACATTAAAGTTTATCATAAACTTTTTTTCTAGGTTTCCCCTTTGTGAAAAAAGAACAGCCTAAAGTGAAATAAACGAAAAAAGAACAAGCCTAAAGTGAAATAAAAGTAACAGTTGTCTTGGTGACAATGGAAAAATGATAATGCAAAACCTTCTTAAGTACCTCTAAGATTACAATTCATTCACGAACTTAAATATCTTTGAGTGCAAATATTAAACATCACAATGATTGAAAGAAAAGTAAACCCCAATCCAAATTCCAATAAGATTATTAAATCAAAAACCCAAATAAATCACTATGAAATGGGATAGGAGGAACTCGTTCCACCCCTCTTCCCAAACACATTTCTAGCATAAATCTAAAAAATATTCATGTATGAAAAATCAAATATTATTGATGCCCCTAATATCATCACTTTGAAAGGTCGATGCACAAACACTACTTTTCTGAAAATAGAAAATCCTTCCTAGTTAGTAATATTAGTGATCGATGCCCTGGTCTCTGTTGGGTGAAGTAAGCATCGCTGAAGTTCTCAGTAGCTTCTAATATTACTGATGGATGCCCTGGTCTCTGTCGGATGCCGGATGTGCCAGATCCGACGACGTAATCATCGCTGAAGTTCTCAGTAGCTTCTACTATATCTCTGTATTTCATTATACCTTGTACTCCTCCAGAAGAAATAGCCGTTTTAGCATGCTCGTTCTGTCTTTTAATCTTCGCCCGACATTTTTATCATGTATGTCAGCGCAAGGATGAATATGGTTATGGTTCCAATACAAGCGACGGTAATCCCTGCCCTCCGACTGAACTTAATTTTTTCTTTTTACGTCCCACTTCTGAATCGGAGCAATTCATCGTTGTCGGAGGTCCGCAAAGGCCTGGATTTCCCTCAAATGCATTCTGCGGGCTTTGAAAAAATGCCCTCAATATAGGAATTTCCCCTGTGAATAAGTTGAAAGAGAAGTTGAAATAATCCAGGCTTATCATCCCAATGAGAGATTGAAGAATATTACCCGAGAGGTTGTTATGGGAGACGTCCTACGATACAAGGAACATCAAGCTGCCTATGAGAGATTGAGGAATATTACCCGAGAGGTGGTTATGGGAGACGTCCAACGATTCAAGGAACTCCAAGCTTCCTATCTGAGGAGGAAGAGATCCTGATAGAGTGTTCCAGCTTAGATCTAACCCATATCTGAGACTGGCTGCAAGCTTTCCCAACTCCAGGGGAATGGTCATGCTCAGTATAGTTCGCTTAATTGTCTGCAATACCCCAGGGAACCGGGGATCCTTCCTGTTAATGAGTTTACACTCAAGTTTAATGTTAACAGATTCAGAAGATGGCCCAAAGCTGCCGGTATGCTGCCTTCCAACGAGTTTCCTCTGAAATCTAAAACCTGCAAATTAATTAAATTGCGTAGCTCTGCAGGAATCGTTCCTTTGAGATTATTGTGGCTCAAATTGAGCTTTCCCAGATTTCTCAACTCTCCTATTTCGGGAGGAATTGTTAAACATAATGTAACCTCAACAGTCTGACTGTACACTGCCAGCTGTACTGGACAGCTGTACTTTCTATTTTTGTCTTGCTTGAGCCTATTTAGCTCAGCCATCTCCCATTGCATTGTTACTTCACAATTTATCATGGTATCAGAGCTTCAGCAGTAAGCCTCTTCATACAGGCTGGAGAGCAACACGATCCTCAACTCAGTACAAAGCTTCACGGATCTTGAGAGCACGCTACACAGATTTTTCACAAAGCTTGGAGAGCTGTCTGTAATACTCTCAAAAGATCAACGTAGGAAGCTTGCGGAGGAAGTAGAGCGTACAACGCTCGAAAGATCTAGGATGAAGAGAACGCAGAAGAAGAAACTTTAAAGATTCTTGCACATTTTTCAAGAATCGTCAAAGATTGACGAAGAAGAGTTGCAGAATGGAAGAACATTTAAAGAACTCGAAGGATTCATTCAAAATTGTTAAAGATTGCTGCAGAAGGTACAATCGTTTAAAGATTTTTGGAAATCGCTCAAATCTGTCAAATATTGTTGCAGAAAACGAAGAACTCGTGTATTTCTTTCAAATCTTTGAAAGATTCACGAATCTTTCTTCCACGGAAGTAAAGGACGCGTCTCAGGTGAAAAGAACAGCCCCTGAAGCCGTAAGATTCGTCCTAAGAACATATTTGAAGCGGGAAACCAGCTCAGAAGGGACGAGGAGAGCGCGGAAAAGGAGAAAGCGTTTCAGCCGTTAGATCTTGCGCAGAGGCCCGACAGCCGTTGGATCAGCGAGAAAGTGCACAAGGTTTATTCCTCTGCAGTGCACAAGAGAGATTTCGACTTGTGAAGTCGCCAAATCCCGACATCATCTAGACCGTCCATCAAGAGACACGTGGCAAGATCCTATTCCATCGCAAAATCGATAATCGGGAGTTGGACGCGCAAAGGTGATTGCACTCCAAAAACTCCGATATGCGATATCGCGAAATCCCGAGAAGACTCGTGAGCCATCCATCTCAGAGGACAAGTGGCAGCAGATCCAAGCCATCACTCCATTGGCATTTCGGAGTTCGCAGTTTTGAAAGACCGTTGCAACACTAGTTCAAAAGTCGCGAAATCGCGATTCCCGAAATCGCGATCAGATCTCAGCCATCCATTTGACTGGACACGTGGCGGACATCGAGGAAACCGTCGGCTTTTCGGCATTCGGGGTTTCAAGTTGACAGAGAAGTTGTGTCAACGGAGCATCGCAAGTCGCGATATCCCGAGGCTGAATCAGGATCGTCCATCTTTCAAGGACGCGTGGCGTAAATCCAAGGACTTGGGAAAAGTCCTGAAAAGGAAAGGGCCATCGACGCATCGGGATTCGGTAAATCGCGAATCCTGAGAACAAGTGATCGGTTTTCTTTATGATGAAAACCCCGTAAACGATCGGAGCCATCCATTTTGAGGAGACATGTGGGCGATATCGGGAGAGCCCATCGGCACATCAGGATTCAGCGTTTCGCGAATCCTAAGGACAAGAAACACGAGCACTTCAGAACTCCGAAGTCCGAAATCTTGATAGGAGGAAAGCTCCGTTGCGGGGCCCAGCTGACGTCATCTCATCAAAATCGTGGGATCGGGAAACTCCACAGTGAAATTCCCGATGCAGATCTGAGCCATCCATCTGTTGGGACGCATGGCAGAGATCGAGGCTTTCGGAAAATTTCCCGAAAGCAGAGTCCATCGGTTTTACGGGATTTGGAAAATCATGGATCCTGGAGACAAGAAGTCCGAAACATATCAAATCACGAATTTGTGAGAAGAAATCAGGACCGTCCATCTGTTAGGACGTGTGGAGGCGATCAAAGCAATCGTGAAATTTTTCGAAAGGAAAGCGCCATCGGAAAATCGGAGATCGGGGAATCGAGGAGTCAGAAAAACTCGTCATAAGAACTCACAAAATCCCAATTCGCGATATCCCGATAAGATCTGGGTTGTCAGATCACAAGAAGATCTGGACCGTTGAATTGTCCAAAGGCAATTTTTTCGCATTTCGGCGATTTGAAAGACAAAGAGTCGGAAAAGCCCGTAGCGCCTTAACATTAAAGTGCATGGTCAGATTGCAAGGAAACTAAGGCCAATTCAATCCCGATAAGCTCCCTTCGACCATCGGCAAATCGACAAATCGACGATCGGAGGTAAATACGAACTTTCCCTCTCTATTTTTTCTGAATTTTTTTTTGTATGGCGTCGTCTAGCAATTTAGGACCGACTCAGGGTCCAATTCTTCTGGGAAAGAATTACGAGTTTTGGTCTCTTCGGATGAGATTGTTCTTGCAAGCACAAGAGTGTTGGGAACCAGTGGATCTTGGATATGTGGAACCATATCAAGTCGCCCTCACTGCCATGACAAATCCACAACGAATTGCTCAGGCAACGCAAAGAAACAGAGAAAATAAAGCTAAATTCTGGATTCAAAACTCTGTGGATGATTCGATTTTCTCGAAAATCACAAGTGTTGGTACTTCAAAACAGGCCTGGGACATCCTTAAATCTTCCTACCAAGGAAATGACAGGGTCAAAACAGTTAAACTACAGACCTTGTGGACGCAATTCGAGACTCTAAGGATGACAGAGTCCGAAACTGTAGATCAGTTCATGACCAAAGTCATGGGAATCGTGAACCAGATCAGACTGATTGGTGAAACCATCACTGATCAACAAATTGTTGAGAAAATTCTCAGAAGTTTACCCAAGAAATTTGAAATGGTTGTAACATCAATCCTTGAATCCAAGGATCTGTCAAGATTTTCAACGGATGAATTAATTGGTTCTCTGGTGACACATGAGACCAGACAGCATCTTACAGATGAGTCACTCTCCAATGCTTTCAAAACTCAATTCTCCTTCAGCAGAGGGAGAGGCAGAGAAAAAATCAGAGGTCACCAAGGAAGAGGGAGCAATCAAAGTTACCCTCACTCCAGTGGAGGTAACAGACAACAGTATCTGAATCAAAATTTCCAAGGTCAAAGACATCAGCAACAACATCAACATCAGAATTTGCAGCCTCAAAGAGGCAGAGGGAGAAGATCAAATGATAAAACAAGCATACAATGCTATTACTGCAAAAAGTATGGGCACTATGAATCTGAATGCAGGAAGAAGCAAGCAGATCAACTCTCAGGCAGAGCACATGTGTCAAATCATACGGGAGACACCTCAAGAGGTATGTTTCTCTCATGCCACAAAACTGAACAACAACCTAAAGATCTCTGGTTGCTGGACAGTGGATGCAGCAATCACATGACAGGAAACAAAGAATTACTTCCATGCATTGATTCTTCAATCTCATCTGATATTACACTTGGAAATGATTATTTAGTCAAAGTTCAAGGAAAAGGAATTGTTCATATTCTTACTAAACAGAATGTAAAGAAAGACATATACAAGGTCTATCATGTTCCAGATTTAAAACATAATTTGTTAAGTGTAGGACAGCTCATTGAACATGGCTATAAGGTATTTTTTGAGGGAACATCTTGTAAAATATATGACAAAATCACAAGCAAAAAATTGATTTCTGAAATCCATATGATTCCCAATAGGATGTTTCCCCTTACCCTCAGAACTGCAAATCTGAGTCAACCATATGCACAAAATGCATCAACCCTGAATGAAACAATGGTTTTCCATACAAGATTTGGACATCTGCCATTTCAGAGTCTAAGTCTTCTTCAGAAAAACTCCATGGTCAAAGGTCTTCCTATATTTAAAGAGCAAATTCCCCATGTGAATCTTGCATACTTGGAAAACATAAGAGAACTAGTTTTCCACGGTCATCAAATCAAGCCAAACAACATCTTGAACTTGTTCACACTGACCTATGTGGACCAATGCAAACAGAGTCAATACGCGGTAGTTTTTACTTTCTAACGTTTATTGATGATTTCAGCAAAAAAATATGGATCTATTTTCTCAGACACAAGTCTGAAACTTTTGCAAAATTCAAAGAATTCAAGGCAGAAGCTGAAAAACAGAGTGGCAAATATATCAAAGCACTCAG
>ML777363.1:276867-323644 GCA_009831015.1 Picea engelmannii
CACAAGTCTGAAACTTTTGCAAAATTCAAAGAATTCAAGGCAGAAGCTGAAAAACAGAGTGGCAAATATATCAAAGCACTCAGGTCAGATGGAGGAGGAGAATACAACTCCAGAGAATTTGCAAATTTCTGCAAATCACAAGGAATTATTATGCAAACAATAGCCAGGTATACTCCACAACAGAATGGAGTGGCTGAAAGGAAAAATCAGACAATAATGAATATGACATGAACACTTCTTAAAGAGAAACACTTGTCAAATACTTTTTGGGCTGAAGCAGTAGCATGCTCAGTTTATCTCCTGAATAGATCACCAACCACCAGTCTACAGATGAAAGTTCCCCAAGAAGCATGGAGTGGAACAAAGCTCAATGTAGCGCATCTAAGGACATTTGGATGCATAGAATACGCTCACATACCTTCCGAATTAAGGAAGAAACTTGATGACAAAAGTGAAAAATGTATTTTCACTGGATATAGTGAAACATCTAAAGCTTACAGGCTTTACAATCCAATCACCAACAAATTAATTCTTAGCAGAGATGTAAAATTTCTGGAAAATCAATTCTGGAATGATTTAGAAAATCAGTAGATGGACAGTCAAAATCCATTGTTGCCAAGTTCTGAAAAAACTGAAAATTCAGAACAGCAAGCACCTCACACTTTTCTTCCAAGATTGCAAGTACAAAGACAACCTGAAAATTCTCAGGATAACTCAACTTCCAGTAGAGAATCATTCTCTGAACCACAGAATCAGAGAACTCGAAGTTTGAGAGAAATCCATCAGCAGTTGGATGACTTTGAGCAACACAATCTTTTTTCTTTAATGTCATGTCAAGCTACATCCTTTAAGTAAGCAGCCAAGGAGCCACATTGGGTTCAAGCCATGAACCAAGAAATTGACTCCATTGAGAAGAACAAGACATGGGATCTTGTTGATTTGCCAAGACACAAGAAGAGTATTGGTGTCAAGTGGGTTTACAAAACTAAACTCAATGAAAAAGGGCAGATTGAAAAGCATAAGGCATGACTTGTTGCCAAAGGATTCTCACAACAACTAGGTACTAATTATGGTGAAACTTTTGCTCCAGTAGCAAGATTAGACACTGTCAGAACTCTATTGGCCATAGCAGCACAACACAAATGGCAAGTATACCAGATGGATGTCAAATCAGCATTCTTGAATGGTTTCTTAGAAGAAGAAGTTTATGTCGATCAACCACCTGGATTTGAAGTCCAAGAGCACCCGGCCAAAGTGTATCGGTTGAAGAAAGCCTTGTATGGCTTAAAGAAAGCTCCAAGAGCTTGGTATAGCAGAATTGACACTTATCTGATCAAAAGTGGTTTCAGCAGAAGCCAAAATGAACCAACACTTTATACCAAAACAGATCAGCACGGTAAAATTTTAATTCTATGTTTATATGTTGATGACATGATCGACATAGGAAATCTTGAGTTAACAGATTTTAAACATGCCATGCACTCTGAGTTTGAGATGACAGATCTTGGCATAATGAAATATTTTTTAGGGATTGAGGTTCATCAATCAGCCAAAGGCATTTTTTTCTATCAACAAAAGTATGCAGTAGACATCATCAAAAGATTTTGCATGGAAGGATGCAATCCAGCAGAAACCCCCATACCTTTAGGTACAAAGTTGAGCAAGACTGATGAAGGTCCTATAGTGGACTCTACCCTGTACAAAATTTTAGTAGGCAGTTTGTTGTATCTTACAACAACTAGGCCTGACATTATGTATGCAACCAACCTTGTTTCCAGATTCATGGAATCACCAAAAGATTCTCATTGGAAAATGGCAAAACGAATTTTGAGATATGTAGCAGAAACAATAAATTTCAGTTTATGGTACACTAAATCTGATAGTAATCAACTCTCTAGTTACACAGATAGTGACTTTGTAGGCAGCCTAGATGACAGGAAAAGCACATCAGGATATGTTTTTCAACTGGGCACGAACCTGATTTCATGGGCATCAAAGAAGTAGCCAATTGTATCCATATCTTCTGCAGAGGCAGAGTATGTAGTTGCTACCTCGGCTTCATGTCAAGCTGTATGGCTGAGAAGAATATTGACAGACATGTCACATACAGAAAAGGATCCAACTCCTATTTTCTGTGACAATACATCAGCAATTGCATTATCTAAGAATCATGTGTTTCACAAGAAAAGCAAACACATTGACACTCGTTTTCATTTCATACGCGAGCTAGTCAATAATGGTGATATTGCACTACAATTTTGTGGTTCTCGAGATCAACTTGCTCATATCTTTACAAAGCCACTAGGGAAGTCAGTTTTTTATTTTTAGAGACAACACTTAGGCATAATCAGTGTTGATGATTGTAACTATTGAGTTTAAGAGGGAGTGTTAAACATAATGTAACCTCAACAGTCTAACTGTACACTGCCAGCTGTACTAGACAGTTGTACTTTCTATTTGTGTCTTTCTTGAGCCTGTTTAGCTCAGCCATCTCCCATTGCATTGTAACTTCTTCAAATTAACTTCTTCATACATTCCAATATACAGTTTTATTATTTCTCTCTGCATTTCTCTTTACTTCACAATTTATCAGGAATGACACCGCTGAGATTGTTGTCGGCAAGGAGGATATTAGTAAGGTTCTGCATCCGTCCCAGGGAAGAAGGTATACTTCCATGGATGTTGTTGTAAGAAATCTCAAGGTAATACAATGTGGAGAGCATAGAAATATTACTTGGTATGAAGCCCGTGAAGAAGTTGTTCTGCAGTCAGACGCGTTGTAGTGAGACGCAGTCTTGTAGAAGACTGGTGATGTTCCCCACCAGTCTATTATTGAAGATGACAAGATGGGTCAACGAACTAGTGCTGCATAGCCCAAGACGAATCGATCCGCTCAATCCGTTGAAAAATGATTCAAGCAACTCGAGGTTGCTGAAGCTTCCAAGCGCAGCAGGCAGCAGACCTACGAAATTGTTTTTACTCAGAGACAACATTGTCAGATTGGAAATAAGGCCAAGTCCTTGAGGCAAAGTTCCTTCAAACTTATTGAATGATAAATCCAGAATCTTCAGGCGTGTAAGATTGGAAAAAGATGAGGGGATCAACCCGGACATGTTATTGAAATCGAGCTTCAAGACCGTTGAATTCTTCAGAGTGCCCATTTCATATGGTATAGGTCCGGTCAGATTGTTGTTAGATGCATCAAATGCCTCCAACTTCAGCAGTCCATTGAAAAAACCTGCAAGGATTGAGCCTGTAAGATGATTGTCATAAACCCATAAATTTCTCAGATTTTCCAACAGGGTTATCTCCCCTGGTATCGTACCATGTAAGGAGTTGTTAAAAATAGAAATGGTTTCAAGGCTGCTGCAGTTGCCGATAGAAGAAGGGATCGTACCCGTCAAATGATTATTGAACAGAACCATCGTTACAAGCCTTTTCAAATTCCCAATCTCCCATGGAATCTCTCCTTGCAGTCCAGAGGTTGAGAAGAACATGTCAGGATGTAATCATTTCACTGCCTCTGTGCAAACGGTAAATTGTTGGCTTGACCCTTCAAGACTCAGGATTAACCACCGATTACAATTTTTGTCTTACATAGCTTAAACGGTGGCTGCCTTAACCTTTCAAGGAAACCAGACACCATCACCGCCTTGATTAAACTTTTTAGAGGATCGAAGGGGCAATTTGTTAGTATTTAAAATACCACAGTTGAATTGAAAATTTTTTGAATAAAATTTGTTATTCTTTGTTTGGAGTGCTCTACATTTATAATTTTGAGTTATTGAGTTTGTAAACTCTATTTCTGGTTTTTTCTTCTTCTAGTCAATTGTCGGCTCATGCAATAGAGCCCTTCACCTTCCAACACATAGATACTCAAAACTCCCAAGCACCGAGTTCTCAGTCTGTTCGCAATATCATGACTCGGGAGCATTTGTTTCATTTGATTTTTGTGTTGGGATCTTCAATCGTCGAGCCCAAAAGTTACGGGTCCCACACCTTTCTCACCTTCTCACATCTCGTGACTTTGCAACCATTGTTGCATTCTTGTGTCTCACCTCTCCAACCGCTGAGACCCGAAGTGCTGGGTCCTATGACCCGCTCGCGTATCGCGAACTCGACAATATTGTTGTGGTGTGTTTTTGGTGTCCAGGAGTTGTAATCACCGAGACTCGAGTGCCAATGTGCCTCCTACATCGCCCACATTTTGGTATCAGAGCCTGTATTGTATCATGTCAGTTGCTCATTGTCCCTGCTTGTGCCCAATTTTACTACGCGAGAATTTATTTGATTCCTTTCAAACTTTTATAAATGGTTGCGTCTAGTAGCAGTTCTTCTCAGATTCAGGTTCATGTCCTGAGCGAGAAGTCATATGATTCCTGGTATATTCGGATGAGGACGATTTTGTGTTCTCAAGATTTGTGGACTTATGTTATTGATGGTTATGCTGAGCCAACTGATGCTACAGCAGAACTAGCTCTATCTAATGTTGATCGTGTTTTGTTGAAGAAAAAACAAGAAGAAGGATAATAAATCTCTTGGATTAATCCAACAAGGATTAAATGAAGCCATTTTTATGAATATTGCTAGTGCTGCATCTTCGAAGATGACTTGGGATATTCTTGAAACCTGTTATAAAGGAGTGTCCAAGGTGAAGACAATCAAGTTGCAGAACTTGAGAAGGGATTTCGAAAATTTGAAGATGAAGGATAATGAAAGTGTTGATACTTTCATGACTCAAGTAATGAGTGTTGTGAACCAGCTTAGGTAGTATGGAGATAATATTGAAAATAAGAGAGTTATTGAGAAAGTTATGAGAAGTTTACCCAAGAAGTTTGAACTCGTTGTTGTACCCATAGAGGAATTTAAGGGTTTAATTCAAATGCAAATTGATGAGTTAATAGGTTCCCTTGTTTCTAATGAATCTAGGATATCTAGATATGAAGAAGGATCATTGGAGCATGCTTTCAAATACCAACTGCATGTTACCACAGGTAGAGGCAGAGGAAGGTTTCATACTCGTGGAATAGGAGGTCAATTTTTTGGTCGAAGGGACAACAGAGCTGAATCAGAATCTGAGCAAAAGTCTCAGCAGAATCCTCCTAATTTAAGAGGGAGCAGAAACAAACCATGGCAGCAAGAAAATCAAAGGTATGATAAAACTAAAGTACAATGTTATTATTGTAGGAAGTTTGGGCATTTTGCTAACAAATTTTGGAAGAAACAGGCAGATGCTGGAAAGCAGTCTGCACATATTACAAATGAGACTAAGGATCATCAAAATCCTGTGTTTTTGACATGTAATGTCACTCAGGAAAGTGCAAATGATATTTGGTTTTTGGATAGTGGTTGCAGTAACCACATGACTGGTAATAAGGATTTATTTTCATTTATTGACAATAGTATTCAGTCTAAAGTAAAACTGGGAAATGACTGTAAGGTTATAATTAATGGTAAAGGTGTAGTTCCATTTTACACTAATGATAATCAGAAAATAAATATTGATGATGTTTATTTTGTGCCTGGTCTAAAATGCAATCTTATTAGTGTTGGACAACTCATGGAGAAAAAGTACAGAGTGTTCTTCAAGAACAACGTATGTACAATCTATGATAAATTTCCCAGCAAACAATTGTTTGCAAGAGTAGAGATGACCAAGAATAGAATGTTTCCACTTGTTATGAAAAATGATTTGAGTGGTTCTTTGAATGTTTATAAAGTTGGAAGATTAGATGAATCTTGGTTATGGCATTTGAGATATGGTCATTTACATTTTGGTGGCTTAGATATGTTACATAAGAAACATATGGTAAAGGGGTTACCTTGTATTCAGCAACCTGCAAGCTCTTGTGAGAGCTGCATACTTGGAAAACATCACAGAGAGAAAAAAAATTCAGATGTTTGCTACAAAGAAAAATCTCCATTGGAAATTGTCCATAGATTTATGTGGACCTGTGCAAAAACATTCTTTAACTGGCTGTGTTTATTTTATGACTTTCATTGATGATTTCAATAGGAAGACTTGGTTGTATTTGTTGAAATAGAAATTTGAAGCCTTTGATGTTTTTAAGAAGTTTAAGTCTATGCCTGAGAATGAGAGTGGTCAAACCATTAAAATCTTAAAGTCTAACAGAGGAGGTGAATACAAACTTAATGAATTCATTGAATATTTTTATCCTCATGGAATTAAAAGGTAGTTTATTGCTCGATATACTCCACAACAGAATGGAGTGGTTGAAAGGAAGAATCAGACCATCATGGATATGGCTCGAAGCATGTTGAAAGAGAAGCATCCTTCAAATGAATATTGGGGAGATGTGGTTTTTTGCTCTATTTTTATCTTGAATAGAAGTTCGACCAAGACCGTGAGGGATCGTGTACCTCAGGAAGCCTAGGATGGTAAGCCTTGCAATGTTTCTCATTTCAGAATTTTTGGATGTGTTGCATTTGCACATGTACCTGCAGAAATGAGGAGGAAATTGGATGACAGAAGCGAGAGATGTATCTTTGTTGGATACAGTGAAGAGTCTAGGGCATATAAACTCTACAATCCCATCACCCAGAAATATGTAATCAACAAATATGTTCAATTTAAAGAAGATGAAGCCTAGGATGGAAGTATTGACAAATACATTTTAGAGGGAGCTGTGTTACCCTGTGAAGAGGATGATGGAGTTGAGCAGGCTGAAGGAGATGGATAGATGGTTCCACATGCACATATGCCTGCAGCAAGAAGTTCAACAAGGGAAGCACCAGATTTCAACCCATCTCGATTTAGAATGCCCAGAACTCATGAGCGTGGTGAGCCATCTAGACATGGTGGACATCAATCAAATTCACAGGTAAGTAGTGAATCAAATCCCACTTTAGCTTCATTAAGAAACATATTTAAAGGACAGAAGACTAGAAGCTTAAGAGAATTGTATGATCAGAATGAAGAAGTAGATCAGATTTCAAATTTTGCATTAATGGCATGTGATCCTGTAAGTTTTGATGAAGCTACTAAAGAGGATGTCTGGATAAAAGAAATGGATGAGGAGATTGATTCCATTGAAAGAAATAACACTTGGGATCTTGTAGATTTACCTGAAGGTAAGAAAAATATTGGTCTTAAGTGGGTTTATAAGACTAAGTTGAATGCATATGGTAAAGTTGAAAAGTACAAAGCAAGACTTGTAGCTCAGGGGTTTAGTCAGCAACCCAGTATTGATTACAATGAAACATTTTCTTCTGTAGCAAGAATTGACACTGTGAGGATGGTCTTAGCTATTGTAGCTCAGAATAGATGGATCATGCATCAAATGGACGTCAAATATGCATTCTTGAATGGATATTTGGAAGAAGAGGTTTATGTAAGACAACCTCTGGGTTATGAGATTGATAAACACAGAGATAAAGTTTACAAGTTAAGGAAATATTTATATGGATTGAAGCAGGCATCTAGAGTTTGGTATAGCAGGATTGATGAATACCTGATCAGTGTTGGATTCAACAGAAGTCCAAGTGAACCAACTCTGTATACAAAGATAAACCAGAAAGGTAAAATTTTGATTTTCTGTTTGTATGTTGATGACCTGATTTTTACTGGAGATCTATCTGTAGATGATTTTAAAAATGTCGTGAAAAGAGAGTTTGATATGACTGATTTAGGATTGATGAAGTATTTTCTTGGAATTGAAGTGGATCAATCTGATGATGGCATTTTCATTTGTCAAACTAACTATGAAAATGAAGTATTGAAAAGGTTTAGAATGTTGAATTGTAAACCAGCTGCAACACCTATGGCAACTGGTATTAAATTTAGCAAGTATGATGAGGGATCACATGTTGATCCAACTCTGTATAAGAGGATGGTTGGAATCCTTATGTACTTAACAACAACCAGACCCGATATCATGTTTTTTGTAAGTTTGATTTAGAGATTCATGGAGACTCCGAAGAGTACTCATTGGCAAGAAGGAAAGAGGATCCTGAGATATGTTGCTAGAACAACTGACTTTGGTATCTGATACAAATCAATTTTAAACTTTGAGCTGATCGGATATACTGATAGTGATTTTGCAGGTTCCATTGATGACAGGAAAAGCACATATGGGTATGTGTTCAGTCTTGGATCTGGAGCAGTGGTATGGGAATCAAAGAAACAACCCATTGTGACTCTATCTTCTACTGAGGAAGAGTATGTTGCAATAGTTTCAAATGCATTTCAAGATGTGTGGATGAGAAGGATATTGAATGAATTGTTGCATGACCAGAATGATGCAACCCAAATTGTCTATGACAATAAATCTGCCATTGCACTATCAAAGAATCATGTCTTTCACAAACAGAGTAAGGACATTGATACAAGGTATCATTTCATTCGAGAGCTGGTAACTGGTAAAGATATTTTTGTTCAGTTATGCATATTTGAAGAACAATTTGCAGACATATTTACGAAGCCTTTGAGAAATGAATTGTTTAAAATCCATAGAAGAAATATTGGGGTCTGGATGTTGTAATGTATTGTTTACAACAATTATGTTTTACATATTTTCAGTTCGTTTTGCTCTGAAATGATTAAGAGGGAGTATGTCAGGATGTAATAATTTCACCGCCTCTATGCAAATGTTAAATCGGTGGCTTGACCCTTCAAGACTCGAGGATTAACCACCAATTACAATTTTTGTCTTACATAGCTTAAACAGTGGCCGCCTTAACCTTTCAAGGCAACCAGACACCATCACCACTTTGATTAAATATTTTAGAAGATCGAAGGGGCAATTTGTTAGTGTTTAACATACCACAATTGAATTGTAATGTTAGGACAGACAAGAAGCTTGAAAGTTTTTTGAATAAAATTTGTTATTCTATATTTGGAGTGCTCTGCGTTTATAATTTTGATTTATTGAGTTTGTAAACTCTATTTCTGGTTTTTTCTTCTTCTGGTCAACTGTCGGCTCATGCAATAGAGCCCTTCACCTTCCAACATGCAGATACTCAAAAACCCCAAGCCCTGAGTTCACAGTCTGTTTGCAATACCGTGACTCAGGAGCATTCGTTTCATTTCATCTTCATGTTGGGTGCTTCAATCGCTGAACCTCGAAGATACGGGCCCCACACCTTTCTCGGCTTCTTTCATCTCGCGACTTTGCAACCATTGTTTCATTCTTGTGTCTCACCTCTCCAACCGCCGAGACCCAAAGTGATGGGTCCCACGACCCTCTTGCGTATCGCGAACTCGACAATATTGTTGTGGTGTGGTTTTGGTGTCCGGGAGTTGTAATCGCTGAGACCCGGGTGCCGAAGTGCCTCCTACGTCGCCCACAAAACATATGTAGCAGCCAACTACAATAGCCAATTTCAGGCGGT
Organism: Picea engelmannii; assembly: GCA_009831015.1. Lineage (NCBI taxonomy): Eukaryota > Viridiplantae > Streptophyta > Pinopsida > Pinales > Pinaceae > Picea > Picea engelmannii. Next base: position 286,219 of record ML777363.1, read on the forward strand.
AAAGAGTCATTGAAAGAGTTGGAGAATGTCATGATTGTTTTAACACTACCAATCTTCCCGAAAGAGGAAGGAATAGTACTAGTAAAATTATTCTTATGTAAAAGGAGAGTAGTCAAGATTACTAGATTACCCAGTTCAGGCGGAATAATACCAAAAATATTGTTGGTACTAATATTCAGAATAGTTAGAAGGTGATGCAGGAGCATTGCCAGCAAAGAAAAAGCATGAGATAGCCAGGTGCACTAGCACATATTTTGAAATGTTTTGAATTTAAAAGATCAATGTATTAATGTAATATCTGACAAATCTTTTTGAGTTATGAACATCTTTAATGATCGAGGCTAAGCCATCTCGTAATATCGATGTGGAGATGTATTTTGTTTTAATGAGACAGATTGGACTCGATATTTACTGTAATAAATGATAAGTAGTTGATAGCATTTAATTCCGATAGGATAGCATAGAGTAGTTGGAGGGAAGAACTCAAGAGAGTCCCTTTGTATAAAATCTTTGTATTGTTGCCAAGTAGAGATTGTTGAAAGGCTCTTGAATATAATGTATATATTTTCATTGTAGTCAAGAGTTGGGAGATACAGAGAAATATTGTATGAATGTATGCAAGTTTCAGTTGAATGAATATAATAGAGGAATATTGTTCCAAGTGTGTGTTGTTATGCGTATGTTTGAATGAGTGATAGGCTTTCTGTTTATTTTCAAATCCCTGTTATTTTTCTGTTCTTGTATCCATGAATGCATTTGCATAGTTGAATGTATGAGTCACTGTGAAGAGTGAATAAGTTTCAATTGTTTCTCTTCATTGAGCGAGTGCAAGCTATGCATAGTGCCCGCAAGGAGTGTGTGACCGAGTTTGTTTCGAATCTAAGCTCAGAAAAGATAGCAAGAATTTGTTGTATGAAAGGAGTGCATCAATGTCTATAAGGAGTGCATGATAGATTTTTCAGACTCGAAAGCTTAGGAGCAGTAGCGTGATTTCAGTCACGAGAGATAGAAGTGGGTGGAGAACAATTGGAAGGAGTGTAAATTCATCCATAGAGGAGTCGACTGTGGAAGAGGATCTATTGCAAGGTGTGCACAGATCAATATTTCGACTAAGTGTCGAAGAGGGTGTTAAGAGGAATGAGAGAAGGTAGAAGAGGTAAAGTTCAGGAGGGAGAACGGTGGAAATTATTCAAGGAGAGAAGTCCCTAGAGTCTTCACTAAAATCAGTGAACGAGATTCGTTTCGGAGGGAGACTAACGATTTCAGACCGTCAAATCTAGGAGAGTCATACAGAGGATAGCCGTAAGGTGTTTTGGCACTTTGGAGTTCAGGAAATTTGGAGAATTTTCGAAAGAAGAATCGCAAAATGTGATTGAACCTCAGTCATTGATCGCGAAAGGAGCATGTGGCAATGGATTAAGGAATTCAAGAATCGAAAGTCTGGAGATTCAAGGATGGGAGTGCTAGAGTTTTGCGAAGTCGTGAAACCCGAACCATAGTGGGGTCGGTGGATCTGAGGAGACGCGTGGCGGAAGTTCGGAAACTTGGAGAAGAGCGCTTCAGGAAAAGATGAGGGAAGAATTTGGGATATCCGCGAAGTCCGAATCGCGGAGAGACAGGCTCAGGGTCACATCCGTGGTCATTTGAGAAAAGGACCTTTGTGTGTGGCTAGAGTGGTTGCGGGTGCCCGAAGGGACCCAAGGAGTCGCTCCGACTCAGTATTTCAAATGATCCAAGACCGGGAGGTCAAGAAGCCTTTTGGAGGGAATAAGGTTTGTGCCAAGAGTGGTATCAGAGCGAGTACATAATTGATTTCTATAGAAAGAGTAGTAGGTTGATATCGACAAGGGGTATTAGAAGCGTCATCACAATGACGCCTAGAAGATGTGATGAGCCACCTGTAGCCAATAGAGCTATGGAAAGGGAGATGAGAGAACTACATGCGGGGTTGGATGCCATGGAGACAAACCAAAGAAGAACGCTTGATGTTGGAGACGTCAGCGAGGCAGTAATTGAAGAAGTAGAAGCTGAAGAAGTTGTAGCTGAGGATGTTGTGGAAGAACTCTTGTTGAAAGTGGTTTTCAAATTGGGAGCTAGAGCGAAGATTGACATCCCTATGTATGAAGGAAATTTAGACACAGAAGAATTGTTTGATTGGATACAAGCAATGGACAAGTATTTAGACTATGAAGATATTGAAGAGGAGAAAAAGGTAAGACATGATGTCACTAGGTTGAAAGGACATGCAACACTATGGTGTGATGAATTGTAGGTTGATAGAAGGAGCAAGGGAAAACAAAAGATCAAGAGTTGGGATTGAATGGTAGCGAAGTTAAAGACGAAATTCATGCCCAAGGATTACCAGATAAATATATTCAGGAGGATGTTGAACCTGAGACAGAGAGGATTGACCATGAAGGAGTACAAAGAGGAGATCTATAAATTGAACATTAGGGCTGGACACAGAGAGAGAGACAAAGAGAAAGTTGCTAGATACATTAATGGCCTGAGATATGATATCCAGGATGAAATCAATATGGCGATAGTCATAACAGTAGAGGATGTGTATCAAATTGTACTGAAAGCAGAAGAGAAGTTGGCCAGGAAGCAGAGTCAACAAAACAGAGGTCGAAGCTTGAACAAAGGAAAAGGATTTTCCCATGAGAAATCACAAAAGCCCAAGGATGAGGTAGAGAAACCACATAGTCACTCTGAGAGAGGAGGAAGCTATCGAGGAAGGAAGAGTGGTGGTAGAAGTTCTTTCCTAGAGGAAGAGGAGGAGGCAGAGGAGGAGAAGGTTTTATGCCTGTGGAAAAACATGGCATATGCCTTGGGATTGTCCCGAGAGGAAGAAAGGAGGTGAAACTCACATTTTGGAAGCACATAAAATAGATGTTGAGGCAGAAGGTGCAGAGGATGGGAAATCCTTGATGATGAAGAAGGTTCTCTTAAAGCAAGAGATAGAGGCCGAAAAGCTAGCACAAAGGAACAATTTGTTCAGGACATCTTGTAAAACGAAGGACAGGGTTTGCAAGGTGATAATTGACAGTGGGAGCACTGACAAGTTAGTATCCACAAAAATGGTGGAGAATATAGAGATGGAGATGAATGCACATCCAACGTCGTACAAGGTCTCATGAATGAAGAAATGTCATCAGGTAACAGTTACTCAACAATGCCTGGTTGAAATGTCATCAGGTAACAGTTACTCAACAAGACCATGGCAATATGACAAGAATGTCATTCATGATGGGAGGAGGAATACTTACACCTAAGAAAAGAATGGTAGGACACACATATTGCTTCCAATTGAAGAGAAGAAGGTGAAGGATGAAGCTAGCATGAGCATACTTCTCATGAGTGGGAAGGAACTCCTGAATGAATTAAAGAAGGAACAAGAGATGCAGTTTGTTGTAGTGAGAAAGCCGAGGGTTATCCTTACCAGTACTTCAATGGAATATTTTCCTGAGGAAATTCAGGAACTGCTAGAGAACTTTGTTGATATAGTAGTGGATGAGTTTCCAAACTTTTTGTCACCTATCATAAGTATCATTCATCACATTGACTTGATCCCAGGAGAAAGCCTGCCAAAAAAAGAAACATATAGATTGACACCTCAAGAGAATGACGAGGTGAAAAAACAAGTTCAGGATCTGTTAGACAAAGGATTGGTCAGAGAAATATTCAGTCCATGTGTAGTTCCAACTGTATTAAGTCCAAATAAGGATGGAGGATGGAGAATGTGTATGGACTTGAGGGCCATAAACAAGATCACCATCAGATAAAGATTCCCATTTCCAAGGATGGATGACTTGATGGATTGTTTAAGTGGAGCGAACTATTTTTCAAAAATAGATTTGAAAAGTGGATATCACCAGATAAGAGTGAGGGAAGGTGATGAGTGGAAAACAACATCCAAGACAAATGAGGGGTTGTATGAATGGTTTGTTATGCCTTTCAGCTTAACGAATTCCCCGAGCACTTTTATGAGGTTGATGAATGAAGTGTTGAAATATTTCATTGACAAATTCGTGATTGTATACCTGGATGATATATTGCTAATTAACAGGACTAAGGAGGAGCATTTGAGACATTTGACCTTGGTGATGAGGAGGTTGCAGTAAGAGAAGTTGTTGATTCATTTGAAAAATTCCTCTTTTATGAAGACAAAACTCATATATTTGGGTTTTGTGATTTCTTCAAACGAATTGAAGATGGATCCTGAAAAGGTGAAAGAGATCAGAGAATGGTTGTCACCAAAGAACATCTTTGAGGTAAGATGTTTCCATGGATTAGCAAGTTTTTATCGAAATTTCATCAGAAATTTTAGTGGGATTAGTGCTCAAATGATGGATATAGTGAAGAAAAGACACACATATTTTAAATAGACAGAAGGGGCTGAGAAGAGCTTCAACATATTGAAGGAGAAGATAATTGAATAACCGATTCTAGTTTTACCGGATTTCGGGAAGACATTTCAGGTGAGATGTGATGTGAGTGGAGTTGTAATTAGAGCGGTCTTAAGCCAAGATGACAAACCTATTGCATATTTCAGTGAGAAGATGAATGAAGATAAGAAGAAGTACTCCACATATGACAATGATTTCTATGCAATAATTCAAGCCTTGAAGAAGTGGAGGCATTATCTTGTATCGAAGGAGTTTGTTTTGTATAGCGATAATCAAGCTTTGCAATTCATAACCAGACAAGAGAAATTAAACCATAGACATGCTAAGTGGATAGAGTTTATGGAAAACTTCACTTTTGCCATTAAACATATTTCTGGTAATGCTAACAAGGTTGTTAATGCATTGAGTAGGAGAATTTTGATTCTACAGGAATTTCAGGTCAAGACCTTGGGATTTAATTATCTTAAGGAAATGTACCACAATGATCAAGATTTTGGAGAGGCATATGAAGCGTGTGTGAATCCTGTACTGAGAGACATAAGCCAGTGGGATGAATATCTAATTCAAGATGGGTTGTTATTCAAATGATGTCAGTTGTGCATACCGAGATACTCGAAGAGGGAGAATTCGTTGAAGGAAAAGCATAGTGGAGGTCTAGCCAGACATTTCAGCCATGAAAAAACATTTTCCCAATTAAACGGTTCATATTATTGGCCAGGTATGAGAGCGGAGGTGAAGATATTTGTGAGAAATTGTGATATTTTTTAGTATGCCAAGTGGAAGAAATAAAACACTGGGTTGTATCAACCATTGCCTATTCCCGAGAGGCCTTGGGATGCAATAATCATGGATTTCATGTTAGGATTGTCAAGGACACAAAGAGGAAGTGATTCCATATTTGTGGTGGTGGATAGATTTTAGAAGATGGAACACTTTATCCCATGTCAGAATACTAGTGATGCAATGCATGTTGCGAATGTTTTTTTCAAAGAGATTGTGAGACTCCATGGATTTCCCAGGAGCATAGTTTTAGACAGGGATACCAAATTTGTTGGTCATTTATGGAGGATGTTATGGAAAAAGTTGGGGACAGAGCTATCTTTTAGTTCTATGTATCATCCACAAACGAATGGACAGATCAAAGTGGTGAGTATAAACTTAGGAGATTTGTTGAGGAGATTGGTCACTGAACACCATAGTCAGTGGGATCAGATTCTAGCATAAGTCGAGTTTACATATAATGACTCAGTGAACATAAGCACTGGGAAAAGTCTGTTTCAAATCATGTATGGAATAAATCTGAGAGGAGTGTCGAAGTTGAGAGATATGAAGCACAACGAGTTTAGGAGCACCGGAGCCGAAGATTTCACTGTAGAGATGCAAGAACTTCACAATCAGATCAAGGAGCAGTTGAAGAAGAGCAGTGGTGAATACAAGCACAGAGGTGATCAACATAGGAGAAAGCTTGAATTTGAAGTTGGATATCAAGTTCTAGCACATCTAATGAAGGAAAGGTTCTCGAGGGGAACATACAATAAGCTAAAGATGAAAAAGATAGTGTCGTGTAAAATCCTGAGGAGGTTTGGTGAGAATGCTTATGAGTTAGAGCTTCCAGAAGATGTGGGTATATCGTCCATATTCAACATTACAGACCTGTATCTGTACAGGGAAGATAAAACCAGAGAGTCAAGAGATCAAGGAGATATCTAGTGGAGGAAACAAATGCACGTAGCAAAGAAGCTGCAGATGGAAAAGATCATAGATCAATGAGTTGGTAAGAAAAACAGAAGGAAAGTGTATTTTGAATACTTGGTAAAATGGAAAGGACGACCAGTAGAAGATGTCAGTTGGGTTGGTGAACTGGATATCGAGAAGCATGGAAGATCGGTGCAGGAGATCATGGACAAGAGTCCATGAATTTTTCAGCCAAGGGAGTATGATGCAGGAGCATGGCCAGCAAAGCACAAGCAGGAGACAGTTGGGCACAATAACACGTATTTTGAAATGTTTTGAATTTCAAAGATCAATGTATAAATTAAATATCTGACAAAGATTTTTGAGTTATGAACATCTTTAATGATTAGAGGCTTAGCCATCGCGTAAGATCTATAAGGAGATGTATTTTGTTTTAATGAGATAGATCACAATACAGATTTGGAGCTTGCGCTCTTATCTGTCTGACTCGATATTTATTGTAATAAATGATAAGTAGTTGATAGCATTTAATTCCGATAGGATAGCCTAGAGTAGTTGGAGGGAAGAACTCAAGAGAGTCCCTTTATATAAAATCTTTGTATTATTTCCAAGTAGAGTTTGTTGAAAGGTTGTCAAATCTAATGTATAGATTACCATGGTAGTTGAGAGCTGGGAGATACAGAGAAATATTGTATGAATGTATGCAAGTTTTAGTTGAATGAATATAACAAAGGAATATTGTTCCAAGTGTGTGATGTTATGCGTCTATTTGAATGAGTGATAGGATTTCTGTTTATTTTCAATTCACTGTTATTTTTCTGTTCTTGTATCCATGAATGCATTTGCATAGTTGAATGTATGAGTCACTGTGAAGAGTGAATAAGTTTCAATTGTTTCTCTTCATTGAGCGAGTGCAAGGCATGCATAGTGTCCACAAGGAGTGAGTGATCGAGTTTGTTTCGACTCAAAGCTCAGAAGAGATGGCAAGAATTTGTTGTATTCAAGGAGTGCATCGACGTCTACAAGGAATGTGTGATAGATTTTTCAGACTCGAAAGATTAGGAGGAGTAACGTGATTTCAGACAGGAGAGATAGAAGCAGGTGGAGAAAAATTGCAAGGAGTGAAAAGTCATCCATAGAGGAGTCAATTGTGGAAGAGGATATGTTGCAAGGTGTGCACAGATCGAGATTTCGACCAAGTGTCGAAGAGGGTGTTCAGAGGAACAAGAGAAGGTAGAAGAAGTAAAGTTCACGAGGGAGAACAGTGGAAATTCTTCAAGGAGAGAAGTCATCGGAGTCTTCACTGAAATCAGTGGACGAGATTCGTTTCGGAGGGAGACAAATGATTCCAGACCGTCAGATATGGGAGAGTCATAGGGAGGATAGTCGTAAGGTGTTTTGGCACTTCAGAGTTCGGGAGATTTGGATACTTGTCGAAAGAAAAATCGCGAAGTCCGAAATTGCAATTCAACCTCAGTCATTGAACGCGAAAGGAACACATGGAAATGGATTAAGGAATTCGGGAATCGAAACTCCGAAGATTTTTGGATGGGAGTGTTAGAGTTTCACGAAGTTGTGAAACCCAAACCATAGTGGGGGCAACAGATCTAAGTAGACGCATGGCGAAAGTTCAGAAAATCAGAGAAGAGTGGTTCGAGAAAAGCTAAGGGAAGAATTTGGGATATCCCTGAAGTCCGAATTGCAGAGAGACAGACTCACGGTCACAGCCGTGGTCATTTGAGAAAAGGCCTTGTGTGTGTGGGTAGAGTGGTTGCAGGTGCCCGCAGGGACCTAAGGAGTAGCTTCGACTCAGTATTTCAAAAGATCCAAGACCGGGAGGTCGAGCAACCCTTTGGAGGGAAGGGGGTTTTTTCCAGAAGGCTATAGTTCCTGATATCCGGAGGGATGAATCCCATGAAAACATTGTTCCTGAGATTGAGTTCTAGAAGCTCTATACAGTTTGCTATTTGGCTGAGAATAGCTCCCCATAACTCATTTCCTAGAAGATCGAGATTCTCGAACGCAACCATCTTTCCTATTGCACTGGATAGACGGCCAAATAGACCTCTATATAGCAAGGAAATTGAAATGACCCGCCTTCCATAGGTGTTGTAGTGGACACTTTCCCAGTGACATGGATCGACATCAGAAGAGCTGTCGTTTCTCCATCTTGAAATAACATTTGGAGGAACCTTAAAATATGAATTCATTTATAAAAGATCCACTCCATCTTCCGACAGAGCGTTAACATTGAAAACCATTGCAGGTAATTGAAAACCATTGCAGGTAATTGGCCAAAATAGTTGACATAAGCATTGAAAAAAATAAATATCATTAGACACAAAAAATTATGTATTTCCATTCTCATCCTTCCTGCTCTGCAGCTTGGATCATGAAACTTGAAGAAGATCATGACCAGTTCGGTCAGTGAGTTCTAGGTATATGTAGTGTTTTAACAATGACTCCCAGAGGACAATAATGATCCCCAACATATCATTAAATTCCACTTAGGCTCGTCTAACGAAATTCAAACCCAACAACGTATAGATGGCCCCAGATGGTATTTAATGTTTTGCCGCCAACTTGTTATGGATTGACTATTGGATCTCCTGAATAGTTAGTGAGCAGCTGCCGTATTTGACTAGAAAACTCGGTAACTCAATCATCTTTGACCAGAAAACTTATCATACAATTTATAACTGAAGTGTTTTCGTGACTGCAGTCATTGACCAGAAAAATTAACTTATCAAACTCTGTATTTCTGTGATCATCGTGAAAGACACAGATCATGCCTTCTTTTAATAGACTAATTCTCATACAATTCACACAAAAGTATCAATAACCATGTTGTCCAATTCTTGATAAATAAATTCAAACTGTGACACTCACTTGGTGAAAAACTAACTTATCATACAATCCATACCTCTGTATTTCGGTGATCGTCGTGAGAGACACAGACCCTGTCATCTTCGACCAGACTACTTCTCAAACAATTCACACAAAAGTATCAATAACCGTGCCGTCCAATCCTTGATAAAGAAATTCGAACTGTAACACTCGTTGGGTGAAAAACTACGAACTTATGAAGCAATCCATAACTTTGTATTTTTGTGATCGTCGTGAGAGACACGAACACTGTTGTATTTGATCAGAACACTTCTCATACGAGCATATCAATGTAACATTCCATCCAAATGTAATATCAATTACTCATATTTTTAAGGATAAAACAAGTCTATCACAATGAGAGGCAAGAGAAAGACAAGTTTTCTAGATAGAATTATGGACATTCCACCTATTCTCCAATGTTTTGAGTGAACACTCCACTCATCATGAGGGACAAATAATGGAAAAGAGTATTGTGGCTAGTATTTCAAGATGTAGATTGGTAAGTGATCATTGAAGAGAGAGGAATATTATGGAGTGGAATGAATAAAGAATGAGATAAATTAGCCCTTGAGATTTAGGTGATAAATGAATAAAAAAATTAATAAGAAAAATGAAAAGAATGGTCAAAGTTACACAGAGATAAGATAAATAATTATGTTCATATGAGATGATTAATGTTTATAATAAATAGAGTGAGAAAATTAAATGTGTTAATATGAGATAATTAATAATAAGGTGAAACCACAACAAATAAAATAAAAGATGTAAGGAACTTCATAGAAGAAAAGATGAAAGGAAAAAGGCATTTAGATTGCAAGGAGAAGAAAAAAATATAGTGATATAGAGAAGGAAAAGGATCAACACAACAAAGACTAAAGATCCAGGTGATAAATGTTAGGCTTCCAAGATTGGATAAGTTTGTAGCCATCTTTGCGATTAAAAACATTATGATGTTTTTCAATTTCGAGAGCTTCCCAAATGAGGTGAGAGGAGTAGTGAGGGGTTGAGGCTAAAATTTTAGTTTGGTAAAAAAAAAGTTATGTGTTTGGATTTAAAGGAGTGTTTAGCGATAACTAATTTGGAGATGTCGCTATAGGTAGTATCAACTATATGCTCTTTCATACGAAATTTGAAGGATCTACCCATTTGTCCTATGTAATATTTTCGACAGTGCAAGGAGTTTTGTAAACTCTTAGGCCAAGCATCGAGTCGAATTTATCTTTAGCAAGTCTAAATAATTGATTGAGGATTTTGTAGTGCTTGAATAAGGTTTTGATATTCTTTTTAGCCAAATTTTTTGAGATGTGATCAGTGGTGCCCTTGATATAGGGAAGAGAAATAGGAGTGCATGGTGGGGAGAGGGATGAGCATATTTGTGAATTAGGTTTGCAGAACGAGTGAAAGGATTGGTTTATTTGGGAGTGAGAGTATCCATTGGACAACATGACCTTGATTAGTTGGGTTTTTCCCTTGGTGAGGAATTGAGGGGTGAATATGTGAATGGCTCGATTAGTCAAATTTTTTAGGACTGTGACGTTTTGAGCTAGATGATAGTGGGAAATAACATGAAGGTATCTATTGGTATGTGTCTTGATCCTATACACTTTGTGGGAAAGGGAGCCATCAAGAAGATGGGAGATAAGAACTTCCAAAAAGGGAATAGAATTGTCATTTTGGATTTCCATAGTGAATTGGATGTGAGGAGAAATGCTATTAAGATGGTTGAGGAAAGATTTCAAATTGGAATGACTATGAGGTCAGTTGAAAAATGTGCCATCTACAAACCGAAACTAACACTTAGGTTTGAGATGAAAGTTATTTAGGGAAAAAGTATTGAAATATTCCATAAATATATTAACAACCATCAGAGATAAGGAGGACATGTTATCACATGAAGTTGTCAAGGGTTGCAACAATTGTCCAAATATTTTTCTTGCACAAGAAACAACCATGGGCACAAGGCGCAACACTCAAAGTGATATGTTTCAGGCTCGAAACAAGCGAGCAACCAGGTTCAATTTTCAATGACGGAGATTCCAGGAGCATTTCAGATTAGCGGCTCTCGGGTGATCAGGATTTCAAAGTAGCACAAGGAATAACGACTAGGTAGAGGAGTTGAAGTCTCGAACTAAATTTGAGCCATTGAAGGCTGAGGACACGCATCAACAAATTTCACACTTTGGAAGATTTACTTCAGAAGATTGCACGGGAAAGCAGAAGAAAACTCCTAAAGCCCAAAATCCTGAAGTAAATATTGGTCGTCCAAATCTAGAGGATACGTGGAGGCAGATCCCTCGCTTCAGAGATTCGACACTCTGGAGAATTGTGGGAGTTATGCATTGAAAAGTCTCGAAGACCCGAAGCCCGAACTCCTGAAGTAATTGTGCGCCATTTATATTCTCATCAGGGACAAGGGTCCATCTAAGAGTGGCATGTGGCAACAAAAGTGGGGCTTTCCTAGATTGTAGATCGTGATCAGATCAATGACTCACGTGTATTCGACATGTCAAAGCTGCGCGAGGATTAATGGCTAGGCAGAAGCCCCGGAATTGCAGATCAAGTGCCATGCTTCCTTCTCCATCAGATAGTCAATATCTACTTTAGGAATCCGAGCTTCGAGAGTTTCAGCGCCTCCCCTCTCACTTTCATCCGGAGTGTTTTCTCCCAAAGTCCACAGATCGTTGCTACATGTCCATCCAAATCTAACAGTGGTAGTTTGCTTCGGGAATCCGAGCTTCCAGAGTTTCATCTTCCTCGCTTCCATCCTCATCCAGGGTGTTTTCTCCTGGAGTTAACAGATCCCCACCGCGTGTCCTCCTCAGATTGACGGTCATCATTCACTTCGAAGCTCCAGCTCTACATGCATACCGCCCCCAAGCTATGAAGTGTCAAAGTACATGGCAGTCATATGTTCAGATATGTGGCACTCTCGTCACTCATGACACCTGACATCCATTTGGAGATGACACGTGGCACTCAGTCTAGGCACCTTTGGGAATATCATCCACTTGTTTCCAAGTGACACGTGCCACCTCTCTTTTCTTAACACATCAGCATAGTGATGTAAGGCCACCACGTCAGATCATCCTCTGGGAAGTGTTCTTGTTCAGCACCAAAATTAGTGCCATCTCACAATGCGGTTAGAATGATCCTAAAGTTGGTAGGCGGATAAACTTTTGCACTGGCGCTAAATCCAGCAGGAGTGCCTAGATCCCAGATCGTGACCAGATGAATGACCACATTTCATTGCAGGGATGCAACATGCTCTAATGATAAAATTATTGAGCAGTCCCGCAATTGAAACCATGGCATAGAGAAAGAGCTACGTGGCGGAAGGTGGTGAATTGTGGGCTCAAAATTAGTGTGATTTCAAACCTCTTTAGATGGCCCCACAATCACATGCTTATAAGAAATCCAATCCAAGAGCAGCGTATGGCCGCCCCCTAGACATTAAGCCTCGTCGTGATTCTGAGAAAAATCAGTTAATGAAAAAGGAGTCGTGGTTGAAACCTCGACTCACTGCATAAATAAAAGGTGTGGAGGATCTGGCTGTGGAGATAGAAATGTCAGCTCGAGGTACCTCTATGGATGGTTTTTCTTGCATGCCCATGCTAAGATGAGTTTGCATTTGACAGGAAGATACACCCACAATCTGACAGAAGAAGGCGTAGATGAAAGGCTTTGAATGCAATGCCCAAATCACACTCATGGTAGTCGTGGATTGATCTAAGTATAAATCGATCAGTTCAATATTTTTGTTAAGGCCGTCAACTAGTTGAGTCGAGCTCCCTACTGTGTAATTTTGATGCTAGAATTGTTCTCTGGTTATCTATAAAATTTGTGACTTCACATTAATAGAAGTCATCTTCTTTCATCTCTTTGTTTAAACTGTGCTGAAACACTCAGGCATGGAGGATCTAGTCGAAGGTTGTGGTTCTGTTGTAATGTAGGTTTGATTACAATAGTGTTGTGACCAGTTTTAGTTAGCTTCCTTGTTACCTTATTTCCCCTTATGTTGAAAGGCTCAGGCATGGATGATCCAATAGAGTTGTTGTAGTTGCATGATAATGTAGGTTTGATTATTATGTTTCTATGACATATTTCAGTGTCTGAAACTTGAGTTCAAGAGTTCTCTTGAGCTTGAGTTTTTCTTCACCAAGCTGCTTGAAAGTCAGATGCCCATAACAGTCTTGTTCACCTCCCTCACTAAGTATTCCTTCTTCTCACACTTAAACTCAAATCATTGACTGAAGTTAATGAGGACCTCACTTCCCTGTGCATTGTTTGTCCAACTTATGTGATTAAAATCATTCTTATATTGAGTTTTGTCCATTTGACCTCCACTCATAAAACCAACATCCACAAAAATTTTGATGGGTACTAGGATTATCCTCTTGCAGTCTGAGGGTGACTCTCAGTGCTAACATTAATGGCATCATTGTCAGGGACAGAAATGAAGAAATCTTCCCTGGGAGAACGACAATGATCAGATCTGATATTTCATGGTGAACAAAGACTAGACACATTCCGACTGCATATCATTCACCTGGCAGTGCCATGATTAAAGAATCCAGTGGTGACTCCACAAGTTTAAGAAGTCATATTTTCATATGGAAGCCATCTTGGCTCAGAGGTTTTCTCTGTTTAATTTCTCTTTTGTTCATGGTTTTCCAAATTTTGTTCCTACTATGGATGAGTGGGGTGATTTTTTCCCTACATTTGGAAAACATAGAGATGACAACCCTGTTGAGCATCCTCTTGAGTTTCATGAACTCATGCATCAGTGGGGAATACATCATTAGGATGTATTAATGAATATGTTCATGTTATCATTAGAAGGAGATGCTCGTGAGTGGTATCAATCATTTCCCCCTGCTTGCATCTCCTCCCTGGAACCGTTTCATGCAGTTTTCAATATGCATTGTGAAAAGTTTTATTCCTTTGAGTTAATTTGTCATAGTTGTTGTGAGGAGTATAAAGGCCGTGTTCAGGATATAGTTAATCCTTATGAAGGTTGTGAGGATGAAGAAGATTCCTTTGATGAGGAATCAATTTTTTCTCTTCCCTGTTCATCTATATCTGATGAAAAATGTGTTTGTTGTCTCAACAAGGAAAGTGCATAAATTGAGCCTGTTTTGGAAGATTATATTATTTATAGACATGTCCCTAAAAGTCCTAAGTATGAGAAACCTACTTTTGACTCATATGATGATGATGAGATATTGCTTCCTGGATTGAATCTTGAAAGGCAACGTGTGTTTAGTAATGAAGAACAGTTTTCTCTTGTTGGACAAAAGTTACCTCTTGGTATGTCATTCAAGGATCCTCCTTTATTTGATAATTATGGAGACAATGATGAATATGTGGAGGTGTTTTTCGAAGCAAAGAGCATTAGCAACTAGCCTTCTGATGAAAATGAAAGCTTTAGCCAAGAGCTACATGTTAAGGAGAAAGAGCCATCCATTGATATACATGAGGAGATTTCTTACCATTAGCTAGCAGATATGATCGGAGCAGACCAAGGAGAAGTGGATCAGTAGCCTGCATCATCCTTTCAATCACCTACGCTTTCCACATACATTCAACCAGATGTGAGCAACTATAAGACATAGTAGGATTTCTATTACCAACCCCATAAGTTTTGTCACCTATTTTATGACCCTATAGGGGAATACATGGAGTTTCATTTTTTCCATGTATTGAAGCCTCCCAACTTTATCTTACCTTCAACACTAGGAGGAGATCTAAAGAATGTAATCAATTTCCTGTCACATTTTCATTATCCTTTGTGGATCAGTGACAGAGTAAGAAAATTTTATGTTAGGAAGTTACTTGGGTGGCTCTGGTGGAAGTTTGCTTTCACCTAGCATGTTGTAAAAATCAGTTAGTATCGGATCATACATAAATAATCTCCTTCTGGAGAATGGGTTTTTGTTTTCTTTCTATAAGTAGAATAGTGTATATATCATCCCGTGTCTTCAACAAAATTTATTTGAGATCGACTCCACAACCCAACAGCTAAGGCACTGGAACTACACGTTCCTGGCAGCTCACAGGGAGCATGCCATCCCCTATGGAGCCAATGTTATCACATGAAGCTATCAAGGGTCGTAGCAGTTGTCCAAAAATTTTGCTTGCATAAGAAACAACCATGGGCACAAGGTGCAAAACTCAAAGAGGTCTATTGCGGGCTCGAAACAAGCGAGCAAGCAGGTTCAAATTTCAACGACGGAGATCCTAGGAGAATTTCAAATAAACGGCTCTCGAGTGATTAGGATTTCAAAGTAGCGCAAGGACTAACGACTAGGCATAGGAGCTAAAGTACCGAAGTAAATATGAGCCATTGAAGGATGAGGACACGCGTCAACAGATTTCACACTTCGAAATATTTACTTCGGAAGACTGCGTGGATAAGCAGAAGCCTGAACTCCTGAAGTAAATCTTGACCATCCAAATCTAGAGGAAACGTGGAGGCAAATTCCTCACTTCGGAGATTTGACACCCCGGAGGATTGTGGGAGTTATGCATTGAAAATTCCCGAAGACCCAAAGCATGAATTCCTGAAGTAATTGTGAGCCCTTGATATTCACAGTAGGAAGCAGGGTCCATCCAAGAGTGGTTCGTGGAAATAAAAGTGGGGATTTCCCAAATCGTAGATCACAATCAGATCAACAGCTCATGTGTATTCATCATGTCAACGCTGCGTGAGGATTAGTGGCTAGGAAGAAGCCCTGGATTTACAGATCAACAGCTCATGTGTATTCATCATGTCAACGCTGCGTGAGGATTAGTGGCTAGGAAGAAGCCCTGGATTTACAGATCAAGCACCACGTTTCCTTCTCCATCGGGCGATCAATATCTACTTTGGGAATCCAGACTTCAGGAGTTTTAGATCCTCCCCTCTTGCTTTCATCCAGAGCATTTTCTCCCAAAGTCCACAGATCGTTGTCGCATATCCATCCAAATCTAATGGTGGTAGTTTGCTTCGGGACTCCAAGCTTCAGGAGTTTCATCTTCCTCGCTCCTATCTTCATCTCAAGTGTTTTCTCCTGGAGTTAACAGATCCTTGCCGTGTGTCCTCCTCATATCGACGGTCATCATTAACTTAAAATCTCTAGCTCTACATGCATACTGCCCCCAAGCTCTGAAGTGTCAAAGTACGTGGCAGTCATCAATTCAGATATGTGGCACTCTCATCAGTCATGACACTTGGCATCCATCTAGAGATGACACCTGACACTCAGTCCAGGCACCTTTCAGAATATCATCTGCTTGTTTCCAAGTGACACATGTCACCTCTCTTTTCCTGACACATCAGCATAGTGATGTAAGGCCACCATGTCAGATCATCCTCCAAGAAGTGTTCTTGTTCAATGCCAAAATTAACGCCATCTCCCAGCGTGGTTAGACTGATTCTAAAGTTGTCAGGCAAACAAACTTTTGTGGTGGTGCTAAATCCAGCAGGAGTGCCCAGATCACAGATCACGACTAGATCAACATCCACATTTCATTACGGGGACACAACATGCTCGAATGATAAAATTCTTGAGCAGTCTCGCAATTGAAACCATGGTATAGTGAAAGAGCTACGTAGAGGAAGGTGGTGAATTGCAGGCTCAAAAGTGATGTGAGTTCAAACCACTTTCGACGGCCCCGCAATCACGTGCTTATAATACGTCCAATCCAAGAGCAGCGTGTGGCTGCCCCCTAGACATTAAGCCTCATCACAATCCTGAGAAAAAACAGTTAATGAAAAAGGAGTGGTGGTTGAAACCTCGACTCACTCCATAAATAGAAGGCGTGGAGGATCTGGCTGTGGAGACAGAACTATCAGCCTGAGGTACCCCTATGGACGATTTTTCCTACATGCCCATGCTGAGTTGAGTTTGCATTTGACAGGAAGATACACACACAGTCTGACAGAAGAAGGCAGAGTCAAAAGGATTTGAATGAAATGGCCATATTACACTCTTGGTAATCGTGGATTGATCTGAGTATAAATCGATCAATTCAATATTTTTTTAAGGCCGTCAATTGGTTGAGTTGAGCTCCCTACTGTGTAATTTTGATGCCATAATTGTTCTCTGGTTATGTATCAAATTTGAGACTTTCGCATTAATAGAAGTCATCTTCTTTCATCTCTTTGTTTAAACTATGTTGAAACACTTGCGCATGGAGGATCCAGTTGAAGGTTGTAGTTCTATTGTAATGTAGGTTTGATTATAGTAGTATTGTGACCAGTTTTAGTCAGCTTCCTTGTTACCTTATTTCCCCTTACGTTGAAAGGCTCGGGCATGGAGGATATAGTCGAGTTGTTGTAGTTGCATGGTAATGTAGGTTTGATTATTATGCTTTTGTGATATATTTCAGTGTCTAAAACTTGAGTTCAAGAGTGCTCTTGAGCCTGTGTTTTTCTTCACCAGGCTGCTTGAAAGATGGATGCCTATAACAGTCTTGTTCACCTCTCTCACTAATTCTTCCTTATGCTCACACTTAAACTTGAATCACTGACTGAAGTTAATGAGGACCTCACTTCCCTATGCATTGCTTGTCTAGTTTTTGTGATTAAAATCATTCTTGTATTGTGTTTTGTCCATTTGACCTCCACTCAAAAAACCAACATCCACAAGCATTTTAATGGGTATTGGGATTATCCTCTTGTAGTCTGAGGGTGACTCTCAGTGCTAACAAGACCCTATGGTTGTACCTTTGTTTTTCTCATATCAAACTCCTTTGAAGGTGAAGAAGGTCCAAGAGAGACATATTTCAATTAGGTTAAGAGTTTTTGAGTCTACCAAATTGGAGATCAAGGTTAGGGCTTCCAGAACTAGGGTTTTGGTGAATAAAGAAATAACATCAAACATGACCATGAGGTCTTGATCACCAAGGTGAATATTATGAGTTTTGTGAATGAAATTAGTGAAATATTTAATAAAAGAGGAGTTTTTACCTACAAAGGAATGAATGTTATCAACAAGAAATCGAGAAAGGGCATGAGTGGGGGTGTACGATGATGCTAACTATAGGCCTAAGAGGAATTTTTTTTTATGAATTTTGGGTTTCCCAGAGATCCTAGGGATTTGGGGGTTATGAGGGATGAGATGCTTTTGGATGTTGGGATCCAAAGAAGAATATTTAATGTCTTTAGTGATCAATTTTGTGATGGTATTAATATGGTGTCACACACCCAACTCCCTAATTACACTTTAAGGGATGGGGTATTAAATTTCCATTTTTCCTTGACCACCTCAAATCATGTTTAAAAGGATACTATCACCTTCTTCTCATCGAGAGCTTTCCAGCTACTATAAATTTTTCTCAATCCGAGTTCTGGATAAAAATATATGGCCTCTTAAAGTTTTAAAGTCTTCTTCATTTATAATACCACATGGAACCCACGTGGCTCCATGTCACTCTCTAACATAGATGTGGTTGTTGGCATGGCACCTCCTACTTGTTCTTCTAGACTCTCGGCCTATCGAGTCTTGGGATCTCAACCAATTTTCCAAATTCTTATATTCCCAAAGGCCCAATCCGACGTGATCTAGTGCTTGAGGTACATGGCCCTGTCATAAGGTGCCACTTTTCTATGGTGTATTGGTTTAGTGATTTTTTACCGCATCACATTGAATCACCAGACCATCATCCCATCGGGAGGGCCTGTGCTCATTCCATCCTTAGATGCTTGATCTGGCATGAGTTCACACCTCACACATGCATCCCTGTTGGGTTTTGCCGCCTGGCCTAACCATGATATGACATATGGCCGTTGTCACCTCGTGACATGTGGCACTCATTTCCCCCTCAAATCTATACCAAATATGCCAAATCTACATGACACATGGCACCACCACCATGTGACATGTGGACCTTTTAGGGACACTGCATTGATGCACCAATTTGTGACACATAGCCCCAGAAAATGGGTTGTTAAGACTTTCTTTGTACGAGGTATAAAATTCGTGAACTCCCGATATCTGACATCTGGTGATTACAAGGTAACTAAGTTAAACCTCTCGATTATGGGGTGATTAATTAAGTCAAACTCGAGGTTAACACCCAATAGTTTGTGTATAATATCTACGACTAAGATATCTCGGTTGGCGGATCTAATGACTAAGGTTCCAGACATAATCCTAAGGCCTTTGTGCTCGACTAGACCCACACTCGTGTAGTGGATTCCATGTGGCATCGAATTTCCACCTAAACCCCCATCCAAATATGCCAAATCTGGGTGACACATGGTACCACCAAATGGTGACACATTTTATTCCCACATCACGACATGTGGGCCATTCATCGAGTGACATGTAATCATCGAGTATAGTACATTGGGTTTTCCTGTGATATGAGCTTCAAAAAATCTTGATTCCCAAGATTAAAATGAGATTAATTTCCCTAATCACAAGGATTATGAAGTGATTAACTGGTTAATCTTGGGGCTACAACCCCACTAGATATACGATTGGGATCTCCTCTCGGGGAGATCTAACGGCTATAAATAAAAGCGATTATTCAACAGTCTTGGCCCTCTGTCGGCCCTTGCTTAATATCTCAGTGGAAATCTACGATGGAAATTAACTCGTCGATCAAAAAATTGACGACCCTCATTTGTCCTTGGAGTCTCTCCTTCGGAGTTCAACCATTTCAGTGACTACGAAAAGGCCTACTCCAAAGGCACTCCTTTCATCAAATCTAGCAGTTAATATCATGTATCGGAGCTCTTTCCTTTTCTCCAATATACAACCCAAATATCCTCTCAGAGCCTTCCCATCGGAGCCCTGCCTCTTTGGATCCAATGGTTGATGTTACCCTCTAACTGAATTGACGACTATGGTCCTCTCTTGAAGTTACTCCCATCAAATTTGTCTCCACAAATCACTCTGATCAACACCCCTCTAATGGATGGTCTAGATCTCTCGACCTGTAGATCTGACGATTGACAAATAAACGCGACCATCGAAAGGCTTGAGCCCAACAAGGCCCATGTTTTTCCTCTTGATGAACTAGGTGTCAACACCTATCATCCTCCAGACATCTTGGCTGCCACATAGGCATGACACATCACTTCGATGTCACCTTCTCTCTCTTTGCACTTATAGGGTAGGGCATGGAACCAAGAGTTGGAACCATTTTCTCCTTACTCAACCTCAATGGTCAAGATTCATTCATCATCCCTCCAATAGATTAACGGTCCTTGTTGATTTAGATTTTATCTTCTATAGGTGTCTTAGCCTGCTCCAACGAGGGGCCATGACATTTTACTACACCAGATCGATGACTAAGATATGTTCTCACCACTTACCAACTAACGATAGAGATCTATCTCGATCTATGATACATATCTCCTTTTTCGAGTCTCCTTTATCATAGTCTCTTATCAAGCTCACACTCAGCCATTCTAAAAATATGCCCTCCAATGGAGGGCAAGGAGATGTCATCATCTTGATCCTATGGTCTAGGTTAAAACCAAGGTCATAAGGCTTCCAACCTCTTTCTTAGACATTCAAATCCCTTGACCACTCCTCTAGTGACACACATCACTATGAGGACACACTAGTTTCCGAGTTGGTAGGATGTGTCATGTGACTTCATCCTTATCTTATATATATATATATATATATATATNTATTTATATATATATATGTTGAAGAAATGGAATCTTCCGTGGGAACCCTGTTAAAGTTTGTGCTATTATTAGGTTACTTGCAATTTACTAGATAACAATAACATAGATAGGATCACTGAGAGAAACATAATCACAAGAGTACACAAGAATTTATCCTGCGAAACCCTCAAGGGGAAGAAAACCAAGCAAAACTTCCTTAATATAGATAGCCAATACAATGCCAAGACAACGAACCAAGCAATACAAAAATTCCTCTCCCAGAGATGTGCCTCTCTCTCTCTTCCTTCTTCTCCAACTGTTGCTTCAAAATTGCACTCTGATGAACAATTGAGTGTGTGTCCAAATGAGGCACTAGACTCTCTTATTTATACAATCTAGCATGTGTGAACTGGGGTGTCTTTTCACTAGCTGGGACGACTTCTCATTCTGGGTGGTTATAACCACTTTAATATATTCTGGTTGGGCCAACTTCTCATTCTGGGTGGTTATAACCACTTTAATATATTTTGGGGTCGACTTCTCATTTAGCCTATTACAATTAGGGTTTGACCAATCCACAAAAGGGGATTTGGTCAATTACAATGCCCGGCATCATCAATCCACAAAAGGGGATTGATCTAATCAATAATAAATATATTTTATCTTTATCCACAAAAGGGGATAAGAATATTCTTTGCAGTTACACAATATTTTAACACTCCCTCTTAACAAGAAGAATATTCTTTATCTTTTGACAGTTCACTGGATGTCGACATCAACTAGGTAGCAACATCCACTGGATAACATCATCAACTAGGCAACATCATCAACTGGATAACATCATCAACTGGGAAACATCATCAGTTGGGAAACATCATCAGCTGGGAAACATCATCAACTAGGCAACATCATCAACTGGATAACATCATCAACTAGGCAACATCATCAACTAGGTAACATCATCAACTGGATAACATGAGGCATCAATATAATCCACTCGGTCATCTGACATCATGATCACTGACTGACATATCTATAAATCATCGAAAGTTGTGTTCTCTTTATCTTCACGCAGAAGATACTCTTTCTTTCTTTCGTCTTCACGCATAAGTTACTTCTTTCTTATCTTCACACAGGAGATATCTTATCTTCACATAGAATATGTCTTATCTTCACACATAAGATATTCTATGAGTTTTTCCATTCCTTTTATGTTCTCCCTTCTCTTGTAGTCATCTATCTCACCCATCCACTAGGGAGGACTACTACCATAGCTTCACTCCTAGTCATCCCACATGAACCAGAGAAGCTAAGATGCTAGCCTAGGCAAAACTAGACTCTCTTTCCATGATCCACGCAGGATCGCGACACAAACCTCAAGAGCCAACTAACCATTCCACATGGTCAAGTTTTGTGTTCCAGGCTACTCAATCCTTGGCTAGAGGAGAGTATCTGCCCACTTCTCCTTCAAGAAACATCCACATTCCTCTCTACGAGGGTGGTCACACCCCTCTCTATGAGGGTATTATAGCATGTCCCTAGAGTATCCAAAACTCAACACTTGGATAGAGGGAAACCTTGGAAAAATTTTCATCCCCCTTCTCTACGAAGGTCTCTTCTCTTTCTCCTTCTCTACGAAGGTCTACCTGTGGGATTTCTCATTACTTCTCTACAAAGGTCTAGCTATGGGATCCAAAAAATCTCTTATGGTCCAAAATATTTCAATGGTATAATACCATGCTACCCATCTGCTGGGCACCATCCATCTACTTTCCTAATTGTACTTAATCACGATCCTCCATTTCGAACTCGGAGACATAGCACCCTATTACACCAAACTAAGAGCTTCTAATCATCATCCCTGGGTGCCTTCTTGAGTTCGAACATTTCTTTATTTCTGACTTCATACAGGATCAACCTGCTCCCTCTGCATCTATAAGAACAGTACTGGAGAAACCTGTAGTTACCTGCATCTCATCAACTATATCTAAGTATCCATCTTTTTCTTCATCTTGAATATTTTTGTTCTGCATCTTTAGGAGCCTCCTTCTCCTATATAGATACTGGATATTGTCTGGTCTTTACTGACTATCATCATTTCATATGTCCTTCTCGTGCTGTCTAACTTCTGCAAGTCACGACATAAGTTCTTTCTTCCGAGACTTGTAAACTTACTTACAATAAGCTTTCTTTGTCACTCTCATGAGTGATCATACAAGAAATAAATATTTCATCTCTTTCATCATCCTCTTCTTTGATACTTCCTTCACAAGTCTGCATAGACACTGAAATAAAACGAGGTTAATTAACATTCTCACAAAAAACTAACTTGTAATGAGAAGGTATTAAAGTAAACAAGATACTAAAAATAAACATGAATACTTATCTTTTGTTTTTGTGTGGGGAGGCTCTATGGACTCCACCATTTGGTATCTTTCTTCAGATCAACAATCTTCAACTTAAAGTACATAATCCTTAATTTCTGCTAAAGCTTTCTTTGAGGGAGGAGATTCCTCTTCTTCTGCCACATGTGCTTGATAATTTCTTTTTCCTTTTCCTTGAGGACAGTCATAGGAAAAGTGTCCCAACTTTTGACAGTTGTAGCATCTGATCTTTGAAACATCTTTCTTCTTGTCTAGAACTCTTACAGAGTCAGCTTATTTATTGTTCTTCCTGAGGGAACTTATTTTTTTCTTTTGAGCTGTAAGAGCTTTCTCTTCGTTAACAATTAATCTTTTATGTCAGTCTGCAAGTCTAGATTCTTCATGTGTGCAATCTACCCATAACTTATCAAACTTGGGTAACTTGCTTCTTGCACACACTCCTTGTACAAAAGGAACCCAAAATGTTGGAAACCCATTTAGGGTTGTGGTTACAAGCTCTTTATCACTAATGACATCTCCAATAGCTGCAAGTTGATCTCTGATATGAGAAACTCTCATAAGGTAGGATGTGACAGATTCTGAGTTTTTCATGTTCATATTACGAAACTAATTTCTTAAGGTAAGATTTCAGCTGATGTCTTTGCTTTCATATAACCTGTTGAGTTCTTCATACATTTTCCTTGTTGTCTGTAGTTCAGATATATGAGGGATCAAGTGGTCCTTCACTGAATCTAACATGATTCTCTTTTCTTTCTTTTCATTCTTCTTATGCTTGGTCTTTTGCTCTTCTTCATCTGGTTCCGGTACACCCACTGTAACATGTTCTAGGAGATCATTCTCGTCTAGAATCATCTACAACCTATGCTTCCAAGATATGAAGTTTCTAGATCCTTCTAGCCTGTCTTCTACCCTCATGCTAGTAGCCATTCTTTCTTGCAGTAGAAATAACCCTAGCCCTTCGAGCTATAGAAATAATAAAAAATCAAATTTCTTGGATCTGAAAACTGAACTCACCAAAAGATGCGTTGGACTGAGGCGAGTAGCCTGGTGTATTTAGATTTTAGAAAATCCAACTTTTACCCCTCCAAACTTGATCTGCGGATTTCTGGACTGGTGCTTCTGGTTTTCTGGTACTTCTGGTTTTCTGGTACTTTTGGTACTCTGGTTTTCTAGTACTTCTGGTACCTTGGTACTCTGGTTTTCTGGTACTTCTAGTACCTTGTGAAAACTAGGGTTTCACTTTCCAGGAAATCTAGCGACTGAAAATGTGCGCTAAAGATGCCAAAATGTTCCTTGAGGTAGGGCACACCTTTCTAGATGGATTTGGGGCTTAAATTATTCTTTAATAAAAAACCCTAATTTTCTTGTATGACAACAGTGACGTTTTTCTTTTTCATGTGAAAGACGCTCTCTTCAGCTTAGCTTTGATACCATGTTAAAGTTTTTTTTATTACTAGGTTACTTTCAATTTACTAGATAACAATAGCATATATAGGATCACTAAGGGAAACACAATCACAAGAGTATAGAAGAATTTATCTTGGGAAACCCTCAAGGGGAAGAAAACCCAACAAAACTTCCTTAATATAGATAGCTGATACAATGCCAAGACAATGAACCAAGCAATACAGAAATTCATCTCCCAGAGATGTGCCTCTCTCTCTCTCTTCCTTCTTCTCCAACTGCTGCTTCAAACTTGCGCTCTGATGAACAAGTGAGTGTGTGTCCAAATGAGGTGCTAGCCTCTCTTATTTATACAATCTAGCACGTGTGAACTGGGGTGTCTTTTCACTGGTTGGGTTGACTTCTCATTCTGGGTGGTTATAACCACTTTAATATATTCTGGTTGGGCCAACTTCTCATTTTGGGTAGTTATATCCACTTTAATATATTCTGGGGCCGACTTTTCATTTAGCCTATTACAATTAGGGTTTGACCAATCTGCAAAAGGGGATTTGGTCAATTACAATGGCCGACATGATCAATCCACAAAAGGGGATTGATATAATCAATAATACATATATTTTATCTTTATCCACAAAAGGGGATACCAATATTATTTGTAGTTACACAATATTTCAACAAACCCTACCCACCGGGCATCATACCACTGGCCTGTGCCAATAAGATGAAGTTGGGGAAAAAAATATGTCGGTATGG
Organism: Picea engelmannii; assembly: GCA_009831015.1. Lineage (NCBI taxonomy): Eukaryota > Viridiplantae > Streptophyta > Pinopsida > Pinales > Pinaceae > Picea > Picea engelmannii. The sequence continues at coordinate 311,364 of ML777363.1, forward strand.
GATCTGATTGATCCCATTTGACCACGATCAATGGTGGGGATCCCTCCTGAGCTTGGTTATGATATTGACGACAGAGATTTCTCGGGTCCATGGATCTAACGACTATCATTTGATCATTGATTATTCAATGATTGTCAACGATTGGGCTAGTCCATTTCTTGGATAGTTAGTATCAATCCCTGCTTTGAGATCGAAGGCTACTAAGTCTTGTCGAATAGTCCAAGCATTAAGAAATTTCAGTTAATAATTGGGTCCTAGCAATTTCTGTGGTCTTGCACTACTTCGGTCCACAAGACAATTTTCTCAATTTCCTTGGGCTATTTTAACATGTTTACCATCATTTCGTAAGCCTACCACTAAGCCATAGGGTCAATTTCATTTCTCTTTATCTCAGAATATTATAGGATGCTCATATTCAGTTATGCAAGGAATGCTCCATACTTATCATCCTACAATTATTCAGATGCAAGGGTTTACCAATGAAACAAGCATTATTACCATTAACCATGCATGCACATTCCTAACAAAATTGCATGCATCCAACCACACATTTCAATTCAAATACATAGAATATATGAGATACTTATATGTATAGCAAGTTATAACCAACAAACCAACTATGGGTGTTCTCCTTTCCACCCAACTGTAGGCTTAGATGCATCCACTCTTAGCACTCTAGCCACCCATGTTCCAAGCCATGATACCACCAGGGAGTTCTACACTCATTCGTGCATTGTTTTTCAACAACATCTATTTTCCTCAGGTGCCCCCAACTCAGAGCTCCTCTCCTCTGTCTACACATATCCCTCTCTTTTCTTCCCGTACCAAAACAAAATCTCCTATGCACGTAGTCGAGCATTTTTTTCTTGCACACCCTCCCATAGGAAGGTTCTTGACCTGTCCTCTTTCTTTTGTCATAAGATGCTCAGTTTCCCCACAATTCAACTTGGAAAGTGTGACATGGTACTTGATGGTACCTCTTGCTGACAGTTTTTGTTGTCCTAGCCAGGTCTTCCCATACCTATATTAATTGAGGGTGGTTGGTTGCTCAACCACCAACCCTTCCTCATTAACTAATTTTCCTTGAAATCAGAGTTAAAGAGAGTATCTGAATATTCCCAAATTACATACCTCGAGAGTGAAGCTTGGGTTACCTAGTTAGGGCATAATGAACCCCCTTCTACAGGATTTCTCATTCTCTCCTCTAGTGGTATCATGACCAATACTTTCAAGGCTTCCCCATAGTTAGTTGTTGGCATTTTCAATTGATAAGTAATACAATTACAATATTTACATGCCATTGCATGTAAATCACCAATTATAATTAATCACAAGATGGGGAAACAAGGGTGTTACAATCCCCTCCCCCTTAAAGGAACATTTTCCTTGGTGTTCTTTCTCAGTACACCTGCCATGCCTTTATCCTTTAACTTCTTCAACATCATATTCATTTTTCTTCATAGTCTGGTCATATCCCAAACTTTAGCATTTCAGAACATGCCTACAACAATCTTCAATAACAAGCATATTAATTACAATTTCATGCAAAACATTTTATTGTTGTTCAAACTCAAGATGAAATATTCACAAATCAACACAATACTTATCTATGCAATTCATGGATCTCCATCCATATGGCTGTCTCATTAACTTGTACCACTATTTTCCTTGACATACCCATTGTGTATATGATCGTAATCAACATATTACAAGGACTCTCGAAGTCTCATTTTCCTTGCGGTCACTCACTCTCCAGGCCCAGGCTCAAGCATCCCCTTCTATGCTATACAGTCCCTCGGGTGATCCATCTTGCCTTGCCAAGGTTTTCTTGCACACACTTTTTTTTTTGAGACTTCCTGGAGTCTTATAGTTGAGGCGTCCCTCCAACTTTCTCTTGTTGAGAAATCCCTCCAGCCCATGTTACCTCAACACGATATTCTTTTATGGCGATCACGACTTGTGAAAGGGTTCTCATGTCACAACAATAGCCTTTTTCTATGCTTTCCAAGATTGAAAACCATCATCTGTCCCTCCAAGATAGATATGTTATCTCACTTGTATCACATGCATACAGTAACCGCGAGACACAACATCAATTTCAATCTAATTTCTTTCAAACTTGTTACCCACAAATTTTCTAATTCATGATTTCATTTTTTATCCATTCCATACAGAAACATGTTTCCACAAGCCTGGGACTTCTTTCTCATGGTAGTTTGGCTCCTTTATAATCAACAATCATTGGTCTTTCTTATGGACTTACAACACTTCCATATCCAAAACCCTTCTTCCTGCAATTCATTTTTCACACAACCAAACAAATTTTTAGTTCTCATGCACAATATATGTTCATTTCACACTTTTAGTGGCTTCCAAACTATTTTGAAACTATGCATACTAACAATCAAATCACATTTATCTATTCAATAATATAAAGAAAAAGGAAATAACAACTCCTTTCACATGCCTCATTTCAACATACCAAACTTTTCAAAATGCAATCAAACATTAAATGAATTACACCCTTTTATTGATTTAAGATTATTACTTTTCATATTAGGCACTCTTGCCATTATGCATTGGAATTCATCCAACTTACTACATGGTTCCTTTATACACATTTATTATTATTATAGTAGGACTATGTTTTCTTGTTTTAGATGATCATGACCTCAAATTAGCATACATGAAACTAAGAGTTTCACATGAATGTATTTAATCATTCTCTCTTTATTAGTAACCAAGGTACCAACACTCATGGCCACCCAATTCCTTTCTTTATCCTTCAAGTTTCTCTTTCCTGTTAATGAGTTTACACTCGAGAAGTTGAAATGATCGAGGCTCGTCATGTCGATGAGAGATTGAGGAATATTACCGTAGAGGTGGTTATGGGAGACAAATACAAGGAACATCAAGATGCCTATGTGAGGAGGAAGAGATCATGATAGAGTGTTCCAGCTTAGATCTAACCCATATTTGAGAGTTGCTGCAAGGTTTCCCAACTCCAAAGGAATGGTCATGCCTTATATGCAATTTCATAATAAATTGAATTTTCAAACTACCTTAAATAACCCAAATTACTATTTTAACAACATAACTTAACATATAACCTCGCGTTGCACAAATTTATATGAAAATAAAACAATAATCTAAATACCAATTATACAAGGTGATTTGTATTTATGAGCGGAACCAAATGAATAATAGATTAAATTAACACATTAAATGCCATAACAGAGAGATACTTAGAACAACAACAAATATCCATTGAACAATAACTTCTATTGAATAAAGAAAATAGGGTGAAATTGTAAAACTGAAACAACTTGCTCTAATGGTTACAATAAGGCTCTAGGGGCCTTTTTAACATTACTCATGAATGCCAAAACCCTAAACATCCAAAAACCTAACCCTAGGAGATGAAACGCCAAAAGTTTAATGTGGCCCATGGGTAAGTTGGTACCTCAACTTCCTGGGGTCCTAAATTTTGCATACAACCTCTGATCCAGTTGAAAAGGTCTTTTGTAAAACTATACATTATGTGATCGAGTTGAAAAGGTCTTTTGTAAAACTATACATTATGTGGTCAAACTCTGATTCTCTCTACAGTTTTACTTTGGCAAGGCATAAAAACACTATTTAGTGTCCCAAAACAACTTTGGAAGTAAAAAAAGATATAGTGACATGAAAACTTTCAAAATAAACTAGTTGGAATAGGTGACCACCACCTGGATGTTGTGTATGACTTCAGGATAACCCAAACCCACAATATCAAGATGAGCCAATTAAAATAAGTGAGTGACCACCAATATCCACTTAGATCACAAGTCCAATCACTATAACAATAATACCATATTAATATAAAATTGAGAACATATTACATAAAAAAAAAAATATATATGATATTTATTAACATTTAATCACTCTAACTATGATAGCTAAAACATAAGACATAAAAATGCATGATACTCATGGAGGTACATTGTTAAGATCAAGAATGTGACACTCGTTAAAATTTGTGCCAGAAGTACAAAGTCAAAATCAGCTAAAACTTGCCATATATAATCTGCACCAAAATGGTAAAAACAAGAAATTAAAAAACGTCCCCATAAAAAAGAACACTACTTTTGAGGAAAGAATAATATTATTGATGCCCCTAATATTATCACTTTGAAAGGTCGATGCACAACACTACTTTTCTGGGAATATCGATGCACAATACTACTTTTCTGGAAATAGAAAATCCTTCCTAGTTAATAATATTACTGATGCCCTAAATATTATCACTCAATGATCGATGCCCTGGTCTCTGTTGGGTGAAGTAAGCATGTCAAGCACTACGTTCATAGACGGCCTGAGCCTAGGCGCAGATCGAGTGCAAAATGTGGCAATCTCCATCATCTTCACTATTTCATCCTTCATATTACTCTGCCCGCTTCTCAAATCCTTGTCAATTATTTCATCCATTTTCCCTTCGTTAGTCATCCTCGCAGCCCATGCAGTGAGATGTACAAATTCTTGATCGTCCTCTTCTACCACGGGAGCCTTTCCGCTTACCAGCTCTAATATCACCACTCCGAAGCTATACACGTCTTGCTTCGTCGATGCCTTCACTCCGTACCCACATTCTGCACGAAACAAATTAATCTTCACAGATTATGACTATTCTCATGACATGGAATATGATTCAGCAACATAAAAACAATAATGCGTTATGAATGCTCTGGAGAAAACATATGGAGATTATGACTATTCTCATAGAGATTATGACTATTTTCAGAGATTATGACTATTCTCTTTATGAATGCTCTGTAAATAGAAAACGTATGGAGATGTAGTACCGGGAGCAATGTAGCCCAGAGTCCCTCCAAAAAGAGAACTTGATTCAGAATCTATTGATGGATTTTTCACTAGCCTGGCAAGTCCAAAGTCTGCGATGTGTGCTACATATTCATGGTCCAGCAATATGTTGGCAGACTTTATGTCGCAGTGGATAATTGGAGGTTCGCAGTCGTGATGTAAATATTTGAGTCCTTCTGCAACTCCAACTGCAATGTTATACCGAGTCCTCCAGTCCAGTTTCTGATTGGGTTTCGATGCCCCGCCCAGAAATTCCCACAGCGATCCATTAACCATGTAGTCACACAGAAGAACTGTTACATCATCTGCAGTTATCAGGTCCCGATGACGCAGGATGTTTCTGTGACGGGCGTTCTTCAAAGTTTCGATCTCGTGCCTCAGACTGCGATATCGATTATCGTCGTGCCGACCATTTGCTAGTTTTAAGCACTTGGCTGCAACGATTTTATCTTGTCCTGGAATAACTACCTTGTAGACCTTGCCACATGTGCCAAACCCGATGACGTAATCATCGCTGAAGTTCTCAGTAGCTTCTACTATATCTCCGTATTTGATGATACCTTGTCGATCTCCTGAATAGATGCCCGCTGTAGCATCCTGCTTGTTATGTATTTGATTCCTTGCCTTTGATGTTTTTATCATGTACATCAGCGCAAGGCTGAAAATGGCTATGGTCCCAAAGCAGGCCACGGTAATCCCTGCCACTCCGACTGAGCTTACTTTTTTCCTTTTACGTGCACCTTCTGGATCAGAACAATTCTTCGTTGTCGGAGGTCCACAAAGGCCTGGATTTCCCTCGAATGCATTCTGTGGGCCTTGTAAAAATACCCTCAATGAAGGAATTTCCCCTGTAAATAAGTTAAAAGAGAAGTTGAAATAATCGAGGCTCATCATGCCTAGGAGAGATTGAGGAATATTACCCGAGAGGTTGTTATGGGAGACGTCCAACGATACAAGGAACATCAAGCTGCCTATCTGAGGAGGAAGAGATCCTGATAGATTGTTCCAGCTTAGATCTAACCCATATCTGAGACTGGCTGCAAGCTTTCCCAACTCCAAGGGAATGCTCATGCTCAGTTTATTTCTAGCCAGGTATAGTTCGCTTAATTGTCTGCAATACCCCAGGGAACCGGGGATCCTTCCTGTTAATGAGTTTACACTCAAGTTTAATGTTAAGAGATTCAGAAGATGGCCCAAAGCTGCCGGTATGCTGCCTTCCAATGAGTTTCCGCTGAAATCTAAAACCTGCAAATTAATTAAATTGCCTACCTCTGCAGGAATCGTTCCTTTGAGATTATTGCGGCTCAAATTGAGCTTTCCCAGATTTCTCAACTCTCCTATTTCGGGAGGAATGACACCGCTGAGATTGTTGTCGGCAAGGAGGATATTAGTAAGGTTCTGCATCCGTCCCAGGGAAGAAGGTATACTTCCATGGATGTTGTTGTAAGAAATCTCAAGGTAATACAATGCGGAGAGCATAGAAATATTACTTGGTATGAAGCCCGTGAAGAAGTTGTTCTGCAGTCGGACGCGTTGTAGTGAGACGCAGTCTTGTAGAAGGTTGGTGATGTTCCCTTCCAGTCGATTATCGGAGATGGCAAGATGGATCAACGACCTAGCGCTGCATAGCCCAGGAGGAATCGATCCGCTCAATCCTGTTGAATATGAATCTAGAATGATCAGCTTGGTGAAGCTTCCAAGCCCAGCCGGCAGCGGACCTTCGAACTTGTTTTTACTGATATATAACTCTGCTAGATTGGGAAGAAGGCCAATTCCCTCTGGCAAAGTTCCTTCAAAGTTATTGTAAGATAGATCTAGAAACTGCAGGCTCGTAAGATTGGAAAAAGATGAGGGGATCGACCCGGACATGTTATTGGAACAGAAATTCAAGACGGTTAAATTCTTCAGATTGCCCATTTCATATGGTATAGCGCCTGTCAGATCGTTATAAGATGCATCAAATGCCTCCAACTTCAGCAGTCCGCTGAAAAAATCTGCAGGGATTGAGCCTGTAAGATGATTGTCATAAACCCATAAATTTCTCATATTTACCAACAGGGCTATCTCCCCTGGTATCGTACCATGTAAGGAGTTGTTAGAAACAGAAATGGTTTCAAGGCTGCCGCAGTTGCCGATAGAAGAAGGGATAGTACCCGTCAAATGATTATTGAACAGAGACATCGTTACAAGGCTTTTCAAATTCCCAATTTCCCATGGAATCTCTCCTTGCAATCCAGAGGTTGCGAAGAACATATGTAGCAGCCGACTGCAATTGCCAATTTCGGGCGGTAAAGAGCCATTGAAAGAGTTGGAGAATGCCGTGATTATTTTAACATTACCAAGCTTCCCGAAAGAGGAAGGAATGATACCAGTAAAATTATTTTCATGTAAAAGGAGAGTAGTCAGGCTTACTAGATTACCCAGTTCAGACGGAATAATACCAGAAATATTGTTGTTACTAATATTCAGAACAGTAAGAAGGCTACAGTTCCCGATATCCGGAGGGATGAATCCCGTGAAGAAATTGTTGCCGAGATTGAATTCTCGAAGCTCTGTGCAGTTCGCTATCTGGCTGGGAATAGCTCCCCATAACTCATTGCCCCGAAGATCGAGCTTCTCCAGGGCAGCCATCTTGCCTATTGCGCTGGAAAGACGGCCAGACAGACCTCTGTATGGAAGGGAAATTGAAATGACCCGCCTTCCATAGGTGCTGCAATGGACACCTTCCCAGCGACATGGATCGACATCGGAAGAGCTGTCGTTTCTCCAGCTTGAAAGAACATTCGGAGGAACTTCAAAAGATGACTTCATTTCTAAAAGCGCCACTCCATCTGCCGACAGAGCGTTAACGCTGAAAACCAGTGCAGGTAATTGGCCAAAATAGTTGACATGAGTATTGAAAACAATAAACATTATTAGACATAGAATATTATATCCTTTCATTCTCATCCTTCCTGCTCTGCAGCTTGGATCATGAAACTTGAAGAAGATCATGACCAGTTCCGTAAGTGAGTCCGTATGTTTTAACAGTGTCTCCCACGACAATAAGAACCCTGGCATAGCAATAAATACCGCTTGGGGGTCGTGTAACGAAATTCAGAACGATGCGTGACGACGTATAGTGGACGCTAGACGGTATTTAATGCGATACCTTGGGGTCSTTTAAGGTTGTTACGGATTGTCAGTGACCAGAGAAAAACACTAACACTGCCGTGTTTGACCAGAAAGCTCGGTAACCCTCCGGTCTTTGACCAGAAAGCTTATCATACGCGTTCCATTTATCAAGCCGCCATCTCATGACCGCCTCCTTACCGCGTGTTCGTGGATTGTGAAGTGCCCGCCACGTATTATTTATCTACTATTTTTATTTCCTCTCGTTACTGTGCCTGCCGCCATCTGCTGGATTTTTATGCCCTCGGGTTACTGTACCAGCCGCCGCTTGTTTTGAAATCCCAGAAACAATGAAGTAAACAGCGACTTTGCTGCCCCAATAATTAAAACGTTTTAAAAATACACTGGCATATTTAAAAATATATTCCGATAGGGTTGCGGGTAACCTAACTCGTCTTCCTTTGGTCGTTGTAGCTGTTAGGCATACAATTTCCTACCAAATACCAAGCGGATTCGAAGTCAGATTGACAAGCTTTGTCTCATTTTTTTTTAATTTATATTTTCTTGGCTTAGCTGGAAATGTAGGTTGCAATTCCCGTCTTGCTTGCATTGGGATGGAAATGTAGGTTGCCTGAGACGACCCATGTCTGATGGGAAACAACTCACGCCGTGGTGGTGAGGTCATTATGATGTGGGCACTGCTGCCTGTAGAAAGTTCAAATAACAAATTAATGTGCAGGCCACCCTGCCCAGCTTTCACGTTCCACCCATGTGTTAAGGGTTTGGAATTCAATGATGTGTTGTTTTTTTACGTGTGACCAATGGCAAAAGGCCACATAATTTTCCTGTATTTTTCCTGCATTCTAGAATTGGCGTGGTTGTCAATCCGTGGAGAACGAGATATTGGAGGCTCCCATGCGCTCACCCGACTTGACTTTTATTTAATGAAAAAATAACCGACGACTGGAACTTGTTTTTTTTAATATCCTGGATCCTGTCATTTTGAAATAAATAAATATTACGCTTTTTGTATGGTGCTGGTAATAAAAATGAATGCGCGAGTGTCCCTTTCAAAGTGAATATGAAGCGTAAAGAGGCTTTAAAATATTCATGTCGTCAATGCGTGACATCGAATCATCATGATAAGCGTGAAATGAATATGATACTTGCTTATTAATTTTTTTGGAAATAATTCGGGTAAGTATTGAATTTACCTCCTTTATGATTATACTTAATATATTCCATATGTTATATATATTAAATATAGCATAATATATAAAAATGTGTGTTAAGGTTTAAATGTTTTAAAAAGTAAATTCTTAATACTTACAATATTGGGTTAAGATGTTATATATATTAAATATAGCATAATATATAAAAATGTGTGTTAAGGTTTAAATGTTTTAAAAAGTAAATTCTTAATACTTACAATATTGGGTTAAGGTTTTTAATAATATTATAAATATAAATATAAAATTTATGTTAATACTTACAAAATTGTGTGTTAAGGTTTTTAATAATATTATAAATATAAATACAAAATTTATACGTGTTGTAGATAGATGATAATTTTGATTTGTATTAAGGTTTATTTAATAATAATAATAATAATAAAATTATTAAATGATAAATTAAATAATAATGTAATCATAATAATTTAATAAATAATAATTTAATAATAAGAGTGTAATGATAATAAATTAAGAGTTTTAGTTTTAATTTAATTTAATGTATGATTTATTATTGTATTAATACTTTATTAATATTTTAATGCATTAAAATAGTGTTTTCACAATATTATAAATAATGTTTTTTATAATATTATAAAATAGTAAAATTACACATGTAAATAGTGTTTTTTACAATATTATATATGTGATATGTAAAGAGGTCATAGGTTCAAATCCAGGGGGGTAGGGTATGTATACCTTTGTAGATTTTACCAGTCAAATAAGGGGGTCTCATACACCAATTTGATGTGTTGGCTTGGTCGTGACCCTAAAAATAGATTATTATTATTATTATTATTATTATTATAAATACAAGTTTAGATGAGTTATAAATATGAATTGTGTTTTATGGTAATAATGTAATATATTTATTAACACATTTTATGCATTATGCATATAATATTTATTAACCCATTTTATGCATATAAACAACGGAATTTTCACAATTCACAATATTATAAATATCAATACAAGATGCCTTAACACTAATCTTAGTATAAATGCATTACAATTTAAAGGAAAGTTATCATTCTTGTTATATATTTCAATTATTGTTAATAGTTATTAGGATTAGAGTTAGAGTTATTCTGATTAAAATTATGGTTATGGCTTTATTAAAGTTAAGGTTATTTGTATTAAGGTTTAATTTATGATAATAAGAAAATAATAATTAAAAGATAATTTAAATAATATTAATTTAATAATAATAATGTAATAACAATAATTTAACAATTTTAATTTTAATTTAATTTAATGTATTATTTATTTATGTATTAATACTTTAATAATATTTTAATGTATTCACACTTTAGTAATGAATTTATTAATGCATTGAATGTTTATTTAATATATTATTATTGTAATAATGTATTGTTAATGTATTACATTATTAGTGTAGTAATAATACTTTAGCAATGTATTAATTAATGATATATTAATTTATTAATAATGTATTATTTTAGTAACTTATCAATAATTTAAACTCCATGACCACGTTGTGATGAACATAGCCATGTCGTCGCTTTGAGAAGAACATAACCATACTGTCGTAGTGTGATGAACATAGCCTTATACAATGAACATACAATGTGACAAAGATAACCATATTGTCGCAATGTGATGAACATAACTATGGTTGACCTTGGTTGACCATGACCATGGTTGGTTGTGGTTGACCATAGTTGACAATAGTTAACCATGTTTGACAGTTGTTGTCCATAGCTGACCATGGCTAGCCATAACCATATTGTCGCAATGTGACAAACATTAGTTCATTGTCACAATGTGATGCACATAACCATATTTCCACAATGTGACAAACATAGCCTCATTGTCGCAATGAGATGAACATATCCTCATTATTCCAATGTGATGAAAATATCCTATCATCATTATGTGGCAAACAATGTCTTGTCGTCGCAATGTGATGAACACAACCATGTCATTAAAATATATGTCCTTTCATCGCAATGTGATGAACATATGAAATTTATTTTCATCACATAGGACATTTGTGTTCATCACATAGCCACTTTTTACTTAAATGTCTTTCATCACAATGTGATGAACATAGCCCCGTCATTGAAATAAATGTCCTATCATTGCAATGTGATAAACATACGACATTTATGTTCATCAAAAATGTCATTTATGTCCATCACATAGCCACTTTTTACTTTAATGTCTTTCGTCACACTGTGATGAACGTAGCCTCGTCATCGCAATATCCTTGTCGTTGTCAATATGTGACAAAAAGTATCCCTTCGTCATCAATATGTGAAAAACAATATCTTGGCATTGCAATGTGATGAACATAGCCCCACCATCATCAATATGTGACAAAAAATATTCTGTTATTGCAATGTGATGAACATAGCCCTGTCATCACATTGCGATGCAAATATCATGTCATCATAATGTGATGCAAATATCCTATCATCGCAATGTGATGAACTTATCCCCTTCATCGCAAGCTGGAGAAAATAACCATATTGTCGCAAGGTGATAAACACAACCTCATCGTCAGAATGTCAAGAACATAGCCTCATTGCCACAATGTGACGCAAATATCAAGTCATCGTAATCTGAAAACTGACCAATATGTTACATTATGTAGCACAGTCATATAATTTATGTCTGATAAACGTCGAAATACTATAATAGCTAAACTGTACATATAACCCTAATGCCAAAACAGTGAAAGAAAACCCTAACTATAACCCTAAAGTCATAACTGTAACCCTAAAGTCAAAACAATGAAAAAAAAAACAACTAACAAAATATATCCAAACTTTGATCATTACTATTACCGACATTATTGTGTTCATGGGATTGTAGGGTTGGGACCAGCTTGCTCTGATTGTACGAAGGCATTGTTGTGTTCATGGGATTGTAGGGTTGGGACCAGCGTGCTCTAATTGTACGAACAAGAGGTGGCAGAATCAGTGCCACATAATGTAACATATTGGAGATGGGTACAATTAATCACCTTTTAATCTAAAATTCTAATATGATGGCTAATAGTGTTAATAGTTATTAACACAGCCTCATCGTCAGAATGTCAAGAACATAGCCTCGTTG
>ML777363.1:340252-354033 GCA_009831015.1 Picea engelmannii
GAGAAATATGTATATATGAATATTCATTATTACGTAACTAAACCACAGTGGTTTAAAATAAAATTGTTGAACCGGATAGTTGTAATTTAAGAATTTCTCAAACAATTGATTGGTTGTTGTCTTTTATAAAAAGACTAGTCTTGTTGACTGGATTGGATGCATACATAAATTACTAAAGGATGACATTTTTGATTATTAGTACATGCACGAGAATTGTATGTACTAGTTACACATGCAATTTTTGTACATATACACTAGTATGTATGAGTTTTCTTGACTTACTTACTAATAATGTTGGTTACTTGTTATGAATGTGTGAACCATGTTTCTTGTCCTTTGTACCATAAGATACCTTAACTTCGGGATGAAGTTTCCTGAAGGGTGGGTGTATGTAACGACCCTTGATTATTAATTATAATTAATTTAATAATATAATCCTAAAAGATTAGCTAAACTATATTTATTTATTAAAATAACATTAACTAATTATTTATTATTAATTAGTTATTCTTGATTATGATTAATTTAAGTATTAATTAACTCATTAATTAATAAGGTAAATAAATAAAGGTGGATAATAAAATATAATATTAAATTAAGTTGCGTTCCCGAAAATGGAAACATATTAAAGAATGGGATAAGATATTAATGAAGGGGGATAAGACATTAAAGAATGGGATAAGATATTAGGTAGGGAGTAAATGAAGGGAAGTCGGTGAAGGAGGGATAAGGAAGGGAAGGAGTTGGACGGGAGATTATTCTACGGAGGTTGGGGGGATGGATTTTGGGAGCTCTGGGATTTGCACAGAGAGAGGTGAAATTTTGTGAGTGGGATTGATACAGTGCACCGGAGTTGCTGGGGGTTTTGGGCACGGGGGCCAGGATATCCGTTGATATACTGGAGCTAGGGAGCTACCTAGTTGGCAGGGAGGAACGGATTTGGGCAGTGTTTTGCAATGTTTTGCAGCAACGGTCAAGGAGACAAGCGGCGGACAAAGGGAGGATCATTAGCATCAGACTTAAGTATTTATCTAAAATTTATGCATTGTTGTATTATGTTAGAAAAATTTATTATTCATTATAAAATTTAAGTTACGGAAGTTACTGTTATGAAATTACTGTGTTATGAAATTACTGTCTTAGTTTATGAAATAAATTGAGGTAAAATTTAATTCGGCCTCTTACAAAGGCATTCAATTTAGTCAGTTTGGTGTCTATCAGGGACTATAGCTTGGACCAGAAGATATTGAGGAATAAACTATTTTTGTCTAAAATAACATGTAGTAGCCTAAAACGAACCAAACACACTCAAAGAAAAAAGAAGAAGACTTTAGTAGTGGCTTTTATTGTGATACTCTTCTTGCACAATGTCAAAATGACCATTTTAAATAACTGATCGAAAATAAATAAATAAATAATGGTTACGATGCTTGGTGAAGAGAAAACCTAACACACAATCCATGGATACTAACCCCTAGGGATTTTCAAGAGTAAGTAGAGGAGTATACATCCCTTGTTTCTTAATGGAAACTTTAGCTATGACATAGAGGTGAGTCCATGTTAACGCCTTGTCAAAATTTTGACCAATATAAATACTTCTAAAGTACTATTATTTTCTTTTCTACACCAAATTGTCCTTCCATATGACTATAATGTGTCTCCAAAATTATCTTTTCACTCCATACAATTGGGTTGTCCTTCCATATGACTATAATGTGCCTCCAAAATTATCTTTTCACTCCATACAATTGGGGCCACAGAAGGTCTCATTCCCATGAGTTAATAATTTTGGTTAGCACCATCACTACGAGCTTACTAAGGCACTCTACATCATGGTTTGTGTTTCTCCTCTTGCAATTAATGTTCAAGTGAAATTTTGCAAGTATGTAGAACACTTCTAATGGCTGTCAATATGTAACTTTCCCATGTTTACATAAATTGCAAGGGATTGTGATCATTGTGGATGATCTTTTCCTTTCCTAGAATATAATGCTTCCACTATTGGCATGTCTACACAATGGAGTACATCACCTTACACTTTATCATAAGGGATACATGTAAATAGTGTCATAAGGTAACAACCTAAAATTTTGGGACCTTTTCCTGAATAGTGTCAACGGAGATTGCGGACTCTTAGGGACCTTTTAGTGAACCCATTCCTGTAAACACCTCGTTACCGTGTAAATCTGCTCCCCCCCTAACACTCTCTATGTCGTATAAGGGAAAACCTATAGCCTAAAAGAAGTATAGGAAAACCTATAGCTTGACAGAAGTGCCGATATCCTAGTCATACGCTCCCCATTACAAATCTTATTAAATGCTTCAACAGTCAATAATCGATAGTTTTGTTGAATAACGACAATAATGATTACATCATTGCCTCCGTTAGCAGTATAGGTGGTTTAACAGTGGAAGAAATTAATAAGAAATCTATGCTTCATAATTTAGTCCACACATATTTGGAGTAGTACTAGCACAGCCTCTAACTCGCGCCTGGGAATGCCAAAAGGTATCGGCTGAGAACGTGTGTCGTTACTCTCTTTATGAAGGAACCGATAGGGTTTCTACATGCTTTAAACAGTTTTTTGTTTTGAAATTCTGCGTATAGAAACTTGCAGATATATTTGTTCCGGGCCTCATGTAACATCGGAGCCTTGTTTTTGTTTTTAATTTTAATTATCATCAATAGCTGATGAGAGCAGCATTTCGATTGATTATATTCCCGACGTCCCGACCTTAGAAGCCAGAGATCTTCCGACCTTCTTCCGTGAGACAGACACCGACTCACAGTACATACTTGATGTGTTCCTTAAGTCCTTTTAGTTGATTCGCAAAGCAGATTGGGTTCTCAGTAATTTTTTTGACGATCTCGAAAGCCAGGCTATGAATTTAAAACCTTCGGTTTTACATGTTGGTCCACTGCTTCCATCAATTTTTTTGAACGGTGAACACGCCAAGGACATAAGTGTTGGAACGAGCATTTGGACCCAATATGACTCTTCCGACTGGCTGGATGCAAAGCCTAACGGTTCGGTTATATACGTTTCCTTTGGGAGTATGATTCATGAGACAAAAGCTCAGCTGGAGGAAATAGCAATGGGTCTGAAGGACAACGAGCGAACAGTTCTTCCTCTGGGTTCTTCGTCCAGACATAGTCTCTTCAACATCTCAGACTGCTTACCCGACGGTTTCCTCGATGAGATCAAAACGCAGGGGCTCGTTGTTCCATGGTGCAATCAACTACAAGTGTTATCCCATCCCTCCGGATTCATTACTCACGGCTGAGAACGTCCAAAGGGTTTAATCCCACTTAATCATTTAAAAGTGGAAATTACATATTCTTCCAGTAATTTTTTAATGTGATTAGGTAAATGTTAAAAAGTAAACATGTTAACGGATGCCTTGATAAATGCAAGAAAGTTATGAACAATAAATCTGACCCATTGATTTTGGAGGACGACTAAGAATATGCCAGCATCTTCAATGCATAGCCATCAGATTAGGGTTTAAGTTTAAATAAGGTTAAAAGATCATTAATTGTGCCCATTGTCAATAGGTGTATGCCTTTCAACGTAACTGGCCTCAACACAGATAAATAGACGTGGGATTGCATGTAAGTTCTAGTTTAAATATTTTTAAGTTATTGTTGAATAGGTTCTGGTCAAGTATTCAATAAGGACCAGAAGCTAGGCTCCACCACAACTTTGAAATGCAAGTATTCAATAAGGAAAAGAAGCTAGGCTCCACCACAACGTTGAAATGCAAGTAAAACAATCTATTTTTTTTTAAGAATTAACACAGAATTATTATTGTAGAAATCCCAGTGACTTCTTCCGTATTTTAGTTTCTATACTCTTCCTCTTCAAGAATAAAATCTATAGGTTAGGGAGTGAGAATCCTGGATGGAGTAAGGAATCATGGATGGAGTGAGTTAGGGAGTCAGGAAACAAGTTGAAGTATTAGATAAATAAGTTTTTAAACTACGAGGGGTTTTGGAGGGAAGCGAGGGGTTTTGGAGGGAAGAGATGGGTGCAGCTTTTCTTGGTCAATTGCAATTTTAAGAAGTTACATTATTTTATTGGAATTTTTGTTATGGAATTAGAAATCAAATTCAAACTTGGTAACTATGCCTCTCATACTATTTTCACAAAAGTATCAATAATCCATCCGTCCAATCCTTGATAAAGAAATTCAAACTGTAACACTCGCTGGGTGGTGCTTTCAGTAATCGGCATGTTTTACCTGCCATGACTAGATTTTATCATTTTAGGCGTTGCCCAATAGGAAAGCTTAGTTGCTCATAGACATAATTCATTTAGTGGAGGATATTGTTCGTTGATCATGGTGGATATTGTTTGTTGGAAAGATTAGTTGCTCATGGACGGAATTCATTTAGTGGACTGAAAAATTCTTAATAAAGAAACTTAAGAAAATATAATATGTGAGTATAATATACCTTACCCATAAATAAATTAATAAATATAGTGTCCAGTTATGATTTTTTCCATCTATGTTATTTTGTATAATGGTTTAATTAATTAATTAAATGAATCTTTTTAAGTATATTTTTGGGGATTTTTAATAAATTTAACTAAATGAATCATTAAAATTTTAATATTAAAGTTTTTTTTAGGGATTCTTAATAAATTAATTAAGTGAGTCTTTAAAATTTTAAGGCTAAAAAATATAAAATATATATTATAGAGAAAGAAAATTGTTTAATTAAATTAATTAAATGAATTTTGAAAAATTTAATATCAATAATTTTTAATATCAATTGTTTATATTTTTAAGGATAAAAACAAATTTATCACAATGAGCGGTAAACAAAAGACAAGTTTTCTAGATATAATTATGTAAGATACTTTGAAGCATCCAAAGTTTTGAGTGGAAATTCCACCCATCTCCAATGTTTTGAGTGGACACTCCACCCATCATCACAAAGAAATGTTAGAAAAGAGTGTTGTGGTGGCTAGTATTTCAAGATGTAGATTTGTAAGTGATCGTTGAAAAGAGAGGAAGATTATGGAGTGGAATGAATAAAGAATGAGATAAATTATCCCTTGAGATTTAGGTGATAAATGAAAAAGAAATTTAATACGAAAAATGAAAAGAATGGTCAAAGTTACAAAGATATAGATAAATACTTATGTTCATATGAGATGATTAATGTTTATAATAAATAGAGTGAGAAAATTAAACATGTTAATATGAGATAATTAATAATAAGGTCAATCCACAACAAAGAAAAGAAAATATGTAAGGAACTTCAGAGAAGAAAAGATGAAAGGAAAGAGGCATTTAGATTGTAAGGAGAAGAAAAAAATATAGTGAGATAGAGAAGGAAAAAGATCAAGACAACGAAGACTAAAGATCCATGTGATAAATGGTAGGCTTCCAAGATCGCTAAGTTTGTAGCCATCTTTGCGATTAAAAATATTATGTTGTTTTTCAATTTCGATAGCTTCCCAAATGAGGTGAGAGGAGTAGTCAACTTGGTGTCCATCGGGGACCATAGCTTGGACCAGAAGGTACTGAGGAATATACTATCTATGTCTAAAATAACAATCTGTGGTAGCCGAAAATGAGCCAAACACACTCAAAGAAGACCTTAGTAGTGGCTTATATTGTGACACTCTTCTTTCACAATGCCGAAATGACCATCTTAAGTAACTGATCGAAAATAAAAAATAAATAATCGTTACCATGCTTGGTGAAGTGAAAACCTAACCCGTAATCCATGGATACTAACCCCTAGGGATTTACAAGGGTAGGTAGAGGAGTATACATCCTTTGCTTCTTAATCGAAACATTAACGATGGCACAAGCAGTTCATGATCTGATATACATGTTAACAGTCTGTTGAAATTTTGACCAATAGAAATACTTCTAAAGTACTATTATTTTCTTTTCTACACCAAAGTGCCCTTCCATATGACTATAATGTGCCTCCAAAATTAGCTTTTCACTCCATACAATTGGGGCCACCGAAGGTCTCATTCCCATGAGTTAATAATTTTGGTTAGCACCACAACTGGGAGCTTACTAAGGCACTCTACATCATGGTTTGTGCTTCCCCTCTTGTAATTAATGTTCAAGTGGATTTTTTGCAAGTATGTGGACCACTTCTAATGGCGGTCAATATGTAATTTTCCACATGTTTACATGAATTGCAAGGGATTGTGATCATTGTGGATGATCGTTTCCTTTCCTAGAATATAATGCTTCCACTATTGGCATGTCTACACAATGGAGTACATCACCTTGTCATAGGTGGGATACATGTGAATAGTTTCATAGGGTAACAACCTAAAATTTTGGGACCTTTTCATGAATATTGTCAATGAGGATTGTGTATTCTTAGGGACCTTTTCATGAACCCATTCCTGTAAAGACCTTGCTACCACGTAAATATGATCGCCCCCTAACACTCTCTATGTCGTATAAGGGAAAACCTATAGCTTAAAAGAAGTATAGGAAAACCTATAGCTTGAAAGAAGTATAGCTTGACAGAAGTGTTAAAACTCTTTCACCCCAGTCATATACTCCACATTACATATTTTAGTTAATGCAAGTTCCAAGATCTTATTAAATTCTTCAACAACCATAATCGATCGTTTTGTTGAATAACAACAATAATGATTACATCATTGCCTCGGTTAGCAGTATATGTGGTTTAACAGTGGAAGAAATTAATGAGAAATCTATGCTTCATAATTTACTCCACACAGATTTGGAGTAGTACTGGCCTGAACACAGATAAATAGACGAGGGATTGCATGTAAGTTCTAGTTTAAATATTTTAAAGTTATTGTTGAATAGGTTCTGGTCAAGTATTAAATAAGGGCAAGAATTTATGCTCCACCACAACTTTGAAATGCAAGTATTCAATAAGGGCAAGAAGCTAGGCTCCACCACAACGTTGAAATGCAAGAAAAACGATCCATTCTATTAGTTTCTATTAGTTGTAAGGAATGTATTTTTTTAAGAATTAACATAGAATTATTGAAGAAATCCCATTAAGTTCTTCAGTCTTTTAGTCTCTATACTCTTCCAGAATAAAATCTATAGGTTAGGGAGTGAGGAATCCTAGATGGAATCAGGAAGAGGGAGTCAGGAATCCTAGATGGAGTGAGTTAGGGAGTCAGGAAACCAAGATGAAGTATTAGATAAATAAGTTTTGAAACTACGATGGGTTTTGGAGGGAAGAGATGGGTGCAACTTCTCTTGGTCAATTGCAATTCTAAGAAGTTACATTACTGTATTGGAATTTTTGTCATATAATGTGGAATTAGAATTCAAATTCAAACTTGGTAACTATGCTTCTCATACTATTTTCACAAAAGTATCAATAATTCAACTGTCCAATCTTTGATAAAGAAATTCAAACTATAACACTTGCTGGGTGGTGCCTTCAATAATCAACATGTTTTACCTTTTTTTCCAATAGAAAATTAGCTCAAAATTATATTAAGATATAATTTTTTTACATAATATCATCCATGGCCAAGCCCAGTCTTTACATGACTGATAATAAGCTTTGGTAAAAAGGAAGTAACAGTCTTTGATTTCATACAGTCACTCAAGGAGATATAATACTAAAAAACCAATAACCATCAGTGGAGCACACAGTCAAGATGGTTATAATCATAATCCAACTAGAAACCATAACAAAAACTATCTTGAAAAACTGGGAAATATGTATCAGAACCTAGCCAGATAATTCATGGGTTCGTGCTCCTCCAAGTTTCCATAGATAATAAGTTATTTTTCCTTCAGACTCAAGAAAAGCTTGTTTTGATAGTTGGTCTTCCTCTTTGTTGAATTCTCTGTAGAAGTGGTGGAAGCTAATAGGTTGATTTTTTTTTATAAGATCTTTAGTTCTAATCTTCCATCCTTCAATAGAACATGCCTGTAGTTGTCCTCTATCATTGAGTCAATCTATAATCACCCTGAAATCACCCATGTCTTGGAGTTTTGGGAGGGATAGATGACTAACTATAGTAAGAGTGGCCCAAATACCCAAGAGCTGAGCCTTTGTATTTGTGCCTTCACCACTGTTTAGATGCCATCTATAAACTAAGGAGTCAAATGTTTTAATAAACCCCCCTGCTCCACATACTTTTTTATCACTCTGAGATGCCCCATCAAAAAAAGCGATAGAAAATCCATTGAATGAGTGATGAGGCATTCTCTTATAGGGATGAAAATTTGTGATGAAGGTTGATGCTTGTAGAGTCCCAGGATCTTAATAATCACAAAATGAAAGGAAGGGGCAACATTTTTGAAAATAGCTCTGTTCCTTTCGTTCCAAATAAACCAACAAATAGTAGTTGCAAGAGTTGGAGAGATAGTTTTATCTTTAATCCAAATATTAAAACAGTCAGAAAGTGACTTACCTTCCCAATTCCTTTTTAGTTTTTGAGTATATTTAATTCATTCCCAAACCTTCTTTGTAAACAAAAAATCAATAAAAAGATGATTGATATCCTCTTAAGTTCTCTTACATAAGACACAGAGGCTTGATCCTTCCCAACCCTTTTTCTGTAAGATATCCCAAGTTAAATTTTTTTGATCCGTCGCCAACCAGACAAAAAGTTTGATCTTAAGCTGACGATCCCACTCCCATATTTTATGCCTCCAACTATGCAGAAACGAAAGATTAAAAGTAGAAAAAAGAAACAAATAAGCGTTTTTAATAGATATAATGTCGAACGAGTTACCTCATGTCCACAATAGTTGATCTGGGGTGTCCCTGATAGTTGTTCTAGCTCTGATAATAGATTTACAATATAGATCCCATTCTTCTACTAAGATACCATTCAATTCCAGGTCTGCACTCCCGATCCAGTTCCCAATAAAATCGAGAGAAGCATGGTGATCCTTTGCTTGAGCTAGAACCATAATCTTTTTCTTCTGAAGACGCTCAATAAGATCCAGGGAAAGAATGGATCTGACACCCAACCCCAAGATATGATCTCTACCTAAAGAGATAAGGTGACCAGATCCTGACAACCAACCAAGTCAGTGAGTAATGAGATGAACATACTTTAAGAGGTTATTCCAAATCCTAGAGGCAGAGTTATGTTTGAAGGAGGCATATCTAAACCAATTAATGATGGTTGAATTATGAAGATATTTATCCTTAATAATTTTGTGCCAAATGTCGTCTCGATTAATGACACGCCAGGGAGTGTTTGCATTCAGAGCTATATTGAAGTGTATTAAGGTACGAAATCCCCAACCGCCACATGATTTAGGTCGAGATAATACATCCCACCTACAAAGGTGGTAGTGATTGGTTTCACTGTTACCCTTCCACAGGAAATTGAACATTAATTTACAGATCTATTTAAGAACTGTGCGTGGGATAAGCTCCAAAGACATCCAGTAAATCGGTTGACTCTCTAGGACTAATTTGAGTAGGATATAGCAATCGCCCAAAGATAACCACTTATTTCACCAGAGGCCAATCTTATTTTCCATTTTGATTAGTAACCAATTCCAATCCACTGCCCATTACGCACCAGTATTTAAGTGATATCCCAAGTATTTAAAACCTGTGTCCAATGTTGAAAAATTATAAAGAAGGAAGGATCTGAAAGGAGTAAGATCCGACTCTGATAAACCTTCAAAATGCAAAGTTGTTTTTGAAACATTAACTTGAATTCCCAAGGCTTTATAGAATAAAACAATAAGTTTATCAATTTCCAGCCACTCTTGTAAATCAAACCTTCGTCAAGATTAAAACATCGTCCACAAAGAATAAATGCAGTATGTGAAACATTCTAGAGTATGACTAGATTTTATCATTTTACATATTTTGTGGGACTTTGGCTTTGAAAGAGATTTCACAGACTCGGAGGAGTCTTTGGCTTTTTAAGCAAGTATGTCCATAGGCGTCGCCCAATAGGAAAGCTTAATTACTCTTGGACATAATTCATTGTTCGTTGGAAAGATCACTTGCTCGTGGACGAAATTCATTTCGTGGAGGGCTAATAATTTCTTAATAAATAAATTCTTAAGAAAATATAATATGTGAGTATAAAATAGTTTACCCATAATTTTTTTTTTTAAAAAGTACATTGTCCAGTTAGGATTTTTTTCTATCTATGTTCTTTTGTATAAATGGTTAAATCGATTAAATAATTTAACCTTTAAAATTTAGATATTAAGGATTTAGAGGGATTCTTAATAAATTAATTAAGTGAATCTTTACAATTTTGATATTAAAGATTCTTAATAAATTAATTAAATGAACCTTTAAAATTTTAATATTAAAAATATTTGAGGATTCTTAATCAATTAATTAAATGAACCTTTGTAATTTTGATATTAAAGATTCTTAACAAATTAATTAAATGAACTTTTAAAATTTTAATACTAAGGATTTTTGGAGAGAAAAAAATGAATTTTACAATGGTAAGGACCAAAATTATATAATTATAGAAAAAAAGGGACATTATCTAATTAAATTAATTATATGAACTTTTAAAATTTTAATAAAATTTTAATATTAAGGATTCTTAATATTAGATGGTTTGTTGTTTCCTTTTTTACAGTCTGAAGGACCAAAACAACTTACTACGGGAAAATAACTTTACAATCTAAAGGTTTATTACACTGATAGGCGTCCTCTATTGGAATTGGTGGATTAATCAACCTTTTAATCACAAATTTAAATCTTAGGGTTGACAATTGAAGATGCTGGCATATTCTTCATCATCCTCCCAAATCAATGAATGAGATTTAATTTCATAACTTCCTTTCATTTATGAATGCTTACGTTTTCCTTGTTTACTTTTTCACATTTACCTAATATGATTAAGGAATTACTGCTCTAGCCATTAATTGCCACATTTAATTGATTAAACAAGATTAATATGTGTAGAGTAACTCAGCCCTCGGATTAATAGTGAACACGAATTTATGATGTGAAGTGTTGCCACGTGAAGTGTTGGATGTGAAGCGTTGCCACTCTGACTGTTACATGTCCCGTCTCTGCCATTTCATCGTATTCGCCTCATCTCTAAAGGATATGACCTCGATGTGGTGATCATTTAGATGTGGTGATCATATAATATATAATTTAGTTACAATTTATTTTATTTGTATTTTCATACAAATATTTAAATGCTTTTTTTAGTAACAATATTTTTACATTTGTTTATTTTTATGTAATATTGGATGTAATATTTTTACATTTGTTTATTTTAGTTGTAATATTTCATTAATTTATATATATTTTTATATTTTATTTATATATTTTGAATATATTATCGTTAGGTTTTTCACCAAAATAACTATAACTTTTAGGTTTAATTTATTTTAATTAATATGTGCATTTACATGATATATTGGTAAAACGGGTTTTCTATCTCAACATTATTTTATTTAAAAATTTTAACTTTGAAATCATTCATCTCTCCATTTTATATTAAACAAAAGCTAGAGCACCCGTAAAACATCTCATTATTTCCAAGTTTTGAAAATCTAATTAAAAGATAATTATATTATGTTTTAATTTATAAATTATTTTCGCACATAAATGAATGTTAGCAATGCATCACTTTAGGTTTTTGTCGCACATAATCTTAACATCACATTGTGACAAACTTTTCCCAACATGACATTGTGATGAACATTCGTACCGTCCCAATGTGATGATCATTTCGCAACGTCACATGTGATGAACATTTCCCAATGTCACAATGTGACAAACATTTCCCAACGTCGCATTGTGACCAAAATTTCCTAACATTGCATTGTGATGAACATTCGTACCATCCCAATGTGACGAATATTTCCCACATTTCCCAGCGTCGCATTGTGATGAACATTAACCAACGTCGCATTCTGATGACCATTCGTACCTTCCTAATGTGACGAATATTTGTGATGAACATTTCTAGTGTCCCATTGTGACCAACATTTCTGAACGTCACATTGTCATCAACATTCCTACCATCACATTGTGTCAAATATTTTCCAACGTCACATTGTGACGAACATTTTATAGCTACATTACATATATTTATTAATTATTAATTTATTAACTTTATACATATTATTAATTAATTATCAATTTCAAAATTAACTATATAGATATTATTAATTATATTATATTTACAAAGTTTATAATAATAATTTATATAATAATATTTAGTAATTAATACTTGTCAATTAATTATTAATCAATAATAACCACTTTTTATTCATAAAGTTTAATCTCTATATATATTATTACTTTAGAAATAGATTTATTTAATAATATTTTACTAATTTAATAACTTATTACTAAAGTCATTAACTTTAATGTATTGCTACTTTATTAATATATTCTTTTATCATTGTATTAATACTTTGTTAATGTCTTTTATGTATTGATATTTTTATTATATTTTTAATGTATTATTCTGTTAGTGTATTAATACTTGAGTAATGTATAATACTTTAGTGTATTAATATTTTATATAATAATATTTAGTAATTAATGCTTGTCCATTAATTATTAATCAAGAATAACCACTTTTTATTCATAAAGTTTAATCTCTATATATATTATTACTTTAGCAATAGATTTATTTATTAATAATTTAATAACTTATTACTAAAGTCATTAACTTCAATGTATTGCTACTTTATTAATATATTATTTTTTCATTCTATTAATACTTTGTTAATGTTTTTTTATGTATTGATATTTTTATTATATTTTTAACTTGTTAGTGTATTAATACTTTAGTGTATTAATATTTTATATAATAATATTTAGTAATTAATACTTGTCAATTATTTATTAATCAACAATAACCACTTTTTATTCAAAAAGTTTAATCTCTATATATATTATTACTTTAGCAATAGATTTATTTATTAATAATTTAATAATTTAATAACTTATTACTAAAGTCATTAACTTGAATGTATTGCTACTTTATTAATATATTCTTTTATCATTGTATTAATACTTTGTTAATGTCTTTTTATGTATTAATATTTTTATTATATTTTTAATGTATTATTTTGTTAGTGTATTAATACTTTAGTAATGTATAATATTTTAGTGTATTAATATTTTATATAATAATATTTAGTAATTAATGCTTCTCAATTAATTATTAATCAACAATAACCACTTTTTATTCATAAAGTTTAATCTCTATATATTATTACTTTAGCAATATATTTATTTATTAATATTTTAATAATTTAATAACTTATTACTATAGTAATTAACTTAATTGTATTGCTACTTTATTAATATATTATTTTATCATTGTATTAATACTTTGTTAATGTTTTTTTTTTTTATGTATTGATATTTTTATTATATTTTTGATGTATTATTTTGCTAGTGTATTAATACTTTAGTAATGTATAATACTTTAGTGTATTAATACTTTATATAATAATATTTAGTAATTAACGCTTGTCAATTAATTATTAATCAACAATAACCAGTTTTTATTGATAAAGTTTAATCTCTCCGCGGTTTTGATCTGGAATACTACTTCTCCGCGGTTTTGAAATTAATATTTCTCTGCGGTTTGGAACGGGCATACTAGATCTCTATGGTTTTGAAATTATATCTCTGTGGTTTTGAACGGAAATAATATTTCTTCACGGTTTTGAACGAGAATACTACTTCTCTGTGGTTTTTAAATTAATATTTCTCAGCGGTTTGGAATGGGCATACTAGATCTCTGTGGTTTTGAGGGAATAATACTTCTCTCTCTCTCTCTCTCTCTCTCTCTCTCTCTCTCTCTCTCTCTCTCTCA
>ML777363.1:387128-402140 GCA_009831015.1 Picea engelmannii
GGCATCGTCTATATATTTAAAAACAACATAGAAAATTTAGTGTGTATAGAAAATATAAAAATCCCGATAAGAAATATTACTAAAATTCATGACATACTGATTATTACAAAGAATACATTAAATATTGAATCCTCTTACCAAGGGACGATATTCATAACCCGCTTTGGCGTGCTCCTTCTCCCTACAATTTTTTTGGGCTGTTGTTATTAAAAGTCATCTATTTTGCAAGCCTCTACAATCATAGCAAGGGAAATAACATTTTCCATCGCCCCTCGCCTCTAATGCCACTCTTAACCGAGCAAGCTTCCTGTGATTTTTGTTCATTGTGACAAATCCTTGTAATGACAAGTAATTGTCTTACCTACACCATACCAAACATTAAGTTGCCAATTTTTTATATTTTGGCTACTCCTTTCAATTATGATATGTTTATTTACAGTGACCTAAATATTTATAACAAGGTCAACATCTTTATAATAAGGTGATCATATGTGTAGAGGATCAACATCATGACAACATATATAACATCTTTATAATAATGTCATATGTGTACAAATGTTTTCTTTATATAATAACAACATATACACCTAACATAAGTTTAGGGTTAGTGTTTATTTATCTTATTAGTCCCTGCTAAAGCAGGGAATATAGCAATCAATTACTATCATTTCACCGATTAGGGTTGAGTTTCAAGAGCAATTCCATATCTTTATCAATGAAAAGAGAGAGAGATTATAGCTACAATTGAAGGGAAAAAGATATGTGGATTCCATAAACCTAGAATATTATGGAATCCACATACCCTTTTTATAGAATATACCAACTAGATCCAAAAATCAAAGACATGAAATATGGTACACACATATTATATTATCAAGAAAAAAACAAGCTAAATGCAATTTGGACATTTGAAAAAAAAATTACAAGTTAAATGAGTACATAACATACTAACCTTGTAAGTTCAAAATCTGAGCTATGTAGATCAAGAATTGGATTTGTTCAACTGGTGGGTGACGGAAAAAATAAACATCTCAAACAAAAGCCAAGAACAGTGTCACAACTATAACAATTGTGTTGCAAAGTCTCTTAAAGTCACGTATATATAGATAAAATAGTCAACTAGCCGTTAACACCGACCAATGAGACAGGTAAAATATTCGTCGCTATTGCCACGAAATATCGTCGCTATAGCGATGAAAATCCCGACTAGGTTAAATTAATATTTTCGTCGATATTGCGACAAACGTGCGTGGCAATATCCATGAAAATCCCACCCTGTTTAAAAAAATGATGAAACTAGTGGAAGCGTGGAAACTTTTCGTGGAATAATCCACCCATATGTAGTAGTGATCCCTTCGAGTCGCTCGCTGTGAAGTTAACCATGCTCTGGTACTCGAGCAATATGGGAAAACAGTGGTAGTCGAACACAGTATTCCACACGTACTATATTAAGTTGAAGAGGGTTATCGATAATGTCCATCGCATGATGCCAAACAACCTGCAGATTGACACTACAGATTGACACGACATAATCGAGGTTGAACTCAGAGGGGTACAACAGGCCCTTCAGTCTAGCTGCATAGTAACCACTCTGCCCCCATCTTCAGAAGAACCAGAGTTGGGAGATGAGTCTGCCCAACTCTGCAGAATAGCTGATGCAACCAAAGCTCGCCTTCATCATGCACAGGAAGAAACAAAATAGGCCACAGAGGCCCTAAAGAAAGTGCAAGAAGCAGTCATAGAGAAACACCGAGTTGTGCAGCAGGAGAAGGTTGCTCCCTAAACAAAGTTTGAAGAGGCGAAAGTGTAGATCCAACAAGAGAAAGAGAAGTTTCTCGCAGAGAAGATTGAATTCAAAGAAGGAGTCAACAGAGCACTTCACTATGTGAAAGGCTTAGAGAAAAAATTGGAAGAACTAGTAGAGCATCCAGTAGCACAGCTTGCGGAAGCTATCCAACAAATTCAACAAAGAATCATAGATCTGGAGCTACGAACAATGCTCAACACTCCGTAGGATGTGCGAGATCAAAGAGAAGCAATTGTTCAAAGCGTAGTTGATAGAATAAAATCCATCACCATGGAATGTAAACAACTAAGTAATCGAAATGCCCAGACTTATGAGCGACTCACTGAGGATCCTGAATTGAAGGCACTGGAGTAACAGCTCCAGGAGGCAAAGAAGAAAGAAGAAAAAATACATGCGCAGTTGAAGCCCTTGTTAGCAGTCGAGAGGATGAAGTGATCCCAATAATAGTGCACTTCTCAACAATATGTCCACACCATTTAGAGCAAAGTCATGGAAGTGACTCAGAGGCTCAAACCAATTTAGGAAAAGTCTTGACAACTGTTCATGGAGATTGAAGGCTGAGGAGAAGAACTGGAACAAGTCGTCACTTCAGCTGAACAACGCTTAGAGGGACCTATCCACAAAGTAGTTATCCAAGAGTTCATCGAGTAGGAGGCCTTGGCGTAGCAACAGGTCAAAGCAGCTCGAGCCAAGATCGAGGCTTTTGAAGTAGAGCTACCCAGATCAGAGTGACTCGAGACGAGTCAGAGGTGAGTGTTGGAGGCCTGCTGGCCCTTGACCAAGTTTTGAGGATCCTTGGTCATGTTTGACCTATTTTTAGGACTTCGACATGTTGTTGAAGGTAGAACACAAGTCGAAGCAGAGATCGTGGGATCTCGGCCCCTTTTTAGGGATTTTTGGGTTTTGGGCTTATGTAATGGGTAAAACCATGGGCAGAGATCGCAGGATCTCAGCCCATGGTTTTACCCATGTTTAGGCCCTTTTTGTAATGTATAAATAGAAGTCTAGGAGATGTAAGAAAGAAGAAGAGTTTTTTGGTACCTTTCTAAGTGCTAAGTATGAATTGTAAATGCTTCGTGCATGTTATGTCGAGAACTTGCAGAGATAAGTGCAAGTATTGTAAGAGACTATGAAAAGGATTTGTGCTGTAACTCGGGGAAGGAGGATCTAGTGAAGTGCACGCAGATCTCTTGTCCTTTGCAAAGTAAGATCTCATGGCTCTGTGCATGTAGAATATTGACAGAAGGAAATAAAGAGAAGAAGAGTTGGTGGACGTAGCCCCAGGGAGGGGGTGAACCACGTATATCCTGTGTTGTGGTTGCTTTGTGCTTTATGGTTGTTTCATTATTCATGTGAATAATGCTTAGTGCACTAATGTATGTTAGATAAATCTAATATGGTAGCTTAGTGCCTAAAGATGTTAATAAGATGCTATATCTGATCTATGTTGATATGCTTAGTTCTTGAATATAGTGGATCTGTGTGAATAATGCACTGCTCTGTAAGTAGGGTTTTCTCTGCAAAGTGAATACTGTGAATTATAACTGCTAAGTGCTCTGTTAAGGTGTTACAATCATAGATTTGTGTCCCAGATAAGGTTGTAGACATATGAGTCCTGCAACCACCCCTGCCTCTACCTCGGGTGAGACTTCATCTGCTTCGCATGTGTTGCTGAAAGGGTAGGTAGTTAGGGTTTTGTTGGTGTGCTATCGAAGCGTTGAACCCTAGGTCTGCCCCTGTGTGCCAACACACAGATATATACATAATTATGTAATGGAAAGACATAGGTCATTTTGGCCATATATAATAAAATGATTTGATGGTTCTCTGACTATTGTGTATGTTTATATGTATTCTTTTGTGGTTCTCCCACTATTGTGTATGTCTATCTATATGCTATAACATGTATTTCTCTATGCAAGGATCTACTAGAAACTTATCCTACTTTTTCCCTAACTACAACAGTTTACCATACCCTCAAATCAATAGTTCCCATTCACTTGGGACTTCCTCCATTGATATATCATCATGTTGGCAGGCGGTTGTAATACCCTAGGTTCAAGTTATCTTAACCAATAAAACCCTTTAGACACCGTCCCTTTCGACATCACCTACATAAAAGTGAAATCTCACTCGAGGAATCTATTGGGGGTGAAATAACTAGGTTTATGTAGTAGTGAGGGAATGAGAGGTGATCATCTTATTCATTATTTCTTATCTCTTTTGTGCACATTATCCTATATGTTTTCTTCCTTGGTTACTTAGTGAACTATCTCAAGTGAACTATCTTTCTCTCCATATTTCCTAGCCTCTCTCCAGTGAAAGCCTCTCTCTCTGCAACTCCCTAACATTCATACATATACCCTTTCATTTGCAGTATATTCTCTCACTCTCCTCACTCGGTATCAACTGTAGTAAAAAACAACATAACATACCCGTTGAACCCTTATCTTCCCAACCCATTACATATCTATACATGGATTCTAGGGCTCAAAACCCTAATTTGATTATCCCAAAAACCCTATTACATCTCAGTTGAACTCATGACAACTCATGTTGACTCATTGTTCGGGCTTGTTTTTCCTACTTTTACATTTTCATGCTACTTTTGTGCTCCCAACTATTGTTCTTCCAGCTTTTGTGCATCTTTCTACTTTTGGCATGTCAAGCTGCTATCCTTCCTTTTCACCCACCTTCTTCTCTTTCTTTATTCTCTTCTTTATTCTCTACTATGTTTATTCTTACTACGCACTTTCGATCCTACATGTGCCTTTAGTACACACTCCGCTCCTTCCTTGTCTTCTTTCTTATGTTTTTACGATATTCTCCATAATTAGGATTTTTATGAAAATTGAATCCAAAATTCCTATCCAACAAGCTCCCAACACTCATGTATGGCTTGTCCCAATCTTGTTAGGCCTGTTGCATGCTCTTCCATACTTCTATGAACTTTTGGGAGGCATCCTTTGTTGTCATAAATTCCTTTATTATTTCTTCCTTCCTTCCCAAAATTTCTTCTACACCCCGCAAAATCCGAGTCATGAGCTTCTCTTCTGTGTCATGTGTCACTTGCTTCACCTTGCCCTGTGCAATTTCCAGTTCTCCTATAAGTCTTAGTGCTTCATATTGCAGTGGTCCTAATCGTTGTTGAAGGATGTTCTGTTGGTCCCATATCCTTTCGATTTCATCATATGACTGCCTTTCTACCAAAATTGTTTTGATTTGTTTAGCAGGTGGGAGAGTATTTATGCTCTATGAATCCCTCTGCGCCTTTTCCTACACATCCCTCAATATGGATTCCACAACCTTCATTTTGTGTTCTTCCAATGGGATGGTCCAGATCTACACACTTTCCTCATAGAGATTTGTGCATCCCCCTCCAGCTTCTTGATATTATCTATTGTTTTCATCATTGTTCTCTCTCTTCCTCCCCTTTCTTCAATTGGTGTTCCTGATGCTATGCACAATTGCAAGTCTTCAATCCTTCTGGGGAATCCTTTGATGAATTTGTAGATTCTGGAGACCCGTTCTTCAATGGTGGCCTCCACTACTAATGGTACTTCTAGAATTTCCTTATACAACATTTGGACAACCTCTTATGTCTTCTATGCCTTTTTATCAGCTTCATCCTTCTCTTTTAATTATTTCTCATCCCTTTCCTCGGACACATTATTCTCCTTCATCGCTCCTTCCATTTTCCCTTCAAATTTTCTCTTTTATTGTAGATTAGTTGCATATTGTTGTTGCATTTGAGCCCTCTCATCCATCACTTTGGTCAATTCTCTATTTGTTAAATCTACATGGAGCCTTATCTCATGCATAATACCTACCTGGAGGCTCTATAGTACGTGTATAAGAATCTGTGACACCAGTATGTTTAGGTGACTTAGTGTTTTCATTTGTTCTTGCAGTTCTGGTGTTCGGAACTCGACTATGTCTACCTTAATTTATAATGCTCTGCACCCGACTGCTAACATGAACAAGAATTCATTGGTCATCTGTGATTCTTCAACTAGACTCATGGATGGTCCACCTGAGCCTTTCTCTAGTGTTATCTTTATGGTCTCGAATAGTTGTTGTATTTTCATCATTTGGTCCTGCACCTTCTTGACGATTGAAAACGTCAATGTAGTTTCGCCCGCAAATTGTTGCTAAATCCATTATTATATAAGACTAAATAATGCTTGTAGTTGGGATGCCCTTGTTTTTGAAGATCAAATCTGTTCATTTTCAATATTATGATGATGTGCTACAAACGTTTACATGGTTGATGAGAATATCGTTGTTATTGGTATGAGTAGAGTTTTTATGATCATATCCCTTTATGCGACTATAGCATGCTATTCATTAATGGTGATTGTTCCACTGCACCTGCATAACAACATATTAGTAAAGTTACATTAATGGTAGTTTTAAAGAAGGCAAGGTATCACAACGAGTACAAAGGAATCTAGTCCTGCAATACCACATGAATAAATATTTGTTGTCTATTGTTAGCTCTAGTTATAAGGAAAACTGTATAAAAGTGTTTAATTACATTTTTATATATGCATATGGTGAAAATTTTGGTGGCACACTTTGGCAAGGTAACAATGCAAGGGTTATGTATCGATTAATGGAATTGGTGGTTGAATTACATATGTTATAACATTGGTGGCTCATGGAAGGATGGCTTGCGTTTTTATGGTGATTATGCTATGTTTCGGTTAAATGTTGATGATGATATACATGACCGTTTAGTTTGTGTAGTGGTTGAGCAATGTATTTGAGTTATATCGAGAATGTAAACAGGGGTGGTGCACTTGGAAAATTGAATGCAAATGGTTTGATTACTATGTGGATTTGGATTATGTTATGGTTTGAATGCATTGATACTATTGATGCTTCGGTTGATTAATGGTGATTAATGTGAGGCTCGTTGGCATGTACTATGGAATAAATAAGAGATGGGTAGAGGCGACGTGCATTTACTGCACGTCACCTTTACCCTTCCCGTTGGCAGCCACCCTAGTCAGACTGATTTTTGATCTTGTCATTGTGTTCACGCTCTGGATTTCTAGCAGGGTGAAACTGCTTGGCCTCCTCTCGTCTTAAGGATTTTGATTAACAAGTATGTCTCTTTTGTCCATTCTTGACGTCACTCTGGTTATGAAATGATTCTATCTCAATTGTGTGGGTTTGTGTTGTCCTGAGTGTTGCAACTGTGTGGAATTTTGGATTTGAATGAAAAATAGATGGTTCAGTTTAAGTTCGTTGGAATGTTAGTCTTCCTGGGCAATAGTTCTTTATTTCCATTGCGTGTTGGTCGAAGGGTTTTGTTTAAAATCATGGCACAATGATTGTCTTCGTGGTTATTGGGTTAAATTAAGAGCCATGTTTTCTTATTTCGGCCTTGCAAAGGGATTGTCTCCCATCCACAAGCACCACAACCCCTTGAGTGTATGCCTTCGATCTCAAAGTCTCACTGAAATTATTCTTGTTCCTTCTGTGAAAAGCTACTCTGCCAACCGTTACTCCCCTGGGCTCTGGTTCCATAGGGAAACTTTTGTACCTGTCAAGTGGTTTCTAGTTATTTGGTTTGTTACCTTGGGTACGGGCTCACCCGTGAGTTGTATAGTTGTCATATTGTTATGGTTACCTGTCACTACCTCTCTGATATTAGCATAAACCTCACATTGCTACTTAAGGTCATAGTCACCTGCCTTATGCTAAGTAATTCAATGCTTTTTTAAATAGACGGGCCTCTACCCTGTGTCGATTGGGGGCATGGTTATGTATAAGCTACCATGGTTGGTCAGGTTGGTTTTTCCTCTACCACAATGGCATTTGTTAGTTGGTGTATAGTCACTAAGATTAACACTTTGATGTTTTGGTTGGTGGCTGGCATTGGTTGCGATTTTGGGGATTGCTCGCGGAGGTCGCGTTCTGTATAGGGTTTTTGCAAAATGAATTATTGGACTGAGTATATTGCATCTTCTATTGTCAGTTGGGTAAATCCGAGTGCACGTAGCTTGGTCAACCACGATTGGCTAAATCAATAGCTCGACACGATTTATTGATTTCTATTGTGGTCGATTGTTGCTATGTGTTATGGAATAGTTGCATCATGAAGTTCCCTCAGTTACACACCACGTGTTATTGATTGTAAATTGGCCATTGTTGATGACAGGTTGTTGATTATTTGGTTTGGGTTTTAAGTCACCTTGAGTGTTTTGTTTTACAGTGGCATGGTTACATCACCCTTGAAGTTTGGTCAATAATGATTGTTTGGTTGTATAGTCAATTATCATTCCAGTCGTGGCATGTGAGGTTTTGGTATCTTGATTATTGTTTTTACATATACATGTGGGAATGAATATCATTACAAACCTTGATCAACTCTATTGCAGAAGTAGTAACTTCGTTATTATTTCAGAAATATGACTTTTAAATATAGATTGGATGTGGTAGTGGTGGATGTAAATGATTACGGATTGAGATTGAGTGTTATTGTTGACTATTATAACATGCAAAATGTATGAATAAAAGGAACAAAACATCTTACAAATTATGTGAAGTACTTCTGTTTTGAAATGATGCTATGTTGGATATTAATGGTCGATGAAATTAAAACACTACACATGAATTATTACTCAAGTCATCTGATTGTTGGTTGATGCATATTTTCTTACTACAATATATGTTATGGAGTGCTTGATTGATCTCATAAAAAATAACCATTGTTGTCCCCCTTCATTATCTCATTTTCCTCTAATTATAAACCCCTCACATATCCCATATTCATTTTGTTCACCCCCTGTTCCGATATCGATCACAACTAAGGAATTTTTTTTGTTAGATTGGGTAAAAGTGGCAAAATTATGTGTGAATTCCAATGAGTTTTATTGGTTGCTACAATTGATTGTTGTTATCATTGAGCAGTGACCATTTTTCTTCCCTTTCATTATATCACCTTTTTGCTAATTACAATCCCTCATGTATCCCTGAGCATGTTTCCACCCCCCTACTCAATGATTGACATTAAAACAATTTGTATGGATTGGATTGCAAGAGCCTGATACATTATGAGCCAAATCTATTTCATATTTTTAAGGAGTTGTCCTGCATGGTTATTTAAAATACTATTTTCTAATTGTTAACATGTGCAGGATGGAATTTTTCAGTAGGGGAAGCCATGGCTGAGGAAACAGAGGTAGAGGTAACTGGAATCGAGGCCCAAGGAGTCCTAGGTTCTTAATTCATTTTGATGTTGATTCTGAAGAGATGGGCCAATTGTTCCATGATGGATTCTTTAATTGGATTGGACAGGAGATAGTCCAACCGAGGCCTGAAAGGCCTCCCTTCCAAGCCCCTGAAGCCCCAGGTATACCAGTGCCTACTCATGTCTCCTTACAGCCTGAAGTCCAAGAAAATGATGGGTGGCAGGAGATTGTCCACCTAGTTGTCTCTCAATACCGTGGCTGGCCAAACTTATCCTTGCCTACTCCTCAACCTTTAAACCCCATTGTCCCAGCTGACCCTAACCATTCACTAGTGCAATCTTCCCACACCAACAAGAGATTGAAGACTGAAGCCCACCATGCATTAGATAAAGTAAAGGCTGATGCTTCCACTTCCTCACACTCCGATAACTCTGACAAATGTGTGTCCTCACAGATGCATCTGAGGGATGATTGTCCCCATGTGGTTAGTGAGATAAATCCTAAAGGATCTTCCCAGATCAAGGTATTTTCAGGGAAGTCAGGAGGTGACAGCAACAACCAAGGGAATGTTGTTTCACAGACTGAAAAATATGGATTTTAGTTCTTGTGTTATTTATTATTTGTGACAGTGGACTACTTGGATTTTGGACAACATGTTGCATTTTGGAGAACATGTTTTATTTTGGACAACAGGTCTTATTTTGGATATATGAGTATTAATCTGAATTATTTTTAAGTTTTATGAGCTAAAATTGCCAAAGGAAAATATGTTTGAAGGGAGGCACAAGGGGTGTGTTTTCTTAACAAATGGATTATGTTATGATGTGATGATTTTTATCATTAGGGGAGTCACAAGGGGGTCCCACCTATTAGTTATTATTTAATTATGACCCTATTATAATTGTTACTTTCCCCCCCTTCCTTAACTAAAGTTAGTTAAGATCCTATGCTAACTTAACTAATAAGTTAGTTCAACTATTCTAACCAATTCTAAATTGTTAAAAGATGAACTAAGGGGAGGAACAAAAAAAATATAGAAGAACAAAGCATGGTAAGGTTTGCTCTTTGAATTCATGTTGAGATAGTTCAACTTTCATTCATTCATATCTTCATCATAGCCTAATTCTCTTTTGTGATAGCAGGGTCTTATTGTAGACAACAATATTCAGGGATGAATCAAATCATTCAGACACTTGTTCTTCAGAGGTGTTGATCTATCTTTGATAGTCTATGTAGGCTTGTCTGTTTTGAATCAGTTTTCATGACTGATAAAGACTATTGTGCAGAGTCGAGTGGGAAGCGATATGAGGCAAGATGATCTAGCTTTTAGAGTTCAGTTTTGGTTTTCTGTCAGA
This sequence comes from Picea engelmannii, assembly GCA_009831015.1. NCBI lineage: Eukaryota > Viridiplantae > Streptophyta > Pinopsida > Pinales > Pinaceae > Picea > Picea engelmannii. The sequence continues at coordinate 397,493 of ML777363.1, forward strand.
GATCTTTTTGTATGTTCCATCGGGGATTTCTAAGTTTGACTTTGGTCCAAGATTTCTTATGAAGTTTTGTAAAGACAATGAATCTTTGATGAATTTGAATGAAATAAAGAATTTCTTTATGTCTCACCTATCTTGATTATGATATTGGTGTCTTTACTTATGTTATTATATTTATTTTCAACAACTGATATTTTCAGAAAAACGCATAAAAAGCAATTTTCCAACAAGCTTTTTTTTGATAAAAAAGCATCCTAAGCACTTGTAATTAATACTGGCGAGTTAGGATATATATTTTTGTTGGATATAAATGTAGGATGATATTCCCATTTACTTTACTTTGCCCAAGTAAAATATGAAAATTCTTGAGTAAGATCAATTCATATCTTTTCCTCAAACTTTATTTGGTGACCATACTGGGGAGATCTTCGATATATCTCTGGTTAATTTTATAGTCGATTCTCATTAATACATCTCTCTTTTTCTATTTTGATTCTTGGAATGTTTCCTATTAATGATTGTTCCTGTTGCAAGACGGCCAAACCTTGGGCTCGGTCTCCAAGACTAGACCAGCATTGCTTTGAACATGTTTCATACTATTTTAGACACTGCTAGGACCCATGTTGAGCTTAACCATTCTTGGGAAGCAATTGAAAGAGATATTAGTGTCCAAGAACAATTGGACGCTAGACGTAGGTAGCCCAAAAATCAGCAATAAACTTTTGTTTCTTCAATTTTGGACTTTCTTTCATGTCCTTAGATTCTCGTGCTTCTAGAAGAAGAAGAGGCTTGTCACCTGAAATCAATCCTATTGCTAATATAGGAAGGAGGAATGTTGTGTTATCTGCCCAACAAAGTGCTCTAAGGAGGAATTTTTCTGATTCATCCAACTCGTCTTTCTTTCCCTCATCTACTATCCATAGAATGGCATCTAGTGGCGGCTCTGGTGGAACTAGAAGTGCTCCATCTTCCCAATATTCATCATCGTCGGTGATTGGTAGCTTGTACAACCACCATATCTCAGTCCAATCTATTACAAACCCCACCAAATTCATTAAAAAATATGGTCTTTTTTAGTTCAAAGGAGATGCCACAACCACACCATGGCATGTGTCCTCTCCTCTTAACCTAGCACCTACTACTCTCCCGCTTCTGAAGTTTAAAGAGATTTTTCCTAAGTTTCCGGGAAACAACACTATTAGTACTAATGAACACCTAGTGGAATTTTTGAATGCTTGTCATAATATAGGGGCTAACGACAATGACACTTGCTTGCACTTGTTCATCAATTCCTTGGAAGGAAAGGTTGCGGTCGACTTTTTTGACCTTCCCCCTAAGATCCTGTCTACTTGGGGGGAGTTAATTTATTGGTTCCAATCCACTTACGGGCAATCCAATAGCTCTGCTAACAAGTTAAGGGAGTATAATAATGTCACTTACAAAGATGGTGAGACCATCAGGTCTTTCAACTTGCATTTCACCAAGTCGTATAATCAAATCCCTGAACTTATCTGCCCTCAGAACTAGGTTGCCTTCATGCATTATTACAATGCATTACCTTCTCCTTACCATCAATGACTTGAAGAAAAGGCCATTGATAATCTCAGTTCTTCTCTGCACACTTGAACAGAGTATGAGGAACAACTTGAATGAATTGGTCTACCCCAGGGTGAATCAGTTAGACAAATGGATATGTCTGCTCTTTTACAGCTAGTACAACATATGAACATCTGAATGATAGATTTTGAGCGTAAAGTTATTGTCAACCCTCTCAACACTGGAGCTTCATCCTCTTCTGCCCCTCCTTTTATAAGTCCGGTTGAAAATAATTTCCAGTTGAAGGCTATCCTGTCTCGGAGTTGGTGTAACTTTTGCGAGGAACACCACGAAGAAACCACATGTGAGGTAAGGAAGAGTGCCAGAGACAACATCTTTGGTAAACGACCAGAAGCCACCATCGTTGTCCTAGATTTTTCCGAGCCAGAAGATGTCATGGTCATCAAAACTAGAAACAAAGCCTATGCACCAAAAGGAAAATTTGACCCTCCTCGCAATTCTTCTAGCCCAAGCTCATCCTCAACCGCAGCTGCATCCCAGGCTCCTAAAATTCTCGAGAGTCAAAGAATCACTCCCTCTCCCCCTCTTCCAAGTACAATATCCTGAATCAATTGGCCAACATTAATGTAGATTCAACCCTCTTAGACATGGTTGTCGTCCCTGAACAACAAATGCATCTGAAACAACATATTAGTAAAGTTACATTAATGACAGTTTTAAAGAAGGCAAGGTATCACAACGAGTACAAAGGAATCTAGTCCTGCAATACAACATGCATAAATATTTCTTGTCTATTGTTAGCTCTAGTTACAAGGAAAATGCTAAAAAAGTCTTTAATTACATTTTTATATATGCATATGGTGAAAATTTTGGTGGCGCACTTTGGCAAGGTAACAATGCAAGGGTTATGTATCTATTAATGGAATCGGTGGCTGACTTACATATGTTATAACGTTGGTGGCTCATGGAAGGATGGCTTATTTTTCTGGTGATTATGCCATGTTTCGGTTAAATGCTGATGACGCTATACATGATCGTTTAGTTTGTGTAGTGGTTGAGAAATGTATTTGAGTTATGTCAGGAATGTAAACAAGGGTGTCACATTTGGAAAAGTGAATGCAAATGGTTTGATTACTATGTGGATTTGGATTATGTTATGGTTTAAATGCATTGATACTATCGATGCTTCAGTTGATTAATGGTGATTAATGTGAGGCTCATTGGCATGTACTATGGAGTAAATAAGAGATGGGTGGAGGCGATGTGCATTTATTGCACGTCACCTTTACCCTTCCTATTGGTCAACATCCTAGTTGGATTGATGTTTGATCTTGTCATTGTGTTCACGCTCTGGATTTATAGCACGGTGAAACTGTTTGGCCTCCTCTCGTCTTAAGGATTTTGATTAATAGGTATGTCTCTTTTGGCCATTATTGACATCACTCTGGTTATGAAATGATTCTGGCTCAGTTGTGTGGCTTTGTGTTGTCCTGAGTGCTGCAACTGTGTGGAATTTTGGATTTTAATGAAAAACAGATGGTTCAGTTTAAGTTCGTTGGAATGTTAGTCTTCCTAGGCAATATTTCTTTATTTACACCGTCTGTTGGTCAAAGGGTTTTGTTTAAAATCATGGCACAATTATTGTCTTCGCAGTTATTGGGTTAAATTAAGAGCCATGTTTTCTTATTTCGGCCTTGCAAAGGGATTGTCTCCCATCCACAAGCACCACAACCACTTGGGAGTATTACTTCAGCCTCAAAGTCTCATTAAAATTAGCCTTGTTCCTTCTGTGAAAAGCTACTCTACCAACCCTTAAGCCCCTAGGCTTTGGTTGCATAGGGAAACTTTCATACCTGTCAATTGGTTTCCAGTTACTTGGTCTGTTACCTTGGGTACGGGCTCACCCGTGAGTCATATCGCTGTCATGTTTTTATGGTTACCCTTCACTACCTCTATTATATTAGCATAAACCTCACATTGATACTTAAGGTCACAATCACCCACCTTATGCTAAGTAATTCAACGATTTTTTAAATGGAAGGGCCTCTGACCTGTGTCGATTAGGTGCCTGGTTATGTATAAGCTACCATGGTTGGTTTGGTTGGTTGTTCCTCTACCACATTGGAATTTTTTATTTGGTATATAGTCACTAAGATTCACACTTTTGATGTTTCAGTTGGTGGCTGGCATTGGTTTCGATTCTGGGGATTGCTCGTGCAGGTTGCGTTTTGTATAGGGTTTTTCAAAATGAATTATTGGAGTGAGTATATTGCATCTTTTGTTGTCGGTTGAGTAAACCCGAGTGCACGTAGCATGGTCGACCACAATTGGCTAAATCAATAGCTCGACATGATTTATTGAGTTCTATTGTGGTTGATTGTTGTTGTGTGTTATGGAATAGTTGCATCATGAAGTTTCCTCAGTTACACATCGCGCGTTATTGATTGCAAATTGGCCATTGTTGATGACAGGTTGTTGATTATTTGGTTTAGGTTTTAAGTCACCTTGAGTGTTTTGTTTTATAGTGGCATGGCTACATCAGCCTTGAAGTTTTCTCAATAATGATTATTTGGTTGTATAGTCAATTATCATTCCAGTCGTGGCATGTGAGGTTTTGGTATCTTGATTAATTTTTTTACATATACATGTGGGAACAAATATCGTTACATACCTCGATCGGATCTATTGCAGAAGTAGTAACTTTGTTATTATTTTGGAAATATGACTTTTAATTATAGATTGGATGTATAAGTGGTGGATGTGAATGATTACAGATTGAGAATGAGTGTTATTGTTGACTGTTATAACATGTAGAATGTATGAATAAAAGGAACAAAACATCTTACAAATTATGTGAAGTACTTCTATTTTGAATTGATGTTGTGTTGGATATTAATGGTCGATGAAATTAAAACACTACACATGAATTATTACTCAAGTCATATGCCTGTTTGATGCAGGAGCATCGCTCACCTATCAAGCGAGCCAGCGCGTGGAGCAAGGAAAGACCAGCTGGACATCACCAGCATTCAAATTTTGGAATCATTACAATATGGCTGCGCCAAACATTAAACGTTGATGGGATGAAGCGCAT
>ML777363.1:405904-424085 GCA_009831015.1 Picea engelmannii
GCCCCGTGAAATCCCGAGACGCGATTTCCTGAATTAACGGGAGCCATCGATCATCGGAGGGACAGGTGGCATCAGATCCCGGATATCGGGGTTCGACATTTCGAGGTTTTCGACACCAAAGGAAACTTGCACTACGGATTCGCCATCCGCGAAATCCCAAAGAGGACGTGGCAAGGTGGGTCCCCAAGACAAAGTGGGAGACAGGTGGAAATACATCGGAATTCGCAGGTGAGAGGTCCAAGTCTGCACGTGCTATCGAAGTTCGGGGTTCGGGACTTTGTGGTGTCAAGGGTTCCTGACATCGCATACTCCGATTTCCCGATAGGGAAATCCCCGAATAGAAGCAGCTGACCCATTGACCATCGGGGTTCGGGGTTTTGCTTGCATGTAAACTATGTTCGCATGAACCGCGAACTCCCGAAGTCCGAATTCCCGATATCTGAAGGGAAAACCGCAGAAGGAGCCTACTGTGGGTAGTGGACTCCCGAGAGGAGAGGAAGAGTACTTTGACTCTTCGGGCCCGTGGTAGAAGAAGGTCCTGGTGGAGCGACTTGCTCGGTGAGGGGCGGGTTGCGTCACTGTTGGTTGATGCATATTTTCTTACTACAATATATGTTATGGAGTGATTGATTGATCTCATTAACAATAACCGTTGTTTTCACCCTTCATTATTTCATTTTACGCTAATTATAAACCCCTCACATATCCCATAGTCATTTTGTTCACCCCCCGTTCTGATATCAATCACAACTAAGGAAAATTCTGTGTTAGATTGGGTAAAAGTGGCAAAATTCTGTGTGAATTGCAGTGAGTTTTATTGGTTGCTACAATTGATTGTTGTTATCATTAAGAAGTGACCATTTTTATTCCCTTTCATTATATCACCTTTTCGCTAATTACAACCCTTCATGTATCCCTGAGAAGATTTCCACCCCCCTGCTCAATGATTGACATTAAAACAATTTGTATGGATTGGATTGCATGAGCCTGATACATTCTGAGACAAATATATTTCATAGTTTTAAGGATTTTTCATGCATGGTTATTTAAAAGACTATTTGCTAATTGTTAACATGTGCAGGATGGGTTTTTTCAGTAGGGGAATCCATGGCCGAGGAAACAGAGGTAGAGGTAACTGGAACGGAGGCCCAAGGAGGCCTAGTTTCTTAATTCATTTTGATCCCGATTCTGAAGAGTTGGGCCAATTGTGCCATGCAGGATTATTTAATTGGATTAGAGAGGGGATAGTCCAACTGAGGCCTGAAAGGCCTCCCTTCCAAGCCCCTCAAGCCGCTGGTATACCAGTGCCTCCTCATGTCTCTTTACAGCCTGAAGTCCCAGAAAATGATGGGTGGCAAGAGATTGTCCACCCAGTTGTCTCTCAACACCGTGGCTAGCCAAACTTATCCTTGCTTGCTCATCCACCTTTAAACCCCATTGTCCCAGTTGCCCCTAACCATTCACTGGTGCAATCTTTCCACGCCAACAAGAGATTAAAGACTAAATCCCACCATGCATTAGATAAAGGAAAGGTCGTTGCTGCCACTTCCTCACCCTTCGATAACTCTGACAAATCCATGTCCTCACGGATGCATCTGAGTTGCGATTTTTCCCATGTGATTAGTGAGATAAATCCTAAATTCTCTGCCTAGCTCAAGGCATTTTTAGGGAAGGCAGGAGGTGATAGCAACAACCAAGGGAAGGTTGCTTCACAAACTGGAAAATATGGATTTTAGTTCTTGTGTTATTTATTGTTTGTGACAGTGGACTACATGATTTTGGACATGTTTTATTTTGGATATATGAGTATTAATCTAAATTATTTTTAAGTTTTATGAGCTGAAATTGCCAAAGGAAAATATGTTTGAAGGGAGGCACCAAGGCTATGTTTTCTTAACAAATGGATTATGTTATGATGTGATGATTGTTATCATTAGGGGAGTCACAAGGGGGTCCCATCTATTAGTTATTATTTAATTATGACCCTATTATAATTATTAGATCCCCCCCCCTTCCTTAACTAAAGTTAGTTAAGATCCTATGTTAGCTTAACTAATGAGTTAGTTCAACTACTCTAACCAATTCTAAATTGTTAAATGATAAACTAAGGGGAGGAACAAAAAAAGATAGAAGCACAAAGCATGCTAAGGTTTTCTCTTTGAATTCATGTTAAGATAGTTCATGTTTCATTCATTCATGTATTCATCATAGCCTAATTCACTTTTGTGATAGTAGGGTCTTATTGTAGATGACAATATTCATGGCTGAATCAAATCATTCAGACACTTGTTCTTTATAGGTGTTGATCTATCTTTGATAGTCTGTGTAGGCTTGTCTGTTTTGAATTGGTTTTCATGACTGATAAATACTATTGTGTAGATTCGAGTGGGCAACGATCTGTGGCAAGTTGATCCATCTTTTAAAGTTCAGTTTTGGTTTTCTGTCAGAGATCTTTTTGTATGTTCCATTAGGGATTTCTAAGTTTGACTTTGGTCCAAGATTTCTTGTGAAGTTTTGTAAAGAGAACAAATATTTGATGAATTTGAAGGAAATAAATGATTTCTTTATGTCTCACCTATATTGATTATGATCTTGGTGTCTTTACTTCTGTTATTATATTTATTTTTAGCAACTGATATTTTCATAAAAACACATAAAAAGTAATTTTCCAGCAAGCTTTTTCTTGATAAAAAAGCATCCTAAGCACTTGTAATTAATACTGGTCAGTTAGGATATATATTTTTGTTGGCTATAAACATAGGGTTATATTCCCGTTTACTTTACTTTAGCCAAGTAAAGTATAAAAATTCTTGAGTAAGATCAATTCATATCTTTTCCTCAACGCACCTTATGGTGTTGTTATTCTTGATTCCTTGTTGCTTCCTCAATGGCCTCCTCTGTGATATCTTGTACTTTATAGCCAATTATGTCCATGTCATTTTCTATTAGATTATATACATGAGGTACTTTATGCACTTTCATATTTTTACAAGTAGATACTATTGGAACCTTCCCCTTATCTTTTATTTTATCCCCTACTCTTGGGATTGTTGGTTTCATGCATTTAGCTTATGGTGTTGTCTTCGTTGTATTCCCTACACCATTATTTTTCCCATTTCCCTGTCCTTCATCTAATGCTTCTTCATCCCTGTCCTATTCTTCTTCCTCTTTTGGGTGGTCCATTTGTTCTGCTGGGACTTTCCACTCATATTCCCAATCATTAAATATGAGGAATACATCATTTATTGTTAATTTGTAGTTGGTTGATAGCAACTAGCGTGCATGGTCCCTTTTTTCTTGAATGTACATATGGTGCATCCCTGCTTTGAAGCACACAATATCTTGGTATGTTTATATTGTATTGGATGTGGTGTGTGGTGTATGTTCTATGATGTACCTAATTGTGTCAAAGTAGACATAATATGTAACATTGTTATCTACTTGTTTCCTTTTGTTTTTCCTATTCCATAAGTTATCATATTCTGCAGTTGCATTACCTCTATTGGTTTCTCTCATCCATTGGTAATCACTAGGCTCCTACCATCCAACTAGTGCAATTAAAATAAGATGTCAGGAATAATGTAACTCCATGCCTTTCTCATGGGCCTCTACGAACTCTGTCAAAAATTGATTGACCTAAAAAGTGGCCTAATTCATTTGGACCCCCTCTGCACATTTTTTGTGGCTGCAAATATTGTAGCCAACACTTCATCTTTGAGACATTTCCTAAAAAAATTATAGGCCAACACCTGCATTGCAAAACTTACAACATCATCGCTTATGTTCACAACATCCAACCCCCTCTTCCCTCTAAAGGTGTTAAACTTATCCTTCATAGATTCTGCTAGTTCTTTCTCCCCTTCTTTGTTGGTGAACAATGTGGTCGAATCCTCTCCTACTTTTGGAAAACCTATGATCCACACAATTAGTTGGGTATCAGTTGAAACCGGTGGGTCAAGCCACAAAGTTCCTCCATTGACACAACTGAGTAGCATCTTGACACAAGAATTTATTTCCAGACTATGTCGAAAATGGGGAATCTCCAGTAGTTTCAATATCCTTGACCTTTAAAGTCCCGTTGTCCACGTCCGCAGTTCAATTAGTATTGTTCCTGTGACTGGTACACTTTTTGCGCAAAAATACTTTTCTCGTGCCAATTCGGGAAACGTTTATTCATCCATGATGTCATGGTATTCAAACTTTAGGGCATCAATCTTCCCTATCATGTCCCATTCAACAATTACATTAGCTGGTATTTTCGGTGTGACTAGTGGATATCTCCCATCTGCGAGTACTTTAACTTATGGTGTGGTGTCTTTTCGTGGTGGTATATAGTTGTTGAGTCTCAGAATTGTCGCATTTTCATCCTATTTTCCTTTCACCATTCTTCACATTTATCCATATTCTACCACTCCATAAACCATTCATTAATACCATTTTCATAATTAAATATGTGTTTAACCTTATTATTTTCCAAATCATTTATTTTAGTATTAAAAGGGAATTTGTGATTAAATATTAGAAAATTGACATGTTTTCATATATATCTCAAAAATGTGTGAGCTTTGTCATGTGTAGGAATATGTGAAGCATTAATTCAAAAATACTTCTCGAATACTTCCTCCACCATTTCAAGATTTGAGGAGATAATTCAAGCCTATTCCAAGGAGAAGATCATGGAGATATGGATAAACATATCTTATCCTAGATATATGAGAGATATGTGTGAGGATTTGAAGGGATTATATTTTGTAATAATGGGAAATTGGTTGAGAGAAAAGTGGATCTGTAATTATGAGATGCTTATCTTCTTTTCAAATCTCTCATGTATAAAAGAGAGTGCCCTCTCTTCATGAGAGGGGATAATTATTATGATGTAAGATTGGTTCTTGGGGGGAGAATTGTTATGATGTAGATTGGATTCATGAACAAACTCTTTTTGTAAACCTACTTGTTGAAGATTAATGCAAGTTTGAATTCAATGATCTTGTGTCTCTTAGAAGTTAGCATCTGTTGATCTAAAATCTTCCATGTTGGCATCGACAAGGGCCACCGATCCAACTTGGTAAGCTCATTGTAAATTGTTAGTGCAGATTTTGATTTCATGTACCTGTTATTTTGATTTCATGTTATTTTGTTTGATTTCACTATTCGAATTTGTTGCAAAGTGTGGTAATGCAAGAACAATTGGATCTCCATATTTCACCATACATGAGTTTTAATGGATCATCCCACTACACTTAGATTTTTTTCCATAATTGATTAGGTTACACCTTGCTAACAAATGCACAATCAAGACCTCCATCTCTCACCATACATGCACCTCTAATGGAATGTTGCGAATGCACAAAGTGTTAATTATTGTTAGTTTAGTTTCTCTAGGGGATAGAATCAAAGTTCATATTTTCCTTTCATGAGACATCAATGAACAGGTCCATCACCTAAGTAAGAGCTTTTGCTTGTTTATGAGTTTTTCTTTCCATCTTTCAAATTGTGTGAAGATTGTTATTTTTAAAAGTGTGTTGGTTTCTAAATGGTTTTCTTATCTATGCTATACTAAAAAAACATAGGAACCTATCTATTATCGGCACATATAATGCATGACCTCTACTGATTACGAATCTTGGTCGATAATTTATGTTTGCTAATATATTATGCATATAATTGCACCAACAATAGTTCCTGTGAAAACTTGACTGCGAGGCCGAAGCTCCTGGTGTTTCCTCGAACAATAGTGCAACTGGTGGTATTTTTGGTTGCTTGTGTGCTACGGCTGCTAACACTCCAACTTTCGATGGTGTCATTATTCTCCGCATTTGATTTCGGTGACTGTTCTATGCTGGTTCATGTTTGAATGTGGTTCAGCTCAGGTTCTCTCTATATGCACACCATTCTTATAAAATGAAAATAACCTTTTCCTTCATCCCTCATATGCTTTTATCACCCTTCAACAGCTGTATAATTTCTTTTGAAACCAGTGGATGTGTCGAATACAGTCAGAATCTACCATTAATACTTTCCTTATTATGGCATTAATGCCAAATAGTACACCAGTTCTTTCCTTTGATATGCCAGTCTATCCTGATCCTCGACGAGACCCTCTATTTATGAATACACATCTTCATTATGATTCATCATTTATGGATTTATAATTGTCATTTATGTTCTTTAATTCCCTTAATGGTTCCTTTCTTGCACTTGAACTTTGTAAGAACTTAACTGAATTTGCATTGTTTATGTTATCTATGCGATACATCCTTTTTCTACGTGATACTTCTTCTTGTTTACCTTTGTATTTATTCTTGTTTCTGTCTTTTTATTTGTTTTCTTTTTCTGTATTTTTATTTGTTTTTGTAGTGTCCCCAAGGCCGAGCCTCGTTGCAAATCATGATATATGAAATGAATTGTAAACATGTCTATAGGTTGGTGAGCCATGTTTTGTATAAGCTGGTAGGCTTATGTGTTTGTTAGGCCATGGAGCCTAAGTGTTGAAGGCCAAGAGCCTACTGATGTACTTGTATGTATGCAAAATATTTAATAAAATATAAACACCGCCAGTGCAGACCGACCACGATGAATGAGTGAAGGGGGACTGAGCGTCCACGGAATGGGAAAGGAATTAGGGGCTGGAAGGTGGGAGAGGGGATAAGTATTGAGCCTAGGGGCTAAGCCTAGGGGGCTTAAGCCTGAGGATAATATTTTATTATTATTCCAAAAGATTTGTGCATTTTATGTCTTTATCCTAAGTCCTTTTGGAAGGACACGTGAATTCCCAAATGGTGGGAGGAACGCGTGCTGGTGGAACGGATGCAGTTCCAGGGGTGACAAGTGTCAACCTTGGTGCATGCAAATATAATAGCCGAGATGAACCGTGGAGGGGGATCCTTCTCCATTCCACCCGACTGCCTAAGCGTGTACAGGCTCTGAGCAGTACGATTAACCCGACCTCTGCAAAGAATACCTCGTGCGTCCCTGAGAGCTGGAAAGCCTGTGATTGTTCTGAATAATCCGTACCACTCTGTCCCGATGTCGTGACCGTGAGACCCAGTTGCCATCGCTGAACCAGTTCGAGGAAGCCTGTATCTGGCTATGAGGAAACTGGTCTATTCCTCTATTCTGGAACGGGAAATTAAATAGTCTGTGATTGATTTCGGGAATAGCCTGTGTGTGTGTTGAATTTTGAAAGGCCGAAACATCCTCTGTCTGAGCGCCGAGCCTATGTGTGGAGCTAATCCGTGAGACCATCCGCCAATGTTAAACCTTCTGGATAGTTCGTGTCTGTGTCCCGTGGGATGTTGTGACCATGCAGTACTGGACTGCGTGAGGCTTGTTGGCCTGTGAGTGACTCCCTCCAGGTGAGAGAGTGCGCAGAGGAAGGAGAGAGCTCTTGGAAGGAACCCTGTAGCTGCCTTAGAGCCCGGAGACTTCCGGTCAGGTCTGTTCCTGCAACCCAAGGTAAGGGAGACTAGCAGCCGAAGGACTGTCCAGGTGACAGAGAAGGTGCACTCTCCTGGGGTAGAACAGGCATGTGGGGAATAAGGGTCTGTGGGCAGTGAGCGTGGGAGATTCCTGGGAGAGCATTCTTCCTGGTGGTTGTGTGTGACTGAATTCCCTATAACCTCAGCCTGAGTCTAGATTCCTTGCCCTGGGGTGGATCTCATTCCCAGCTCGGGGGTGACCCACTGTTGAGTTGAGGAGCAGTGTGGTCTACGGCTGGGAGGTTCGTGGAAGGCCTACATTTGGTTGGTGGATTCCACCATTGATAAACATAAGTATCTGAATTATGCTTTGATCATGTTCTGCATGACTGAGCTGTTTATGTATCATGTTTTCTGATGTGTATATGAATTAATATGATAAGGCTAAATGCTAGTTGAATATAGCAGTAATTCATATGTTTTACTCTGAGTTAAATGTATTATTTTGCTTGAATGCATGTGGTTATATAATTTCAGTATGAGTTATGTAAAATTCCGAGTACAGTTTGGTTAAGAGAGGTTTGAAAGCCTCGGTAGTGAAAAAGGGACACTACAATTTTCTTCCTTTTTCTCCTTTCGTTTTTTTTTCTATATTTTACCTTCCTACTATAGTACAACTACTATGATACATGTGTTCTCGTGTAGTTTTGATTAATGCGTAGGCAGTTGACCGTCTCTATAGAGTTTCAACCGAATTCCATTCACCATTCCTCCCATGGTTTCTCCATTCAAGGTTTCCAACTACGCAACACCTGCCTCCATCACATGATGATTTACATAATGTCCTAAGCAATAGATGTGAAACTTTCCCGAATGCTGCATAAATTTATTGTCATAGAGTAATAATAAGTCACCCACTTAATTGTTTTTCTATTTAATATGTCTATCATTCCATGTCTTTTCCCTTTCCTTATGAAATATATTGTGGAAGCCTACGACAAATCGATCTTCTTCAAGATGTACTAACTATGAAAATATCTCCTCTACTACGCCAAAATTTGAAAGATCAGTAATCGCAACAATGCAGAGGCTAGGTAGAATAAACTCCATCCGCATCACTGTTTCTTGGCCATAGACCAAACTAAAAGGTTTTTGTCCTATAAAATGTTTGCTTGTAGTCATGTATTCCCATAATAATGCATGAACTCTTAAGTCCCAATAATATCTCCCTATGTGGTAGATCTTTGTCAAAGCATTCTCCAATATTTTATTAAAATCTTCTATTGTCCCATTAGCCTGAGGGTGATATGACATAATCTTCTAGTGATGAATTTGAAATTCCTCACTCAATGTTGTAATTGTCTTATTTATAAAGTGTGTTCCTTGATCACTAATTAATATGTGTGGACATCCAAAACATGTGACTACATTCTAAAATAGAAATCACGCAACCATCTTCACGGTGTAGTCTATGACTGGTGTCGCTTCTGTCCATCTTGTCAAATAATATGTCACGATGATTATGTACCTCTCTCCTGATCTTATCTATGATGGGTTGATTGGCCCCACAAAGTCTATTGCCCATTTATCAAACATTTGCAATGTAACCTATGGGTAAAGAGGCATTTCATCCCTCCTAGATGTCTTTCTCACCCTTTGACATACATCACATTCCTGAAAGTATTATTTAACATAATTATAAAGTGTGGACCACTAGAGCCCTGCGCAAAAAATCTTATGCACAGTTACTTTACCTGGTTAGTTTCCTCCTTCAATCCCTTCATGTTCTTTTATGAGGATCATAGGCCTTTCATGCTCTAGCATACATCGTCTCAATATTCCATTTGCACCTAACTTGTATAAGTTCCCTACAATGAGCTAATAGTCTGCTGCTTTAACCACTAATTTTTTATTTTGTGTGACTTCCTTATCTGATGGGTCCATTCCTGTACTTAGAAACTGCACAATGTTTGCGAAGTAGTTATCCACCATTTTAACTGCAAATAATTATGCATCTGGCAAGCTATCATCTATATTCCCTGCATCTTCTCTTGATAATATGTGTGATAAGTGATTAGGTTCTACATTCAACTTTCAGAGTAAATAATGTCGAAACTTCTAAGAACCCAGTAAATAATGTCAAAAATTTTGCAGTGCATATACCATTGCCAATCCTTCTTGTTTTGTGGTAGTATAATTCTTCTCTGCTATGGACAACTTCTTACTTGCAAAATAAATTGGGTGATCTATGTCTCCTTCCCCTGGTTGAGATATTATTGCGCCCAAAGACATGGATGACGCATATACATGAACATGGACTTCGTTGTTTCAATCTAGAAAGATCAAAATTAGCGTGGTCACTGATTTCTATTTTAAGGTATCCAAACCCTTCTAACAGTTCTCGTTCCATTAGAAATTTGCTTCCTTCTTCAACAACTTCTCTGTAGGTGTTGTAATCTATGCATAACCTTTGATAAAATTCCTGTAATATCTTGTGTGACCTAGATTTGATCTTAGTTGATTGACTGATGTTGGTGGTTGTAAATCCCAAATTACTACAATCTTGGCAGGATCCACTAATAGGCCTTGTTTGCAGACCACATGGCCTAAAACAATTCCAAAAGGTGCACAAAAAATACACTTCTTCAAATTCATCGAAATCTAACATTGTCTACGCCTATAAAACATTAACCTGAGTACGTCTATGTGATATTTTAGTACACTAAACACAGTCCAATCATCTAAGTATACTTCAAGGAACTTATGAATAAATTACTTAAAAGTTGCAACCACAACTCTTGAAAACATTATAGGTGCATTCTTTAGTCCAAAGGGAATCTCTAGTTATTGATAACTTCCTCACTCTATCGCAAAAGTAGTCCTATACCTATATTATGTGAAATTTTGATCTGATGGTACCCTGAGAATCCATTTGTGAAAGAATAAGACTTGTGTCCTCCTACATTCTCCAACACCTCATCTGTGAACAATGTTGGAAATGGATCATGTAGATATGCATCATTCATCTTTCTTAGATCTACCCAAATCCTTATTCCTCATGTTTTATTAGCTTGTAATGCCACTCGACTTATCCACTCTTATTCCACCACTGGGTCAATGATACTTGCTTCCAACATCCTGTCTATTTCTACTTTCACCTTCTCTTTGTACTTCGGATTTAACCTGTGGGGTCTTTTCACACTTGTTTAGCACATGGTTTCAAAGGGATCTTCATATCGCCTAATTCCCCAACTATCCCCTTAATTTTTGAGAATGTAGTTGAGAATAGATCATGATACTCACACAATAAATATGCAATATTCTCCATAGTTTCTTCACTCCATTAATCTCATATCTGCGCAAAATTTGGATTCTTTGTCATCCCAATGTTTACCTTACATGTATTTATTGGACATGTGTACACAACACACTCAATATATGGCCCTTCTACTGCATGTTGTCCCTTTGGTTTCAGGTACTTTCACATTCCTTGGGCCTTCCTCATCATGTTCTTCTTTCCTGACATTATAACACTCGAGTAATTCATGGACAATCATAGAATCTATGTGTGCACTGCACATTGGTACCACCTCCATTGTCCCTTCTTCTGAGAAGATATTGGTTCAAATTACATGTAGCACTGCTTCTATTAGTGGAGATTTGATGCAAATCCCCACCCACTCTCAGCGGTCTACGCGACCTCCTAGTGTAAGGATTGTTCACACTAAGGAGCTAAATTAGCTCTTTGGATCTTGATGAGCCCTCGAAACTCTCTACCACAAGCCTTTCCTCTTCTCCCCATGCATAAATTCAAGTTCGCGAGGGTATTTTCACTTCAATGGAGAATCCCACATGACCTCGATCCAAAGCCATAGACTAAACCTTTAAATGGCGGTAACTCCGACACTTCAGAGCTACGGGCTTCGAGGTTTTTCAATACACCTCTCCAAAAAATCTCTCGTAGTGTCCAACCAGGAAATACACACAAGTAACAAATCAACAGACCCCACACTCCGACAGATGGACAACTCTGATGTGATTCAGGCTTCAGGAGTCCACGCATTCAGACAATGTATACCCTTGTGTCTCCCGAATGCTGAACTACTGGAGGGCCTCTCCTTCCTTCATGTGTCCCCCTCCTAATCAACGGTTGGGATGAGTTCCATTTTTCGAGACTTTGGAAACCTTTGCATCAAAGTGATTTTTCATCCTTATTTCCTCCGGAGGACTGGGTCTCGGGACCTTTAGATCTACTGCCACACATCCACTGAACTCAACAGTTCAGATGAGATTCATGACTTCATAACTTCAGGGGGTTCCAACTCATGTGTACTCCCGAAATGAGATCTGTCAAATTAACAAAGTCCGAAGGACTTTCAGGGGTAACTCCCGTGCTACTTTCCCAGGTGGGTCGATCACAATGGATCCTGCCTTATCCTGGTTGGATCTTGACCGTTCAGCCTCCAAAACTCAAAAAAATCCCTCCTCCTTGAAGATTTTGGTCGTTGGCCTTCCTGATCTTGGCCGCACGAAGTGACTCGAACCTTGGGCGCCTCCTATTGTGCTTCTCTAAAACTTTGAAACTTCAGACTTAGAAAATTTCTATGTTCCTCCTGCAAACTTCTTACACTTGTTCTCCTCAAGACTTTGAAGGTTTTTGAGAACCTTCCACACACTGCTTGACTTTATGTAGACTCGAATTTCTCAACAGTTTGGTTAAGTGTTGGCCCGATGCATGCTTTGCATGGGTGTTCTTCAAACTCAGTACTCTATTGATAAATCTGTGCACTCCTTGCACATGCTTCTACAATGTTTCATGTTACCTCTCCTCATATTCTAATTCAGACTCAACTCAGCCTCCGCACACCTTGCGGGCACTGTGCACTCCTTTCACCATATCTCTCAGAAGAGAAACAATTGAAACTTATGGCACATTAAAGGTTCACACATTTAATAATGAAGTGCATACATGAACATATGAAACACATAAAACAAAAAACATCCACATGTACACAATGAAATCAGAAATAAACAACACCATACATATGGAATGAAACCTATCATGTTATATTCATTTAGAAGAATATGTACATGAGTTCATATAGGCCTCAACAACAAAAAATGGCTTCAACAATAACAACTCTCTCCAGCAGCCACCTCAACAATTTTTAGCAGTAGTAATAAGAACCTTAGTAGCCTGTTTTGGGTGTAGAACACATATATTTATACATGGAATGGATTCTCAGACCTTCCCTCCAGCCTATCTAAGCGTTTTCCTATCATAATTAAAACATTTACCGCTAAGGATTATTAGAATTAATGAGCATTTACAAACTATATAAGAGTTGATGCATGAAATCTGTGCAATCCTATAGGTAATTAAGACGATTACAATCTCCTACGATATTATACAATGGCTCAAGCCTCGAAATATTAAAGGGATTTAATATCTATGATTTTCCAAAATATCAAATTGATGTGCTCTCCTCAGAATTCAAAATAGTTTGAAATGTGTGTGATGGGGCGTTGAGTTGTCATCTACTTGGACTCTCTTGACTGATGACGATGCTCCTACATCATACTCATTTAGAAAAAATATTCATGGAATCCTGTCCATGAGATCCTGCACTATTTTTCCATGTTTTTGAATGTCATGTTCAGTTACCCAACTACCATCATCTGCTAGGTGATTTTTCCACTTCACCAGGTACTCAAAATAAGTCTTTCTCCTAGTCTTCTTGCCAATCCTTTGGTCTATAATTTTCTACATTTGTGGATTTTTTGTTGTGGGAATATGATTTTACCACTGGATATCCTTCTGATCATTTATCCCTTCTGTATCATTGTTGGCATAGGGGCAGACCCAGTGTTCAACTCTACAACATTTCACTAACAAAACCCTAACTATCGACCCTTTCAGCAACACCTGTGAAGAAGATGAAGTCTCACCTGAGGTAGAGGCAGGGGTGGTTGCAAGGATCATATGTATACAACCTTAGTTGGGACACAAATCTGTGATTCTAACACTTAACAGAGCACTTAGTAGTAAACATTCATCAATATTCAGTTCTTAGTAACAACATGGTTAAAACACTGGTCACAAAACACCGTAGTATTCAATAAGATATAGCACTTAGCAGAAGGAGATAGATCAGATCTAGAATATTCAAGTACTAAGAATATTCATATAAGGCATATCTAACATTCATCAACATCATTAAGCACAGAGAATCAACAGATATATCTATCACTCATCTATACTAAATCACTTAGAATATAAACACATAAGCATATCAACACATCACACAAAGCAGAGAAACATAGCATGTATGTGGTTCACCCCCACCCTGGGGCTACATCCACCAACTCTTCTCTTCTTTATTATCTTTTTCAGGATTATTACAGGAACATAGCATCAAAATCCTATTCTGCAGAAGACAGGAGATCTGCGTGTACTTCGCCAAATCCTCCTTCTTCGAGCTAGGGTACAACACCAAGCCTTCTTACAATTACTTGCACATAGCTCTGCATGTCTCACACAGTATGCACAAAAAAAGTATTTTTCACTTAGCACTACTTACCACCACACTTATTACATCACCTAGTATTCTATATATACATTACAAAAGTGGGCCTAAGCATGGGTAAACCCATGGGCTGACATTCCCATACCCATTACATAATCCCAAAACCCAAAAAGGACCCAAAAATGGGCCTAGATCCTATGATCTCTGCTTTGTCTTGTGCTCCGCCTTCGAAAACCCGTCGAAGTCCTGAAAATAGGTCAAACATGACCAAGAATCCCCAAAACTTGGTCAAGGGCCCACAATCGTCCACCCTGTAAGGATACAGGTCTGCAACATTGAATATTGGAAATATTCCAACATCTTCTGGCATTTCAATCTCATAGGAGTTCGCAACAAACTTTCCAAAGATTCTATATGGTCCTATATTCTTCATATTTAACTTGTTATATGTTCCTCTTGGGAAAATTTCCTTCCTTAGGTGTGCTAAAATTTGATCTCCAACCTCGAAATGAACCTCTCTTCTTTTATAATTTTGATTGCTATCCTGTAGTTGTCCCTTTATCTAACCATGAAGCTTCTGCATTTCTGTAACAAAGTCTTCTTCTCCTGCATTTTAAAATTCATCATGTCCGAAATTTCTTAACTCCGAAATTCCTCTCAGATGCATCCCATAAACTATCTGAAATGGGCTTTTACTAGTGCTTTTTTTTGGTGAATCATTATATGCAAACTCTTCTTGGGGAATAATTTGATCCCATTGATTGTGATGTTCAGTGATCAAACTCCTCAATAAATTTCCTAGGCTTCAATTTACCACCTTAGTCTGTCCTTTTGTCTGAGGGTGATATGCTGAACTGAAGGACAAGTTTGTCCCCAGTTTCTTCCACAGTGTTCTCCAAAAGTGTCCCACGAATTTGGTATCTCTTTCTGAGACTATACTTCGAGGAAACCCATGTAGTCTCATGATATATTTGAAAACAAGCTCGTTATATGAGTAGAATCAATGGTTTTGTGACACGGTATGAAATGTGCCATCTTCAAAAGTATTTCAACCACTACGGATATTGAATCATTTCCTCTCTGCGTTCTAGGCAATCCCAGAAAAAAATCCATGCTTATGGCCTCCCACGACCTATCTGGAATAGGAAATGGTTGATACAAACCAATGTTCTATTGTTTCCCTTTTTCATACTAGAAAACTCTACATTTTTCCATGAATTTATTCAAATCGGACTTCATACCTAGCCAATAGTATGAAGAAATTAGTTGTGCATAAGTCTTATCATGGCCGAAATGTCCAGCCAGTCCTCCACTATGCTTTTCTTTCAACAGGTTGTCTCTCATCGATCATTTTAGAATACATAATTGGATCCCTTTAAACAATAGTCCATATTGGATAAAATACTCCATCCACTAACTTATGTCCGTTAGAAAAGGGTTTTCACATGCTTCATAAGACTCTTTAAAATATTAATCTTCATGATACATCCCCTTAAGGTGTTCAAACCCTAAGGTCTCCACTTGAAATTCCTGCAAAACCAAACATATCCTGCTCAAATCATCTGCAACTTTGTTAGCGCTACAACAAATATGATTAATGAAAAAAGTAAAATTATGCACGAATTCTACCCATTTGGCATGTATTTGGTTTAATTTCTCCTTCCTGGTTATGAACTGTAAAGCTTGATTGTCATTGTACAAGACAAACTCCTTCGGAGTAAGTTAATGCCTCCATTTTTTCAAGGTTTGTATTACATCATAAAACTCCTTGTCATATGTAGAATACTTCCTCTTAGTGTCGTTCAAATTCTCATTGAAATAAACAACATGCTTATTGTCTAGGCTCAAGACCGCAACAATAGCTACTCTGCTTGCATCACATCTCACCTGCAATGTCTTCTTGAAATCTGGAAGAATTAGAATTGGATTTTCTATGATCTTCTCTTTTAATACTCTGAAGCCTTTTTTAGCTTCTGTTGTCCAATTAAAAGATCAATTCTTTTTCTTTATGGTGTCTATTATGGGTGCACAAATGTTATTGAAATTCCTGATGAATCTCCTATAAAAACTTGCTAACCCATGAAAAATTCTTACTTTGAACACACTTGTTGGAGAAGGCCATTCTTTGATTTCCCTCACCTTCTCTGGATCCATCTTCAACTCATTTGAAGAGATCACAAAACCCAAGTATATAATTTTTGTCTTCATGAAAGAACATTTCTTCATATTTATCAATAGCTTCTCCTCCTGCAACCTCCTCAACACCAGTTTCAAGTGTCTCAAATGTTCTCCTTTAGTCTTGTTGAAAACTAAAATGTCATCCAAATACACAATTACAAACTTACCAATGAAGTGCTTGAGCACCTCATTCATCAATCTCATGAATGTGCTCAAGGCATTTGTTAAGCCAAATGGAATAACTAACCACTCATACACTCCTTCATTCGTTTTGAATATTGTCTTCCATTCATCTCCTTCTCTCATCCTTATCTGGTGATAGCCACTCTTCAAGTCTATCTTGGAAAAATAATTTTCTCCACTCAAGCAATCCATCAAATCATCCATTATGGTTAAACGGAATCTATACCTAATCGTTATCTTGTTTATGGCTCTAGAATCTGTGCAGATTATCCAACCTCCATATTTCTTTGGACTTAACAAAGTTGGTACTGCACATAGACTCAAACTTTCCCTAAATAAACCTTTATCCAACAGATCTCAGACTTGATTCTTGACTTCTTCATTCTCTTGAGGTGTCAACCTATATGCTTCTTTATTTGGAAAACTTTCTCTTGGAATAAGGTCATTGTGATGAATAATAATCCTAATGGGTGGTAAAGTGTGAGGTAACTCATCCAAAACAATATCAACGAACTCATCCAACAACTCCTAAATTTCTACATGAAAATCATCCACATAAGTGTTTGTAAGGATGACTCTTGGCTTTCTTACCACAACAAATTGCATTTCTTGTTCCTTCTTGACTTAGTTCAAGAGTTCCTTCCCACTCATGAGAAGTATGCTAGGAATATATTCTTCCTTGAATCCTCTATCTTCTATTGGAAGTAACATATTCTTACAACCATTATTATTGTTGTCGCAAGAGTTGACTCTAGGCTGTAATAGAGCCAAGCCTTAGCACATTTTAAAAAGAAAAAGTTATTTATTGTTCAGAACTTGACTTGAGTTGTAGCAAGCCAAACCCTGAAAATTGATTTTGAGTGCACTTATGACCTAATACACTCAGATATAGTTCTCTCAACATCCAAGGGCTCTTTGCTCAGGAATATTCAATAATTACAGTAAGAAGGTTAGATTTCTTATTAGAAAAGATGTTTAATCAGGTTGGGGGTTAATCCAGGAAAACAGTCCATTGGGCATGGAGTCAAGTGAAAACCACAGAAAAGAGATCATAACAGGGATCACATTACTTGCAGAAAATGAGGCAAAGTAAGTCTATATTTCGACTATAAATAATCATGACATAATAGCAGAAAAAGAAAAGGAAAGGGCCATCACAGTGAAAGCATCTATCAGGGATGAATTTTCGATCTGCATCTATCTGTGATCCATCCTCGTAGCATTTGAAGCTCGAACAACCCATCATCTCCACAACTCTCTTCTTTGCTTCGCTAGGGTCGTTCATTTCAATAGCAGCTTGCCAATTTTTGGCTATGAAAGAAGTGGATGTATTTTCGGCGGGAGTAGTTATTTTAAACACCAATCTTACATCCTTCAATCTACTTACAAATTCCGACATTCTGTCTTCCATGCATTGTGTGGTTTGGTGCATGGTTCCATCCAACAACATTAAATCCACACTGATCCTATGGGCGAAAATAACTTTGTGAATCGGAAGATCTCCAATGAATACACTCTGGATGGTGGGGTTCCTTATCGGCGAAATAATGGAACCTTGAATCGACTTTCAGAGTTTCAGAGGAAAAGGTGTAATATGAAAAACGATAAGCAAAACCCTGAAATTCCGTGATTGGTGCACGTTTTATGGCATGCGTAACTTTTAGGATTGCAATTCCGTAGTAGAGGTCTGTATTCTAGTGTCGAGCTAATAAATCGAGAGTGACGTCAATAAAAACAATAAATATTCAAAACTCTAGTTTGGACTTTCGAATGCTCGTTTGGTGCGACATCATACAAAATGCATATAAAGGCCGATTCTGAGTTTTCGGGCGCTGTCTGCAAGTGGTGGTCTTCCAAACCGATGATATCCACGAT
>ML777363.1:424470-475899 GCA_009831015.1 Picea engelmannii
TTGGAGCACCAAGAAAATCACTTTGTTCAGAGATCTCGGGTGTTGCCACGGTCAAAGCCCTAACATCATGTGTATGCACCCGGTTGCTACCAACAAAGACCCAACGACTCCCAGCACAATCAGCCAAGTTTCGAATCAGTACTTTTAACAGTTTTAGTACTCTCAGGAACAAATTGGTAACTTATTACCTGGCTATCAGAACCAGCAGAAAATACACCCTGATGGCTTGGTGTGGCAGCCAGAGCAAAAACACCCCCTTGTGATATGTAAGCGCTTGTAATAAAGTTCCTTGGTGAGCATCCCTAGTTAATTTATAAGCTGGATTTGATTCTCAAAGACATTTAGGATGAAGACACTAAGTAGAGAAAAATTCAAAATCTGTTACAACATAGGCTCCATCTAGGGATGGTACTTTCCAGTAAAGTACCAAGAATAGTAGACCAGGTGCCTGCAACAACAAAGTGACCTGCAAAAATTCTGAAACTCGTCATGTAGCATCTTGCAGCAATATGAGCAGTGGAGGAATTCAACATTTGAGACCAGTGGAGTCGCCGACAAAAACATGTAGAATCTGCGAAACAAGGAGTCGCCAGGTGAACAATCACAGCCAATTGAACGTCTATCCCATGTTCACCATCAAGAGATAGATCGAATCTTTGTCGTATCCCAGGGAATATTTACTTCATCCTCCGTCCCCAGCAACGGCGCCAAAAAAATGTTGTTGCAAGAGTTGACTCTAGGCTGTAATAGAGCCAAACCTTAGCACATTTTAAAAAGAAAAAATTATTTATTGTTCAGAACTTGACTTGAGTTGTAGCAAACCAAACCCTGAAAATTGATTTTGAGTGCACTTCTGACCTAATACACTCAGATATAGTTCTCTCAACAGCCAAGGGCTCTTTGCTCAAGAATATTCAATAATTACAGTAAGAAGGCCAGATTTCTTATTAGAAAAGATGTTTAATCGGGTTGGGGGTTAATCCAGGAAAACAATCCATTGGGCATGGAGTCAAGTGAAAACCACAGAAAAGAGATCATAATAGGGATCGCATTACTTGCAGAAAATGAGGCAAAGTAAGTCTATCTTTCAACTATAAATAATCATGACATAATAGCAGAAAAAGAAAAGGAAAGGGCCATCACAGTGAAAGCATCTATCAGGGATGAATTTTCACTATGACTTTGGAAGAAAAAACTAAAGGTTGATGGCTAGATATAGATCACTTATCTAGAGTGAATTATGAACAATCACCATTGAAAACATAACTCTTATTAACTATGTGAAAGGAGCATGTAAAATGAATTCCAGACAGATTTTAACTCAGTTGATAAAAGAACATATAGATTAAATTACAAAAGGAGAACATAGTGAAAGAAAAGACCGTGATGAATCTCATGATATCAAGAAAATGTGTCACATTGTATAATTCCATTCCGGGCTCTMAAATAACTCTGTGTTCCACACAGGAGCTCTCTGCCCTCCGAGCTTCCTCCCGGCTTCTTCCCCCCTTCCTTTACAATGAATGCATCTCTATATAAATTCCCTCTCTCAAGGGGTTGAAACCGCCTCATATCATAACTGACAGTTAACTAACTTCAACTGTCTTTAACTAATTAAAACTAAATTAAAAGTACAACTCAAATCCTAATTTCTAGAAAAATGTTTATATCCGTAAGTGCATTAGATCCTCCTCCATATAGGTGAGTTGTAGTGGTGGCTATCTGGCAGTTGAAATAAAACTAATAGATTTCCCAGTGCGTTCTCTTCAGGTCCCTTATATACAATTACGATAGAAGTGTGACCTCTGCCCACACCAGGGGAGACTCTTTTAGATCTGCAGTCTCATATGATGGGTTAATACCAGATTCAAGCACACTAACGATCTGATTCATGGATGGTCTCTTTGTATGGTCAGCTTTAATGCAGAGCCTCACCGCCTCACAAACTGTTTGGAGGTCACTGTAACGAAAATTCCTGAGTGAAGGATCAACCAAGTAGGAAATGACTTCAGGGACCTCCAGATATTCTTGTGCCCAGTCAAGAAAGGATCCCTGGTCCTTGGAATATGGAAATCGACCAGTGATAATCTCCAGTAGCAGCACTCCAAAGCTAAACAAGTTCAATTCAATATCTGTTGCATCTCTCTTCGATGCTGAACAACCATGTTATCCAACAATAGCACATCTCCTTTTTTCCACCTCAAATCTACACAATCTTCATTCAGTATGGCCTTAAATGCATCCGAAGATTCACCAGGGATACCACAGCCATCTCCCAAAGACAACGACTGGTTTTTGTTTTTTCCGCCATAGCCCACTATGTTGTTAAACCAGACTTTCCTCCCTCTGTATCCCTCGAATGCTCTAATAGTCTCCATGGAGCTGAATACAAACTCTATTGATCCATCCTCGTAGCATTCGAAGCTCGAACATCCCATCATCTCCACAGCTCTCTTCTTTGCTTCGCTGGGGTCGTTCCTTTCAAGAGTAGCCTGCCAATTTTTGGCTATGGAAGAAGTGGATGTATTTTCGGCGGGAGTAGTTATTTTAAACACCAATCTTACGTCCTTCAATCTACTTACAAATTCCAGCATTCTGTCTTCCATGCGTTGTGTGGTTTGGTGCATGGTTCCATCCAACAACATTAAATCCACACTGATCCCGTGGGAGAAAATAACTTTGTGAATCGGAAGATCTCCAATGAATACACTCTGGATGGTGGGGTTCCTTATCAGCGAAATAATGGAACCTTGAATCGGCTTTCGGAGTTTTGGAGGAAAAGGTGTAATATGAAAAACGATAAGCAAAACCCCGAAATCCCGTGATTGGTGCACGTTTTATGGCATGCGTAACTTTGAGGATTGCAATTCCGTAGTAGAGGTATGTATTCTGGCGTCGAGCTAATAAATCGAGAGTGACGTCAATAAAAACAATAAATATTCAAAACCCTAGTTTGGACTTTCGAATGCTCATTTGGTGCGACATCATACAAAATGCATATAAAGGCCGATTCTGAGTTTTTGAGCGCTGTCTGCAAGTGGTGGTCTTCCAAACCGATGATATCCACGATCTTTAACGCTTCTGTGCACACATTCTCCGTAGGTCTGAGATTTTCTTGACTTGACTTTCTATAAAGCTTTGTCCACCAAATACGGGATTGACTGACATGATTAAGACCAAGTATACCACATCAAGCACATATTCTATACAACTTAATGGAGTGGCCGGGTTCAAAACTACTCTAGCTTTCGCTCCAAGACTCTTGATCTGATTTACTGTTCGGTGCAAATGGATAGTGGAAGTTTGCTCATAGTGTACACTAACAATGTCTGCACCAGCCTTGATAAAATCTGGTACACGTTGTTCCGGTTCAACAATCATAAAATGCACATCCAGTGGAAAATCTGTCATGGGTCATAATGCAACAACCACCATAGGTCCAAAGGTAATATAAAACGCCCATCCATAACATCCAATCACAACCTGCCAACTCCACAGCTTCTGTTGACAATTTCATTTTCAATTCAAACAGCCTGGGTTAAATACGATCAGAAAATGCAATTAAATTCCTCGATTGCACTACAAATAATAYGCTGAGAAGCCTTGCATTTTGTTCGACTTGGAGCACCAAGAAAATCACTTTGTTCAGAGATCTCGGGTGTTGCCACGGTAAAAGCCCTAACATCATGTGTATGCACCCCGTTTCTACCAACAAAGACCCAATGATTCCCAACACAATCAGCCAAGTTTCGAATCAGTACTTTTAACAGTTTTAGTACTCTCAGGAACAAATTGGTAAATTATTACCTGGCTATCAGAACCAGCAGAAATTACACCCTGATGGCTTGGTGTGGAAGCCAGAGCAAAAACACCCCCTTGTGATATGTAAGCGCTTGTAATAAAGTTCCTTGGTGAGATTCCCTAGTTAATTTATAAGCTGGATGTGATTCTCAAAGACATTTAGGATGAAGACACTAAGTAGAGAAAAATTCAAAATCTGTTACAACACTTATCAAGGGTATAAGTATTCTTCCTTCCATCATGTATGCCATTTATGTCATATTTCCATGGTCTTCCCAATAAAAAATGTCCAACATCCATGGGTATAACATCACACAAAACTTCATTGCTATAACCACCTATTTCAAATTAAAACTTGCATTGTCGAATTACCATGACTTGGTGTCCTTTCTGCAACCACGATAATTTGTACGAGTTCATATTTGCAGTTGTCTCCAACTCTAATTTTTCCACCATTTATGTGGATACTAGATTATCAATGCTCCCACTCTCTACAATCACTTTGCATACCACGTCTTTGGTTTTGTAAGCAGTCCTGAATAGACTATTCCTATGAAATGGTTCTCTTACCTCTTTCTCTAGCTTCATGAGAACTTTCCTCATCATGAGGGATCTTCCTTCTTCCAATACTTCTGCTTCTACATTCCTCTTTTGTGCTTCAGAAATGTGATCTTCTCCAGTCCTTGCATCTTTCTTCTTCTTAAGACATTCCCAAGACATATTCCTTGTCTTTCCACAGGCATATAATTTCACTTCTCCTCATCTTCCTCTGCCTCTTCCTTGTGAAAAGGATTTTCTCCCACCATAGGTTCCTCCTCTATAAATTCCTCCTCTTTCTATCTGGATATTATACTTTCCAGCTTTCGTTCTAGGCTTCTGAAATTTCTCTTGGAAAATTCCTCTGTTTCATTGGCTTTTCTTTCTGGAAAAATTTTCCTCTTCTTTTAGTGCCACCTGATAAGCATCCTCTATAGTCATCATTATCATTAGGTTGATTTCCTCTTGAATTTCATATCTCAAGCCATTAATGTACCTGACAACTTTTTGTTCATCATTCTCTCTATGTCTTTCTCTGATGTTCAACTTATAGAACTCTTCGGTGTACTCCTTCACCGAAAAACCCTTCTGTCTCAGATTTTGTAATTTTCTAAACAGATTTATCTGATAATCTTTGGGTATGAATTTAGATTTTAATTTAGCTACCATTATATCCCAACTCTTGATTTTAGACTTACCTTTGCATCTTCTGTCAGCTTGCAATTCATCCCACCATAGCGCTTCATGTCACTTCAGTCTGGTCATTGCATTCTTTACCTTCTTTTCATCGTCAAACTCCTCCTAATCAAAGTACTTATCCAAATTAGTTATCTAGTCAAATAACTCTTCAACATATAAATTTCCTTTATACATTGGGACCTCTATTTTTTCTATGGCTCCCACTTTAACAATAGCTCTCAACAGTCTCTCTTCCACAATTTCTTCCCCTGTATCTTCTTCTGCTTCAACATATTCACCCTCATATTAACTGATGTCACCATCATTAGGTTCTCTTCTTTGTTCCATCTCCATGGAATCCAATCTTCCACGAAGTCATCTCATCTCTTCTTCCATAGTTGGATTTTCTACAGGTCTATCTCTATGTCTTCTCGATAGCATGGTTCCAAGTTCTCTTTCACATAGAGCACAATCTGGGGCTCCGATACCACTTGATGCAAATCCCCACCCACTCTTTGGGGTCTGTGCGACCTCTTGTTCTAAGGATCGTTCACAGTAAGGAGTTGAATTAGCTCTTAGGCTCTTGTCGAGCCCTCGAAACTCTCTACCACAAGCCTTTACTCTTCTCCCCACGTGCAAATTCAAGTTCATGAGGGTCTTGTCACTTCAATGGAGAATTTCATGAGACCTTGGGCCAAAACCATAGGCAAAACCTTTAAATGGTGGGAACTATGGCACTTCGGAGCTCTGGGGTTCAAGGTTTTTCAATGCACCTCTCCACAAAATCTCCTGGAGTGTCGAACCAATGAATACACACAAGTAATAAATGAACGGACCCCATGCTCTGACAGATGGAAGGCTTTGACGTGATTCAGGCTTCAGGATTCTGGGAATTCACACAACATATACCCTTTTATCTCCCGAACAATGAACCACCATAGGGCCTTTCCATCCTTCATGTGTTCCCCTCCTAATCAACGATTGGGATGAGTTCTTATTTTCGAGACTTCGGAAACCTTTGCGTCAAATTGATTTTTCACCCCTGTTTCCTCTGAAGTACTGGGTCTCCGGACCTCAAGTTATACTGCCATGCATCCACTGAAATGATGTTAAAATATTGTGTAGCTGCAAAGAATATTCTTATCCCCTTTTGAGGATAAAGATAAAATATATTTATTATTAATTAGATCAATCCCCTTTTGTGGATTGATCATGTCGGGTATTGTATGACCAAATCCACTTTTGCAGATTGGTCAAACCCTAATTGTAATAGGATAAATAAGAAGTCGGCCCCAGAATATATTAAAGGTGGTTATAACCACCCAAAAGAAGAAGTCGGCCCTGCAAGTGAAGAGACACTTCCACACGTGCCATAATTATATAAATAAGAGAGGCCATGGCCTCATTTAGACACACACTCAGCTCACTCATCTAGTGCTCAAGTATTGAAGGAAGTTGCAGTTACCAGTTGCGAGAAGAAGGAAGAGAGAGAGAGGGGCATCCTTGGGAGAGGAATTTCTGTGTTTTTTGGTTCATTATATTGGTATTGTATTGGCTATCTATATTAAGGAAGTTTTGCAGGGTTTTCTTCCCCTTGAGGGTTTCCCAGGATAAATGCTTGTTTACTCTTTTGATTGTGTTTCTCTCAGTGATCTCATCTATGCTATTGTTATCTAGTAACTAGAAAGGTAACCTAATAATAGATGAAACTTTAACATGGTATCAGAGCTAAGCTGAAGATAGCATCTTTCACAGGAAAAAGAAAAACGTCACTATTGTCGTACATGAAAATTAGGGTTTTTTATTAAAGAAGGTTTTCAACCTCAAATCCATCTAGAAAGGTGCACCCTACCTCAAGGAACATTTCTTCATCCTCAACGCACTTTTTTAGTGGCTAGATATCCCAGAAAGTGAAATCGTAGTTTTCAAAAAGTACCAGAAAACCAGAAGTACCAGTGTACCAAAAGTTCTAGAAAACTAGAAGCACCAGTCCAGAAATCCGAAGATCGAGTTTGGAGGGGTAAAAGTTGGATTTTCTGAAATCTAAACACACCAGGATACTCACCTCAGTCCATCACATATTTTGGTGAGTTCAGTTTCCAGATCCAAGTAATTTGATTTTTTATTATTTCTATAGCCCGAAGGGCTAGGGTTTCTTCTACAAGAAAGAATGACTACCAGCATGAGGGTAGAATACAGGCTGGAAGGATATAGAAACTTCAAATCTTGGAAGCATAGGTTGTAGATGATTCTAGATGAGAATGATCTCCTAGAACATGTTACAGTGGGTGTACCAGAACTAGATGAAGAAGAGAAAAAGACCAAGCATAAGAAGAATGAAAAGAAAACAAAGAGAATCATGTCATATTCAGTAAAAGATCACATGATCCCTCATATATCTGAACTACAGATAGAAAGGAAAATGTATGAAGCACTCAACAAACTATATGAAAGAAAATACATTAGCCAGAAACTTACCTTAAGAAATCAACTTCGTAATATGAAGATGGACAACTCATAATCTGTCACATCCTATCTTATGAGAGTTTCTCATATCAGAGATCAT
The DNA here is from genome assembly GCA_009831015.1 of Picea engelmannii. NCBI lineage: Eukaryota > Viridiplantae > Streptophyta > Pinopsida > Pinales > Pinaceae > Picea > Picea engelmannii. The sequence continues at coordinate 432,053 of ML777363.1, forward strand.
CTTGCAACTATTCGATATGTCATTAGTGACAAAGAACTTGTAACCACAACCCTAAATGGGTTTCCAACATTTTGGATTCCTTTTGTACGAGTGTGTGGAAGAAGCAAGTTACCCAAGTTTGATAAGTTATGGGCATATTGCACACACTAAGAATATAGACTTGTAGACCAACAAAAGAGATTAATTGTCGATGAAGAGGAAGCTCTTATAGCTCAAAAGAACAAAATAATTTCCTTAAGGAAGATCAATAAAGAAGCTAACTCTGTAAGAGTTCCAGACAAGAAGAAAGATGTTTCAAAGATCAGATGCTACAACTGTCAAAAGTTGGGACACTTTTCTTATGACTGTCCTCAAGGAAAAGGGAAAAGAAAGTATCAAGCACATGTGGTAGAGGAAGAGGAATCTCCTCCCTTAAAGAAAGATTTAGTAGAAATTAAGGATTATGTACTTTAAGTTGACGATAGTTGATCCGAAGAAAGAAAGAAAATGGTGGAGTCTGTGAAGCCTCCCTGCACAAAAACAAAAGATAAGTATTCATGTTTATTTTTAGTATCTTGTTTACTTTAATACTTTATCATTACAAGTTAGTTTTTTGTGAGAATTTTAATTAACCTCATTTTATTTCAGTGTCTATGTAGAATTATGAAGGAAGTATCAAAGAGGAGGATGAAGAAAGAGATAACATATTTATTTCATGTATGATCACTCATGAGAGTGACAAAGAAAACATAATGTAAGTAAGTTTACAAGCCTTGGAAGAAAGAACTTATGCCGTGAATTGCAAAAGTTAGACAACACAAGAAGGGCATATGATATGGTGACAGTCAGTGAAGACCAGACAATATCCGATATTTATATAGGAGCAGGAGGCTCCTAAAGATGCAGAACACAAATATTAAAGATGAAGAAAAAGATAGATACTCATATATAGTGGATGAGATGCAGGTAACTACAAGTTGCTCCAGTACCATTCTTATAGATGCAGAGGGAGCAAGTTGATCCAGTATGAAGACAAAAGGAAAGAAATATGCAAACTCAAGAAGGTGCCCGGGATATTACAGAAGAGAACTTCAAGGATGATTATTAGAAACTATTGGTTTGGTGCAAGAGGGATTTATGTCTCCGAGTTCAAAATAGAAGATCATGATTTGATGCAGTTAGGAAAGCAGATGGATGGTGCCCAAATATTTGATGAAGATGAAAGTTATCCAGTAGATGGATGGTGCCCAATAGATGGGTAGCATGGTATTATACCATTGAAATATTTTGGACCACAAGAGATTTCTTTTTGGATCATATAGCTAGACCTTCATAGAGAAGGAATGAGTAATCCCACAGGTAGAAGTTCATAGAGAAGGAGAAAGAGAAGAGACCTTTGTAGAGAAGGAAGATACCTTCATAGAGAAGGGGAATGAGAAATTTTCCAAGGTTGGCCTCTGTCCAAGTGTTGATTTTTGGATACTCTAGGGACATGCTAGAATACCCTCATAGAGAGGAATGTGGATGTTTCTCCAAGGGACAGCGGGTAGATACTCTCCTCTAGCCAAGTATTGAGTAGCTTGGAACACAAACCTTGACCATGTGGAATGGTTAGTTGGCTCTTGAGTTTTATGTCATGATCCTACGTGGATCATGGAAAGGGAGTCTAGTCTTGCCCAGGCTAGCATCTTAGCTTCTCTAGTTCACGTGGGATGACTAGGAGTGAAGCTATGGTAGTAGTCCTCCCCAATGGATGGGTGAGATAGATGACTACAAGAGAAGGGAGAACATAAAAGGAATGACAAAACTCATAGGACATCTTCTGTATGAAGATAAGATATTTTATGTGTGAAGATAAGAAAGAAGTATATTCTACGTGAAGACAAAAAAAATAAAGAGTATCTTCTGTGTGAATATAAAGAGAACAAAACTTCCAATGATTTATAGATATGCCAGTCAATGATCATGATACCAAATGACCAAGTGGATGCCTCTAGTTATCTAGTTAATGATGATCACCCAGTTGATGATGTTTCCCAGTTGATGATGTTATCCAGTGGATGCTGCTACCTAGTTGATGTCAACATCCAGTGACCTATCAAAAGATAAAGAAAATCCTTCTTGTTAAGAGGGAGTGTTAAACTATTATGTAACTGCAAAGAATATTCTTATCCCCTTTTGTGGATAAAGATAAAATATATTTATTATTGATTAGATCAATCCCATTTTGTGGATTGATCATGTCGGATATTGTAAATGACCAAATCCCCCTTTGCGGATTGGTCAAACCCTAACTGTAATAGGCTAAATAAGAAGTCGGCCCCATAATATATTAAAGAGGCCCCGGAATATATTAAAGGTGGTTATAACCACCCAGAAGAAGAAGTCAGTCCTTCGAGTTAAGAGACACTTCCACACGTTCCATAATTGTATAAATAAGCGAGGTCAATGCCTCATTTAGACACACACTCAACTCACTCATATAGTGCACAAGTATTGAAGGAAGATGCAATTACCAGTTGTCGGAAGAAGGAAGAGAGAGAGAGGCACATCCTTGGGAGAGGAATTTCTGTGTTGTTTGGTTCATTATCTTGGCATTGTATTGGCTATCTATATTAAGGAAGTTTTGTTGGGTTTTCTTCCCCTTGAGGGTTTCCCAGGATAAATGCTTGTGTACTCTTGTGATTGTGTTTCTCTGAGTGATCCTATCTATGCTATTGTTATCTAGTAACTAGAAAGGTAACTTAATAATAGTTGAAACTTTAACAAATCAATGGTTCATATGAGCTTCATGACTTCATAACTTTGGGAGGTTCTGACTCTTTTGCACTCCCCAAATTAGATTTGTCGAAATGACAAATTCTGAAGGATTTCTAGGGGTAACTCCCATGCTACTTTCCCATATTTTTCGGTCATAATGGATACTGCCTTCTCCCAGTTGGATCTTGACCATTCATCCCCCAAACCTCAACAACATCCCTCCTCCTTGAATATAATGGCCATTGGCCTTCTTGATCTTGGACACATGAAGTGACTCGAATGTTGGGTGCCTCCTTTTGCACTCCTATGAAACTTTGAAACTTCTGAATTATAAAATTTCTAAGTCCCTCCTACAATCTTCTTGCACTTGTTCACCTCGAGACTTTGAAGGTTTTTGAGAACCTTCCATGCACTCCTTGCGTTTCTCCATACATTAACTTCTCAACACTTTGCTAAGTGTTGTCTCGATGAACACTTTCCATGAGTCTTCTTCAAAATCAATACTCCACTGAGAAATATGTTCACTCCTTTCACACTGTTGATTAATTGGGTTGGTTTTCATTGATGTCAACCCTTGAAGATAGTCTGGTAGAAAATTCCGGTAGCACAAAGGTTTGGGTAATGGACCCAAGTTTTATTGATATATAATGGTATGATTTATAATATATTTGAAGGTAATACTATCCTGGATGGATAGTACACATCATGCCATTTTCAGTGGTATGTGGAATGTCACATAACTCCTCACGGTTAGAGAGTTACGGACATGTGAAGTTGGAGAACCCTCATGAGTCATCTAGAAGCCCCAAAAGGTCAAAGTAGTCAAAGTGGTTGCAAATAAGAAATTATTCAAATAATAAAGTGAAGTGATGAGTGTACTATAAGTCAAAGTGGATAAAAGGTAAATTATTTAAATAATAAAGTTAATGGATAAATTACTAAGTGGACAAGTGGTTAGAAGTGGGTTAGCCCTAAAATAAGGAAAGTGGTTTAAGAGATTTTAGAAGGTAAATCATAAAGTGAAGTGATGAGTGGAATATAAGTCAAAGTGGATACAAAAAAAATTATTTAAATAATAAAGTTAATGGAGAAATTACTAAGTGGACAAGTGGTTAGAAGTGGGTTAACTCTAAAATAAGGAAAGTGGGTTAAGATGGTTAAAAGGAAACCCCTTGAGGAAGCTACATGAAAGTATACATAAGAGGAAAGACTCTCTCATTTTAATCACACTTGAGCATATTGAATATCTACAAGTGACTGAGGTAACCAAAGGATATCTAAGCCTAATTTCAGAGGGAAGTTGAAGTAAAGAAGGTGGAAATTCAAGGGAGGGTAAATTCTTTTGATGATGCTTTCTAAGGTATGTTATTTACAGGTCATCTCGCCATTTTAGAAATAAATTTGTTTCTAAAATTATCCAGACCGTGAAATTTCAAGGACATTGAGGAAACATATCCAAGTAGTTTTGATACAAATTTCAGCTTGTGGGTCATTGTATTTTTAGAGTTACATGCCGTGGAAAATAGGGTTTGTGGCTAGTCCTGAAACTAGTCTAAAACAAGTGTTTCGGGTAAAAACATCATAAATTCTTCATAACAGATCCAAATTCAGTAAGACCAAATGTATTGGTTAGATTACAGTTTGTAGTATTCCTTATACATTTTTCATATCAGTACAACAAATATTCCATGCGTGACACACTCTACAAGTTTGATCTCTAGAATAAGGCTGAATTCAACAAGGTATGTCATTTTTTCTATAACTCCTTTTCTATAACAATTGGAATCATAGTCGGTTCCCTCAGGTTGTCGCTTGAGAAACTAGGGTGTTGGAGCCTCCTTCTAGTTGTAGATGGAAAACAAAGGAAGTTGGTGCTTCCAATGAATTTAATTCTTAAATACATATAAGAAAAAATATTTCATGGTTTTCTCCAACTTTGGGTTTCCACGTAAAAACACTGGTGTATTGTGTATGTGTATGATTTCTCATTTGTTCATTGTTTATTTAATCTGCAACTATTGGATGATAATGCTACATTAATATAACACTTGCATTTTGTGGTTAAAAAGGATTGTATTTCTCTATTACTGATTCACCCCCCCCTCTCAGTAATCCAACAATTGGAATCATAGTCGGTTCCTTCAGGAAACAATTTAACCATTGGAAGGAGATCATGGATTATTCTGAGAATGAAGTACCATTGTTTAATGGTTATAATGGTTTAAAGTATGAGATATGGAGCAGAAGGATGAAATTATTTTTACAGGAACATGGGAATTATATTTGGCTATCATTCATTACAAGATATGATAGTTCAAAAAGGGCAAAGACTGCAACCAAGAAAGAATTGAAGAAGAATAACAAAATAGCAATGGATTTCATGTAGGAGGGATTACCTAATCCGGTAAGAGAAAAGGTTAGTAAATGTTCATCAGCCAAAGAACTTTGGGATAAGTTATATGAAATATATTCTTCACCCATCGTAGATTCAGAAAATGCCAAAGAAGATGTAGATACAGATCAAGAAGAATTATGTTCACCATGTCAAACATATTCAAAAGATGAAGAGTACATAATCACTATAGGTATGTTGTTTTTCTTTAATTGTGAAAAACACAGACATCTTGAAATAGATTGCCATGAATGAAATGAGACAGAAAAAATAATTGAAAAGGAAGACAATTATGAAGCAAAATTCATTAGTGCTTTAGATGAACTAAGAGAAGAAAACAATCCACTCAAGAAAGAATTGATGAAACAAAAGGAAAGTGTTCACATTTTTTAAGAAGCCCAACAGGTCATCAAGAAATTAAGAACTCAGCTAGAAGAAGCTAGAAATATCAAAGAAAATCTTGAACATCAAAAGAAGTATTTGGAAGCCAACATGGCAACACAGAAGGAAGAAGCAGAAATGCGAGAGAATATATTGACATATCATATTAAGGAAAGAAATAATGATCTAAACTAGCTTGAGGTAGAGTTTGGTCAAGAAGAGAAAGGACTTTAAGAAGAAATAATCAGATTAAAAATTCATCTTGAAGAAGCGAGACAAACATAAGAAGTCATGAAGTCTCAGATAATGAAGAAAGAAGTAGAGGTTGAGAATCTTGAAGAATAAGTTGTCACATTGAGAAGTAAAATCATCAAACTCAACAAGAACGTTGAAGAGACAAAAAACATCCACATCAGTTATAGATAATGAACATAAGCACTCTAGGTTGCTAGAAAAGAAGAATGAAGAAAATAGAAAGAGTTATGCAGAAGTACTCAAAGGAAGGAATCATGGTCAATCAAAATCTAAGAAAACTATTGAAGATACATCGTCAAGAAGACCATCCATGTTCAATCCATAAAGAAGCTTCAATCATGATCATGATCAGTAAGGCATAAATTCAGAAGGACTACACCACAAAGAAGATCATTCACTCCCAGGTATGCAAATTTCTTTTATGGTCATTGTTTTTATTGTACTAATTTTGGACACAAGGTTGCAAATTGCAGGGATTATAAAAATTTTCAAGCAATAAATGCCTATCGTAACATTGAATGTTACAAATTTCATAACTGTGGACACAAAGCTAGTGATTGTAGAAGCATGATCGATATGTCCATGAAAGAGAACACTTATATCATATATAATAAAGTATGGATAAGAAAACACGAATAACGAGTGAACAAATACCAGGTTCAAAGATCACAATATTGGCAATAAAACGAGATGAAGAAAATTCTACAGAGAAAAAGAAAGATGTGAGATACAGAAAGGTTTGGAAAATAATTGAAAGAAAAGAAGGACATGTAAATAAGGAACAAGTTCAAGAGATTGTACTTTCAGTCATTGTAGTGAAAGATGAATCCATAGAAAAAAAGAAAGAAGTCAGAGCTTAGAGAGATGATGAATCTACCAATGAAGATGATGATGAATACACATCGGAACAAGAATTGTTCTGAGCCATCCAACTTAGAGACTCCCAGGTAACATGAATATTAGATAGGGGAGTCTATGTGATAGATGTGACATACAAAAGAACCATCGTTCGAGAAGCTTGTAGAGTTTGAGTAGACAGATCCAGAGCAGTCAATTAGCAGAAGTACATGATAGTATAGTAATAAATGGGTTATCATTATGGACAGTTTGGCAGTAGATTCTTAGACAGTGGATGAGAGCATGGATTCATACATTGGTCCAGAGAGTGGTTCAGAGACAAATGAACATTATGGATGTTAATTACAAAGGAAATGGCTTGAACAATGCTAATGGATTCCAAATTGAGAGATATTTTTTGGACACATGTAGTGCTTACAACAATTCACATTCAAAACATAGTAATGCTTAGAAAAAACACAGACAAAACTCCCTACGAGCTATGGAAAGGAAGACCAACAAATGTGAAGCACTTCAGAGTATTTGAAAGCAAATGCTACATCAAAGGAGAAGATGGAAGAATGGGAAAGTTTGATTCTAGTGTGGACAAAGGAGTACTTATTGTTTACTCTAGTACAAGGAAAGCATAAAAATGTTACAATATGAGATTGAGCAAATTTGTCGAAAGAATCAATGTAACAATTGATGAATCAGATGTACGTGAAATCATCTTTTCTGAATGAGGAATTTGAAGAAGAATTCTACATTGAACAACGAAAATGATTTCAGTTGTTAGAGAACACAGATTACATGTGCAAATTGAAGAAGGCCTTGTATGGTCTAAAACAGGATCCTAGAGCATGGTACTCTAGACTGGATAAATATCTACAACAGGCAGGGTTCAGAAAAGGAAGTGCATACATCAACCTCTACATCAAGGTAACTTAAGATGGTATTTTATTAATTGAAGTTTATATTGATGATATTATATTTGGAGGTACTAATGATAGGTTAAGCCAAAAATTTGCAAAGGATATGCATAATGAATTTGAAATGTCATTACTTAGAGAACTATCCTTCTTTCTGGGTCTTCAAATACGTCAAAGAAACCAATGAATTTATATTTCTCAAACTAATTATATCAGAGAAATGCTAAAGAGGTTCAGAATGGAAGATTGCAAACCAAATACCACTCCTATGCAAACCAGTTGCAAGTTGAGAAAAGATGATGCTTCAAAGTCTACATACCAGAGGAAATACAGGTCAATGATTGGTAGCTTACTATATGTGACAACATCCAGACCAGATGTAATGCAGGTAGCGGACAAGTGGAATGATTTCAGGCAGCACCAAATGAATCACATGTATTAGCAGTGAAGAGGATTTTCGGATATCTCAAACGAACAAAAGATTTTGGATTATGGTATCCAAAAGGAAAGGATCTATCCCTTATTTCCTACACAGATGCAGATTGGGCAGGTTGCATTGATGATCGATGAAGCACCAGTGGAGCAGTGTTCTACTTGGGTGAGTGTTTAGTGTCATGGAAAAGAAATAAACAATCATCAATATCCTTATCTACAACCAAAGAAGAGTATATTTCATCAACAACATGTTGTACACAAGTTCTATGGATGAAGAAAACTCTGACAGATATACAGGTTGAGTATGATGAGTCCATTCCAATTTATTGTAATAATACAAGCACCATCAATATCTCAAAGAACCCGGTGATGCACTCTAAGACGAAGCACATTCCAATCAAGTATCACTTTCTATGGGAACAGGTTGCAGAGAAGAACATCAGAGTTGAGTATGCAGGAACAAAAGAACAAGTGGCATACAACTTTACAAAACCGCTTCCACGGGAAGTCTTTGAGTATCTTAGCCAGAGACTCGGGGTAATTTCTACTCCAAAATGAATGTTTTTGAATGCTTATCTTATATGTCTTAGATTTAAATGAGGAAGCACTATATAGAGGACAGTTCAGGTTGGGAGATCAGTTTCAGGAAGATTTCATTCAGGGGGAGTATCCCCAAGGACAATTCAATCAGGGGGAATAGCTCCAGATGGAAGGATACATTTTCTATTGATGACAAAGGGGAGAGATTTATCAGATGCAGAGCACAGAGGCATGGTTCCAGGGGGAGAAATGGTCACAGGGGGAGGATGCGTGACATGAATTTAGTATTTCATCAGAGTGTTTCCATCAATGCCAAAGGCGGGTATTTTTTATTAATTGGGTTGGTTGTCATTTATGCCGACCCTTGAAGAAAGTTTGGTAGCGAATTCCAGTAGCACAAATGTTTGGGTAATGGACCCAAGTTTTTTTTATGTATATTGGTATGAGTTTTAATATATTTGAAGGTAATACTATTCTGGATGGATATTACATGTCATGTCATTTGCGGTGGTATGCGTAACATCACATAACTTCTCACAGTTAGAGAGTTACAGCCATGTAAAGTTGGAGAACCCTCACGAGTCATCTAGAAGCCCCAAAAGGTCAAAGTAGTCAAAGTGGTTGAAAATAAGAAATTATTTAAATAATAAATTTAATGGAGAAATTACTAAGTGGACAAGTGATTAGAAGTGGGTTAGCCCTAAAATAAGGAAAGTGGTTTAAGAGATTTTAGAACGTAAATAATAAAGTGAAGTGATGAGTGTACTATAAGTCAAAGTGGATACAAAATAAATTATTTAAATAATAAAGTTAATGGAGAAATTACTAAGTGGAGAAGTGGTTAGAAGTGGGTTAACCCTAAAATAATGAAAGTGGGTGAAGATGGTTAAAAGGTAACCCCTTGAGGAAGCTACATGGAAGTATAAATAAGAGGAAAGGCTCTCTCATTTTAATAACACTTGAGAATATTGAATATACACTAGTGACTGAGGTAACCAAAGGATATCTAAGTCGAATTTCAGAGGGAAGGTGAAGTAAAGAAGGCCGAAATTCAAGGGAGGATAAATTCTTTTGATGATGCTTTCTAAGGTATGTTATTTACAGGTCATCTCACCATTTTCGCAATAACATTTTTTCTAGAATTATTCAGACCGTGAAATTGGGAGGCCATTGAGGAAACATATCCAAGTATTTGTGATACAAATTTCATCTTGTGGTTCATTTTCTTTTTGGTGTTACATGCCGTGGAAAAAAGGGTTTGTGGCTAGTCCTAAAACTAGTCTAAAACATGTGTTTCGTGTAAAAATGTCATAAATTCTTCATAAAATATCACAAATTAGTAAGACCAAATTCATTGGTTAGAGTACATGATGTATTATTCTGTGCACAATTTTCAGATCCATACAAAAAATATTCCGTGTGGGGCACTCTCTACAAGTTCGCTCTCTAGAATAAGCCAAAATTCAACAAGGTATGCCATTTTAGCTACAACTCCTTTTCTGAGAGGTTCCAAGTAGTGAAATTTTGAGGAATTGCATAAAAGACATTGAAGAACATTGTGTACCATCTTCATATCTTTATTCATTACAGGTACATAGTTATGATTATGGCAAGTTAGGGTTTTTGACTAATACAAAATTAGTCATGTGAGACTAAAGTAAAGTTTGATGAAAATGCTAGTCTCTTGTTCTTAAAGTTAAGGAAGGTTTGCAGGTATGTGATCATATACACTAGATCTATTATGGAGTTACAAATCATATTTGGATGATGAAATTGATGAGGGATTTTGGTTGAGGTACATGTTAGGTACATGGTTGAGACAAGTAGTTGATGAGTTGGCACATGCATGAGGTGTATAGTTGATGATGTTGGTACATCTTGATGAGTCATATTTTATGTGTATTTTATACATGATTGGTACATACTTGGTACATGGTTGGAGGCACTTGTTAGTAGTATTGTTCACACATGGTTTATGGATGTAGCATACTTGTCTTGGTGATGATTATAAGTTGTTGTGTTATGCTTGGTTGATGCACATATTTGAGAGTTGTCTTGGTGATTGATCTTGGTGAGTAGATATGATTTGGTTGATAAGATTGATGAGACAAGTTGTCGTAATAGGTTGTTTGGACAGGTTATTTGTATAGGTTTGGTGCATGGTGATGCAATTGTTTATGGTACAGGTTGATTCTAAGTTGTTTGGTATAGGTTGGTGCATGGATGATGCACTTGTTTATGGTACAGTTTGATTAGAAGTTGAGGTACAGGTTGATGCATGGTTCAGGTTATCGGTACAGTTTGTTTGGTGCAGGTTGATTGGTATAGGTTTACAACAGTATATCTCACAGTGATAGTGTGATAGTGGTTCCATCATTCTACTTATATGTCAGGGTGGTTAGACAGGGAAAGGATAGGTGGTTGTAGCCACCTTTCGGTTGTAGCCGGAGAACATAGGGGGTTGTAGCCTCCTTCTCATTGTAGCCAGAGAATTGGGGAGTTGGAGCTTCCCTCAGGTTGTATCCTGAGAAACTAGGGGATTGTAGCCTCCTTCTGGTTGTAGACAAAGAATTTGGGAGTTGGAGATTCCCTTAGGTTGTAGCCTGAGAAACTAAGGGGTTGGAGCCTCCTTCCAGTTGCAGCTGGAAAATAAAGGAAGTTGGTGCTTCCAATGAATGTGATTCTTAAATACATATAAGAAAAATCATTCTGTGGTTTTCTCTGGCTTTGGGTTTCCACATAAAAACACTAGTGTACTGTGTATGATTTCTCATTTGTTCATTGTTTATTTACTCTGAAACTGTTGGATGATAATGATACATTTATATAACACTTGCATTTTTTGGTTGAAAATGATTGTATTTCTCTATTACTGATTCACCCCCCCTCTCAGTAATCTAACACACATTCCTCTGCAACATTTCCCGTTACCTCTCCTGAGATTTTGATTCAAAGTCGACTCATTCTTCGCACACCTTGCGGGAACTGTGCACTCATTTCACCAGAGCTCTCAAAAGAGAAACAATTGAAACTTATGGCACATTAAAGGTTGACACATTTAATCATGAAGTGAATACTTGAACATATGAAACACAAAAAAAAAAAAGCATACACATGTACACAATAAAATCAGAAATAAACAACACCATACATATGGAATCAAACCTCTCATTTTATATTCATTCAGAAGAATATGTACATGAGTTCATATAGGCCTCAACAATAGAAAAATCACTTCATCAATAACAACTCTCTCCGGAAGCTACCTCAACAATTCTTAGTAGCAGTAAAATTAACCTCAGCAGCCTCATTTAGGTGTAGAACTGATGCAGGAGCATCGCTCCAACCCAGCAAAGCGCCAACCAACCAACACATCAGAGCGCACATTCAATGGAGAAGAGAGGAACCAACCCTCTCGATTTCAAAATTCAAATTGAAATTAAATGATTGTAAGGCTGGTAGAGCCAAGCCATACTTTTACGCAGGCTGTAGATAGTGTCACCTTAAATGGTTGACAATAGGCTAAGATCTAGATCTGATTCAGACTAGAAAACCATTGAAGATCCATTCAATGTAATTAATGAAAGTAGGTAGCTTGGAGGGAAGATATCGAGGATCCCCCCCTTTGTAAAAGATCTTTTGTACCTAGATGAGTGAGTTCTACAAGAGGCATATAGGTAGATTTGAGAGGACAACAGAGAGCCGAGACTCTGTAGCAGTCTGAGCTTTGTACACATTATAATCAAATATTTATCTTAATGAGAAAAGAGCAGGTTTTCTTGCATCTGATTATGTTTTTTTATGTGTCTTTCATGAATGCTATGTGTGTGTTCATTTATATGTTGTAGATGTGTGTTAGATTCCATCTACAGGGACAGATATATTTTCTCGTCTATTCTGGAGTTTCTTTGATTTTTAAGTTTGGGTTCTTTGTGGCTTCATGCAAGAGGTTGCATGACAGAATAGTGAGGGTTCTGTAAGCTAGTGCAAGAGTGCACTTCTGAGTTATGCGGAATTCAGACAGAGATGTGTCAGGAGAGCGCACCAGAGGAATCATAGGCTCAAGGGAGAAGCCTCAAGGTTGTTGAACACCTTGTAGGTGAGACCATGTAGAGGAGGGCACAGAGAGAAGATAGAATCACTGAAGGTTATGTAAATCTCTACTAGGAGGGCATCGAGCGAGTGCATAGAGTGCACGGAAGGAACTCTATTTTGAGTTCTGAGATAAGAGAAGTGTCACAGGGAAGACACTCATAGGGTTACTAAACACTCTGTAGGCTCAGCAAGGAGTGATTGAGCATAATTTTCCAGAGGACACTTATATCCCTTCAAGGAGAGAAAGGGACAGAGACCATTGAGGTCCAAGCAGTTGAAGCTCAAGGAGGACAAAGACAGGTGCAAGGATTGCACTAGGCCAACATTCAGTGAAGTGTTAAATGATAGCCATCTGAAGGCTAGTCAGAGCACAAGGAGTGTGTGCAGGAAGAAATTTTTTCAAGTTCTTAAGCTCAAGAGGAATAGTTCCTTTGCACACAGAGTTCCAAGAGAAAGGAATAACAGGCTGAGAAAATTCGAGGTCAAAGACACCAACAAGCTTAGAAGAGATATCACAACAACGTGCAAGGATCGTGTAAGGAGTTGGAGAGGTCGAGAAACCCTTCCAGGTTTTAGAAGTTGACAAAGATAAAAAAGGATAACACTTTCAGAACGCATATGAGACCCAAAGTCTCAGGGATTGCAGGAGAAATTCGAAGGTTGAAACCTTAGACACTTAGAAAATATTCCAAGGTTAGGAAGAGGCGAAAGCTCAGGAGGGGGAGCACAACTATCGTTGGATTGACACTGGGAGAGAAAATATGGACCACCAAATCTACATCTAGGCACATAGGAGAGTGTATAAGGGAGATTAGATCTGGGTCGTCAGATCTAGCACAGATAACCAAAAGCCGTTAGATTTGCAGTAGTTGTGTGGACCTTAACGGATCGTGCAGACAGGGGGACTTTGCATTTCAGTTTTTAGGGTTTAAAGAACATCGTGCCCTGGAGTTGAGGGTCACAAAACCCCAAAAGAACTTAGGAGCATCCATTCAACTAACACATGGCAGCGATCTAGAAGCCATCAGGGTTCAGATAATTTCCCAGAGAGGAGTGTCAAAACCACGAAGATCGTCTGATCACACTGAGTTGCGAAGAGGATAGATGGAGGTTTGTCTGGTGTTGAAAGTGAAAAGGGGATCGGAGCCATTGATCCAGTTAGATCTGGGTTGTAGGTTGAATATTGAGAGATCGGGGTTCGTGAAGTTTGGGGAAAAGGTCGAACCTTGAATTTTGAATCCCTGATACACAAAACCAAGGGAAATTCAACGTCGTCGGATCACGATTTACGTGGACCGTTGATATGGGGTGGCTTCATTTCGGGAGACTGACTACCAGAGAAAAGGGTGCACATACAGTCTCAAATCCCCGAAAGAGAGAACGTCGATGAGTAACCAGGGCCGTCGGATCAAGAAGGAGCTAGACCATCTGATCCAACCACCAGGTTTTCGGGAGTCGGGGACTTGAAAGGAGAGAGGTTGGAGTTGTGTCACGATTCCCAGAATCGTAAAAGTTGAGGTGATCGGAGGACCTAGACCCCGTGAAGCTTGTGGTCACGGGGTAGAAGTTGTGTGGAGGTGAAGCTCATGCCTAGTGCTTGTTTTCGCAGGGCAGATTTCATAAGGACTTGTGGTCAAATGAAGTGAAGATTCCAACAAGGAATCAAAGAGCCATTTCGGATCATCAGAAGAAGAACGGTCTTTAGATCGGGAGGTCAGCGGACCCTGCCGAGGTAGAGGTAGGGGGTCTACACCAAGAACACATATATTTATACATGGAGTGGCTTCTTGAGCCTTCCCTCCAGCCTATCTAAGTGCTATCCTATCATAATTAAAACATTTACCACCAAGGCTTATTACAATGAATGAGCATTTACAAACTAGATAAGAGTTGATGCACAAAATATGTACAATCCTATAGGTAATTAAGACAATTAAAATCTCTCATGATCTTATACAATGTCTCAAGCCTCCAAATATTAAAGGGATTTAATTTCTATGATTTTCTAAAATATCAAATTGATGCACTCTCCTTAAAATTCAAAACAGTTTGAAATGTGCATGTTGGGGCTCTGAGTTTCCCTCCACTCAACCTCTCTTGACTGATGATGATGCTCCTGCATCAATATTCATGTTCAAATGTAAAATATACCATGAACCTTTGAACGAACTCGTCTCATATTATTGTTTCTCTATCCATTTCCAGTTCCAAATGCTAACTCTTCGGAATAGTATCCAATGTATGTATAAATTTGGGCTTGCATTCCTTCTTCGATGTCGAAATCCATCTATTTTTGCAGTACTCCACATGATCTATTGGGTCAATTATCCCTATATATGTATTCACACTATTCTCTAACTCGGTACCAAATTTCACATGCATTATTTTCTGACACTGTGACCAATCTTCCATCCCCTCTTTATGTGTATTCCACCACTTGGCTAGAGTAGCTTTCAGGACAACATTTACTACCAACAACCTTTGTTGCTCAAGTAACCACAACTCAAATTCCTTTACAAATGAGCTTATATAAGTCAATCCATAATACCTAGGTGGATCGCATAACTTCATTACAATCCAACCCAATGATCGAGTTAGTAATGCACATCGTCTAGTTGATACGTCATGCATCCTTTGTTGCCAATGTTCTAGACCTTCCTATGAATCTGATGTGCATGAATGAATACTTCTCCAACTTATCACACCATCCACAATAGGGTTAACATAATCATCCATCAGTGCAATCATGTTATACAAGTTATCCATTTCATTTCCCCTCGTTGGCTCTATGTACCTCTTTCCTTCTATCGGGTCTAATGGTACAATAACCTTCAAATATCCTACCTCAAATATCGTTTCCCTCCTCTTTAGATTATTGATCTCCTAATTATCAAATTCCCATTCAAGTCCCATTATTTGTGGATATGGTTGACTATATTCCATGATCACAATGACTTTAAAGTCTCCTACACTGTGCACTCCATCTATATTCATAGGTACTCATATGAATAGACCAATTGGTACTATCTTGTGGTGGTTTGCTAACCTTAACTGAATAGGAGACCGGATCAACTTGGGCTTCCCCTTCATCTCTCAGGTCTTATTTGGTAATACATTCACATCAAACCCCAAGTCGAAGATAACATTATCCACTTCATATTCCCCAATCTGTGAACTTAACATAAATTCTCCATTAGTCCTCTTTCTACAGAGTACTTGACTCCCTACCTTGTGCAATAGGAATTTCCCTCTTTTGCGCATAATGATCAATCATTTCATATAATGCATTCATCACAGTTTCATATTTCATTAACTATACAGAACTTCTATGGAACTCTCTTAGATTACTTAGCTTCCCAAATGTCTTCTCTCACATAGTGCAATCACATACATGAGGCATAGATGATTTTGATGTTGCCCATTCCGGTCCTAGTAACTGTTTTCTTTCCCTCTGATATGTCTCGTTTTATTACTGGGGGTCAAATTTTGGAATAGGCCCTGCATATTTCTTTACCCATTGCTCATCCTGCTTCCTTCCATTTATCGCATAATACACTATTCTAGTTCCTCCACACGTAACAACTACTATTCTAGGTCCTTCATTGCATTTTTCATCTGATATTTTTTGTACATTCTGATTTAGGTTCTGGTTCTGATTCCCTCTTGCCTTACATTTTGCAAGTATTTGATTACAATATTTTTTCACATGGTCCAGTTCTCTATAGTATGTGCAAGTTGTACATGGATTCAAGCAATCGTGAGCTAAGGGTTCTGGTTGATTACAATTGTCACATATTATCAATCCTCTACCTCCTCTGCCAAAATTTACTCTGCCTTGACCTCTGCCAAAATTTCCTTTGTTTCCTGGATTAAATCCTCTCCAATTATTATACTATGGACCACCTCCTTCTTTCACAACATTCTCCTCCTAAATCATATACATATTTGAAGTGTGCTCTCTCATCAAATCAAATGCGCAACAATCCTCCTCTTCATGTCTGAGTGACTTGTAGAAGTTGAAAAATAAATTCGTTGGTGTGCTCTGATGTTTCTTTAGTAATGGACACTAAGTTAGATGATGTCCCCATTTCTTACATATTTCACAATATCCCCCTCCTGGTAATGGATTCAATGCTCCAGTTTCCAAATACTGCACAAATGTTAGGCTTCATCCTTATGGTGGCATTGAGTCCTACACTTAGTACACCAGACTTGTTCCCATTTCTCCTTCTGTATTGTAAGTTCTTCCACCTGTATTTTCAAAGAAACTAATTGATTTTTGACTTGCACCATCCTACCACTGTCTCCTAAGGGCTATTATTCCAATTTCATTGAAATTTGCAAATCTTCAGGCTGCGACACAATCTTGTTTTGAATCAACAGCTTATGAAAGTGTGGTATAAGTCCTACAATAAACCATTCTTATTGTTGTTGATCAGGGATATGGAATTTCAGTCTACCCATCATATCCTTAAAATGTTGGTCATAATCTCAGACTGATTCAGTATGCACCTATTTAATTTACTTCAACTCTATAATGTACTGCGACTCAGACTTTGGCTTCTTGAACTATTTCAACAATGCTTGTCTTATTTCTGAAAAAGTACTGGCCACTCCTGTAGGCATGGTACTCTACAGTTTCATGTACTAGACTAATTCACGACCTATAAATTTTGTTTACAACTATGAAATCTTTACAACCTCATCCTCGAAATTCCTTTCAACCTAAATTGTCTCACAAACAAATAGATGTTGTTTTGGGTCCTTTGACTGAACTCCTTGGAAATCCGGAAGTCTGAGGGTGTTGTCTACCCCTGCCATGTTTATTTGTGTAGTACCTCCCTAAGGTGATTTTGTTTGACTCTGACTCTATGCACTTCTTTCACTACTTTGATTACTACTTCTATGTCCTCCCTTGCTAACTATAAGTTGTTTTGAAAAATCATCGAATGTGATTTCTGATCTAGGTGATGCACACAGGGTCATGGAAATGAAACAGAATCCAGTATGACTAGGACTTACCAGCTCTCCTATTATGGGACTAAATTGAAAATTCTCTTCCTCTCTTTATACATACGATAATTCTACGATATGAACTATTGTGCAAGGTTATGTTCCCTCGGGCTCACTGTGTGACACTCCTTTCTTAACCCCAATATTTCACCTCTTGTACCTTCTTCCACTGCGTAGTACCCCAACCTCACCTTCTTCCTTTGATAAAACTTCTTCGACTCTCTGCATCCTCAATCCCTCCCTTCCATCCTCATTTCTTCCTTCATTCTCTCCTATCTTCAAACTATCCTCTTGTCATCCCACGGTACCCCTATGTGCGCAAAGTCCCTTATTAATCTGACTCCATTGTCATCACACAATTATAGCACAACAACATATTTATCCATGTACCCAATGATTTCATGAACCTTCCGTGCATACCTTTGAATAAATCTCTCTCTGCAACACTATATGACTAGGTACTATACACTGCAAATTATGTAATATAACCTCCCAATATATTTTCCAACCATAAATCAACTACCCTAGAAATATTATTACTTACAGAATTCAGCTACCTTACCAACTCAAGAGTCCATTTCCTCGGCACTGTGGTTCAATACCTTCCAATATTATCCACCAATCTTTCTAACCACTCAGTCAAAATAATTATAAATTTGCCAAAGAAAATAGCATGCAACTATGTGTACGCATACCTTTGCATTCATTTCTCATCACTCATCTGAGGCTTTCTATTCTCTTTTTGACCAAATTCTTGTTCCTTCCCTTCTAGCCATTCAAATATTTGTTTCTTAGTCAGCTTCCAAAAAATTCCCTCAATCACAGATTTCAGGTCCAGACAACAGAACCATTTGTTGGCACGCATTTGTAACACCCTAGGTTCAAGTTATCTTAACCAAAAAAACCCTTCAGACTCTGGCCCTTTCGGCATCACTTGCATGCAAGTGAAGTCTCACCTGAGGAATCTATTGGGGTTGTAAGAACCAGGTTTCTACAATAGTGAGGGAATGGGAGGTGATGGTCTTATTCATTATTTCTTATCTCTTATGTGTGCATTATCTTGTATTTCTTCTAGATTGGTTACTTGGTGAATTTAGTTATATAGTGCCATTATACTACATATTGCAACATAAACCATCGACTATAGCATTCATACTATTCAATAGTGATCATACAGTATACAAATCTAGTCTAACATGCATAAAGAGAATATTCATGGTTAATCACATAAAAGACAAGCAAATGTAGTAATTAATGTGGTTCACCCAACTTTGGGCTACATCCACAATGTTTGGATTCTTTATAATTCTTTTTTTAATCATATAAGGCTTTCGCACTGTGGTTACAACAAGTATCTCATGATATCTTTTTCTCGATCTTTCCTAGCCACTATGTAGTGGAAGCCTCTCTCTCTGCAACTCTCCCCTAACATTCAGACATAGACCCTTTCATTCTTAGTATATTCTCTCACTCTCCTCAATTGGTATCAACTAGAGTAAAAACCAACGTAACATACCCAACAAACCCATATCTTTCCAACCCGTTACATATTTATACATGGATTTTAGGGCTCGAAACCCTACTTTTCTTATCCCAAAAACCATATTAAAACCGAGTCTAACTCATGACAACTCATGTTGAATCACCATTCGAGCTTGCTTTTCCTGCTTTTATGTTTTCATGTTTCTTCCTTACTCTTGAATGTTGTTATTCCTCTTTTTTCGTGTGTTTCGTCTTTTGGCATGCCACACTGTTATCCTTCCTTTTCGTCCACTTTCTTCTCTTGATTTCTTTTCTTCTCTATTGTCTTCTTTATTATCTTCTTTATTTTATACTAATTATGTTCTTATTGTGCACTTCCAAGACTGCATGTGCCTTTACTGTGCACTCCACTCCTACCTTATCTTCTATCTTCTATTGCTATGCATATCATCCATACTTAGTATTTTTATGAAAACTCAATCCAAAATTCCTATCCAACACATCACTTCATGTGAATGCATGTCTTCCCAATCGATTCCTCCTGACGAGAACTTTCTGACAGATCCTATGGCCATAAATTCTCTCATTCAATGGTCAGGAATCACTTTACATCCATAGCTACATAGTATTTAACTGATACCACTCTTTTTCTAAGTTTCTTCCTTGGGATGAATCATTCTAGATCCAATGACTCTAAACCCATTGACATTCACACTGATAAATCTATGTTCTTCCTCATCCTCTGGTTTTCTCCATAGGAAAATTTTCATAAGCCATTTTCCATACCTTCCCAATTCCCTACTTCTTGATGTACTTATCAAAGAAGCATATAGGAATCTACAGCCTAGATCTCATCAGATTGACCTCTGATAGATCAGCAACTCGCAACCTCTCAAGATTTTCCCATTGGAATCCCCCTGTGACTTCACACCTTGGGATTTCCCGGTGACCTTTCCTTCCAATATATGTACTCATAAGTCCTATATCTTCGACCAATATTCGATATCTCCCCTTTCACCAAATCAATGATTGTCATTCTTCAAGGTTCAAATAAGGGTATTCAACAGGGTTAAGGGTGGTTTGAGGACTTACGAATCTTGCAGTTGTTCTAGGCTCTTTGTGCCAGAGTTTAACTTCAATCCTTTTGGTTCATAAGCCACTCTGCAATAGACTAGGAATATTTTACCCCAAACTCCCAAATGGACCTTTCATATCCTGTAAACTTTCCATTTCAAAAGCAAGGGAAAAACACAAGGTCACTAGCCTACACATGCCTTCCTCATACATTCATTCATAGTCATTTCATTTAACAATTAAGGGAGGTTATATCACTTCACTTAACGTATAAATTCAACACTCATTCATCACATTTAACCAGTTACATAAACCAGGGATAATTTTAAGGATGGAAATTTATCTCATAATGTAGAAACCTTTGAAAATATTACTAGTCCTTAATAGGCAAATATAATTTTTTTGGAAATAGTTTTTTAAAAATATTAAAATTTCTAAGGATTTTATATATATTCTATAAAATTTGGGATATTTTTAAGGTAAAGTAATATTATTCTATAGAATTTGGGTGAGTAACTTTTAGAAAAAATGGAAATTGGTGAGTCTTTTTCTTTTTGGAAAAATCCTGGAAAATGATCCCATGGGTGATATATAGCCCCTAAAATTTTCCCTCATAAACTAAACATAGTTTGCAATTAGTAATAAACAAACATGAAACATTCTATGTAAAACACTTATCTATTCAGTAATGTTTTCCAACCGACCAACTAACTGATGAAAAATTCCTTTCCACCCAACTGTAGGCTATGTTGCACTTTTCCTTTCTATAGAATGCCACCCCCATGTCCGACCATGATACGACCAAGAGACTATATCATCTGAATTCCAAGTCAAAGAATGAGTCAGGTATTGGACAATTGGTTTTCATTTATGTCAATATATGTGATGGGTGTATTTGGATAAGTCTCCAAAGTGATCCCCTTATGGCATATCCAAAGTTGTTTAAGGAATAAGAACATGAAGGATAGTGAAAATGTAGGTAACACAATCATATATGGATAATCCTTGTTGTTCCATTTTTGGTGATAGGTGGTACACCAATTGGTTCCTCAGGGTTGAGGAGTTATGAGGTCATGATGTTGGAAGCCCCAAAGATGGGTTACGGAGATGCTAGTTGGTTACATGATAATTAATGAAAGGGTTAAGTGGTTGTAACAAGAAACACCTAAAGCAAGGAAATAAGTTATTTAGAAAGAGTATAAATGCCCCTCAAGGAGTCTTTCATAGGTACATTAACACAAATCTCTATTGATTATCTATCTTGTGAAGAAATTCGGTCTACTGGAGAATATCAGCTAGCAAGTCTAAGGGTGCGAAGGAAGGTAGAAGGTAAAAGTATTGGAGTTACAGAAAATGTGTGTAACCCTAGCTTCTGAGGTATCCAAGAGTTGCAGGTTGGAAGGGCATAGATGTATGTGGGCTGCAGTGGAGAAAAGAGTGGATATCTATGGATAGCAGTGGATCCAGCCACAGATCCGTGGAAAATAGTTTGAAGAAGATGGTATCTCTTGTTTGCTGAATATGACATGCACTAAGTTGGTTTGTTGATATGAAATTGTATGGACTAGGTATTCTACATCAGTAAAGGTATGTATTTTATATGTTTGGTTGAGGATTGTATCATGGATGGTATGGCACATCCTTGAGGCATGTCTTGGAGGCATGTTGGCCCTTGGTTATGAAAGTAAGTGAAGATTAAGGGAAAAAAGGCGAAATGTGAACTATGCGGAAGACACAAAGACTATTACTGGGTCGAAGTGAGTAGAAGAGCAGAAAATATGGAGCAAAGTAAAAGGAATCAATTCGTTGGATGAGGAGATCGAGGATGACATATTATCAAGGAAGATGGATTGTGGAAAACTCAGCAAGCGGAAAAGGCCACCGTTGGATGCTTTGGAGAACTGCAAGAGAAGAAAGGAAAGATAGGCTGGCGAAGCCCTGAAAATGTGGGTCAAGTTAACCTAGGATTTTGGACACCTAGGGTTTTGACACCTAGGTTTTGGCCTAAGGTTGTCAATGATCTATTGTAATGTATAAATAGAGGTCTAAAGAACCTGGGTTGGGTTGGGTTGGTTGGTATTGTTCGTTCTAGTTTTGTTATGGGCATGAGATATTAGTGTGTGGGGAAGAGAAGTGATAAGTGTAAGATCCTTCTGGTATTGTAATATCTCTAGTTGGGTGTGGAGATCAGTCGTGCAGCTGGGTGTACAGGAAGGGGAGAGAGAGAAAGGAGAAGAACGAAGAACTGCTAGCTGAGAGCACAGACAAGAACTGTATGCTTCATCTTAATATAATATAAAGCAGAGCTCTGTGGACATAGCCCTGGAGAGGGGGTGAACCATGTACATCTTCTATTGTGTGTGATTGAACCCTAGGCTTGCACTTGTACCAACAAATGGTTTCGTTGCCAGGACATGAATCTTCTTGAGGGAATGTCAATCTGATTTAGAAGTGGATAGAGGATCAAGAAGAAGACTTCGCTGAAGCCTAGAAAAAGAACCCTAATCTTAGTACAGAGGATTGGTTAGGAAGATATATCTTTACCGATATACATGAGAGTTTCTTTGGAGGAATCCATCAGGAGATATATTAGTGGTTAGCTAGGTTAGCAGATACCCAATTTGAGATCAGATCTAGATCTCCTGTAGTTTGGATGTCGATGTTGATCAAGAAGGTTAAGAGAGTTGATAACATCGTATCATGAGCAGTAGATCACTGGTTTGATAGCACCATTGGAGGGTACATCACTGAGTTTGTCGTTGACAAAGTAAATTCATATAGCCAAGCCGAGAGATATTTCTTCAATGGACCCAGAGGAAAAATTTTACATTTTCTAAAGATGAGGATCAAGATGCTATTGCATGAGAAGAACATCTTGAATATACAGTAGTTGGTCAGATTGAAAAAAGGCCAATGTTCAAGAATTCAGACAGCGACAACGACACAGAAGCTGGACATACACGCAATGGGAGAGCGTTCAGAGAAGTGCACCTTGCGAACCTGTTTAAGAAGAACTATGAGGACAAGGGTTTCTACAGTGGAGGAGAGGAAGATCTGATGGACGAAGAGCATTTAGAACCCGGTAGGGTAGACTAAGGGAAAGTTGAAGATCCTCTCTGAGAAGAGCCATAAACTTCAGGAACTATGCAGACTGGTGAAGTAAGTACTATTATCCTTCTTGGTGATTTAGCAACATTAAGCACTCAGAGTAATCCAAACCACCAGAGCGTTCAAATCACTTTCACTACTAGTCCACCACATACTCAGTCGAGAACCCTAGGAATATCTATGGGAGATGAGACGAGGCTCCCTATTTTTAAGGGAGATGGGTCTAAAGACCTTGATCAACACTGGCTCCTATGTGAAGCTGTATGGAACATTAAGAATGTCACCGATGAAGCTGTTAAAAGAACCCAGTTTAGTACTACCCTAAGGGATCGCACATTGAGTTGGTACATGAATCTTGTCCAAGGACTTGCACAGCCTAAGCCGTTGAATGATATCAAGAATGCGTTGATTGCATAGTTCAAGAAACCCAAATCAGAATCACAATGTATTACAGAGTTGAAAGAGATCAAGCAGAAGGTAGATGAACCCATTTGGGAATTTGATCAGAGGTTAAAGACCTTAACAGGCTGGTTGACTTTTCAGATTCCAGATGAACAAAACAAAGAATGGTTCATTGCTACCCTCTTACCATACATTAGAGTTCCTCTGATGAAATATAATATTTCTTCATAGGCCGAGGCATTAGATATCGCCATGAAGTTAGAATAATCCCCTATGGGAGAATCCAGCTTAGGTATGAGTCAAATCTTGAGTCAGCTAACTAGTTTGTCTCTATAGGTTGAAGATATGAAGAAAGACAAGGGAAAAGATAAAAGATAATACATCTGGTGTTTCATATGAAAATCAAAAGGCCATGACAAGGAGCATTGTCCCCTATTTCATGAGTACTTGGATTCTGGAGCTCCGATCCCTTTGATGCAAGTCACCCTACCCTGGTGCGAGGTGTGCAGAAATAGACATTGCCCTGGAGAGTGCTATTACATGAAAAAAAATGTTCACACACCCACAAATTTGTATTGCACATTTTGTAAGTCCTTGGGGAATGATGATAGGGATTATAGGGCTTAAGACCTCATGCATGAAAGGTCAAGATACATATACAAAATACAAGGTGAAGTACAATAATAAGGAAGCACTGGGTAGTACAATTATCCAGGACGAGGAAACTTCAATCCTCATGGTGGATTCAAAGGATGAGGAGGAGGAGGAGGAATGGGTCAAGGCTGAGAATAGATCATCTATTACAACTGCACACAACTAGGACACTTAGCAAGTGTTATAACCATAAATTGCACCACACATGCTTACCTGGAATCAGGCCATCTCATATCCCTTCTTTTCCAAAGCACTGCTGAACAACTCTTTGAAAATCCTCTCTTATAAAGTCCCATGTGCCCTACCCCATTACTGCATGCATGTACACACTGGATGACCCAAAACAACCCGCATGGACCGACAAAAGCACGAAAAAAGTAAAGTTGCCGACGTAACACAAAATCTATGGGTGAGTTAACTGAGACTCCCAGCCATGCATGGCCGAGGGTTCATCCAAATACCTAGCTCCTTCTAGCCTATAAAAGAAGGGGTAGGGGTCCCATTTGGAAGAGGAAAAATATAGCAAAGAAACTCTGCCCATTTGCGTATTCCCATTGTCCCAACCCTTTAGCCTTTCCTTGTGCCAAAGGAGAAACAAAGCAAAGTAGTTGGAGGATAGTCGAGGAGGAGCCCAGGATCAGGTTCGTAGAGCAGTGGCCGGTCTCAACTTTTGTAAGTTGACTCAATCAAGGTAATAAAGAAAATTCTTTTCCCGTCCCAATTCACGAACTCTTTATAGTTTGATTAGTATATGTTTGGATTTCTAACCCGTTAGTATATAAGTAGGATGCATGCATATTTGTTGCTTGTCTTGTATGCAGGTCAGCCTTGGAAGGAGTATTGCAAACAAGTAATCAAGTACAACGGAGGATCGACATCAAACTCCGGGAACGAGGTAGGTTGATCTTTCCATGCATTTACTAAGAAAAGGGGATTTAAATCTAGGGATGAAGGTAGAAAGTAGTTTCTCTTCGGTCATATCTGCATGCAAAGTCTGAACTCTATTTGCTAGTCCGTAGGGAGATTTCCCTCACAACAAAATTGGTGACTGTACTGGGGAGACTCTCTAGGGTTCCTGGAATTTTATTTAGTTTTTGGGTAGTTTTAAAGACTATTTTTTCTTACCGGTTTTTTCTTTTAGTTTCTGTAAGGTCTGAGCTAGCAGAGAGTCTGGTTTTCCATACCATCTTTCTCTGATTTGCTTGACTGTGTTTGTCGAGACCCACAGAGGTACGTGTGGCTTGCATAAGGTCTGAACACTTGTACCTGCACCCTACTCTCTTGCAGCCCACATGTGAACGGTAGCTTAAGAAGTAGCAGTAGTGTGTAGAGTTCAGAGAACTTTTGAGGCAGTCGTCCTCTTCCCTGTTAGAATCACACATTCTCAGGGGGTTTTATGGAATTCTGTCTGATTCTTGGTTGTTTGCAGTCCTATCTCAGATTGTTTTTGCTTTATCATTTTTCCTTACATTATTTGTTTTTCTGTTAAAAAGAGTGTCCAAGCCTTCAAGGGATCCTGGTTATCAATATCAGTGGTCTCTTCCTAGTTTGGTCTGTCTGTTTTCATTTTTTCTTAGAGTTTAGATATACACGCGGCCTGTACAAGGTCAGCCCATATGTACACGGCCTCTGTCTCTATCCAGCGCGCGTTTTCACACATGATGTTAGATTAACAGTCGCGTGCTTGTATAGGATACTTTTTGTTGAGGGTAAGGCAATCATCCTTTCCCTTGATAAGAATTATTCCTCTCAAGTGTTTGAATCTCTGTCTGAGCAGTCAATAGCTTAGGATTAATCTTACCCTTAGCTTACTTTTTCTCATTTAAAAAGTTGTCATAAAAATAAAAGATTTTTTAAGGTTTTTAGACAAGTGTGAGAGTCATTTTTTAAAAATTGCTAGTGTGTGATTTTTTACCTAATTCTTTGCAATCTGTGATTAAGCTAGAATTGTTTTTCTTGGTTTTTGATTGTTGGTATTTTTCCTTTCTGCTTTATCAAGGATTTAAAAAAAAAATCTCTTTTCATTTTCTTATTTGGTTGAAGAGTGTGTTTCCGCATTATTAGCCAGGGAAAAGTCATCTATTTCATAAGTTACTTGTAGTTTACTTAGATCATAGGTAGCTTGTAGTCAAGTGAAATTTCTTGTGAGTTTGTTGTCCAAAATCTTAGAAAATTAAAAATATTTCTTTTGAAAAGTTGTTGAAATTTTGCATTCAGTAAAAGTTTTGTTTCCATCTTTTTTATTCATTTTTTTTGCTTTTGTCTTTTACACATCATCAGTTTCACCTTCATACCCCTTGACGTAAGACAAAGCCATAAAATTAACGCTAAATTTAAAATCTACTAGACTTTTATTTTTGTAGGGTTCACCAACTAGTGCAGGACTAGGGCCTTGGATTAGGTTGCAGAGGAAACTCTTCAAGGCCATTTAAAATCAAACATTTGAGTCTGAGATAGGGAGTGTCTAAGTCCAGTGTCGTGAAATTTATCCAGGACCCCCCTCTAACACAGGGGATAAACACAAGGTCGTGTGCGAAAAGGTAGTGGAGATAACCCCTCCAAAGCTGGACCAATCGTAGTGGAGAACACATATAGAGGGCTTGTCTTGAGATTCCATCATTTGCATTCGTGGGTCTTGAATCTATTTGAGGTCCTTAGTTGTCTTCCGGACCATTTTATCTCGATACCCTTGATAGCTTTCGGGCTCGATACCCTTCTTATTGTGGTCTACCCGACTTTCGATTGTACTTGCTTGGTGACTGTTCTCGCGCTGGCAACCTAGTTGCCAATCTTTGTTAGGGACATACACAGGTGAATGTGGGGGTATACCGCGGTACCTAGGACAAACATCGGGCCACTCTTTGCAGAGTATACCTGTAACATGCTTCCATGTTCAATTTTCACTTGCACCGGTAAGTTTCTCTAGTGTTGGTTGTTGTAACTGTTCTTCCAATTAATTTAGTGTTTTCCTGTCTTATCGTCTAGGGACTTTTTTAGTGTGTGTTACTTTTGAACGTTTAGACTACCTTAGAGTGTCTTGGATATTCTCACACAGTGGAGGATCCCGAGCTCTGTCGGTCACGAAGGCTTCTTGGCCTGCCGTCGGTTACACGGGAGCCACCCCTGCCACCATTAAGGTGAAAGCTAGAACAACAAGGGTCTTTTGAAGCGACTGGGTTACAAGCCATTGTGCTTGACCAACCCTTGGAGGATTCGACCATTTTGGACCTTGAAGCAACCGCTCTTGGCCCAGTTGAAACCCCAACCACTAATTTCTTGGCACCTTTCATCGTACCAATTCAATTTTACGAGCGCCAGACAGTGTTGCACACAGCAATGGAAACAAATGTTGTTACCCCTTCTGGGAATTCTTCAATTCCCACCACAGTTTTCACCACATGAGAGATTTCACCTCCTAACCCACCGTCATCGGTCCAAGCCACCATGGT
The DNA here is from genome assembly GCA_009831015.1 of Picea engelmannii. NCBI lineage: Eukaryota > Viridiplantae > Streptophyta > Pinopsida > Pinales > Pinaceae > Picea > Picea engelmannii. The sequence continues at coordinate 459,838 of ML777363.1, forward strand.
CTTGACTGCAACTACTTCGCACAGTGGTCCAATCCCATCTTTGGCGGTGGCCACAATCCCTTTCACACCAAGTGCGACAGGCCCTCCGTTCTCATACGGGATGCCTAGTTCGAGTACAAGTCCTGTACTTTCTTACTCCACTTTACAGACTTTAGGTCTGGGGGCAGGGAGCTCTAGCACTCCTTTGCAAGGTCACATGGGGGGCACTCCTACTCCTTTTAATTCTTTCCCTTAAGGAAGAGGTCATATCCCTTCTTCATCCCCTTCACTCGGTGGCTCGCATCAGCAATCCGCCAGGAAACCTACACATAATAGTTTATTTGGAGCAGGGAGTCAAGGACCACCTTCACATAGTATGCCGGTAGGTTCAAAACTATTTTCTTTGAACAGAACGTTTGGTAACAACACCTTCTCGTCATCCGCTTTCCTGACTAGGGGCAGCCCCATTTTTGGACAATCTACTCCTATGCAGGGTACTATTCCTACACACGGGGCAAACCTAGCAGGACCTTGGAATTTAGGGCAGGGATTCGTTCCCTCGTCCGGAATGCCAATCTGGGGTAATTCTTTCCACAATCAATGGAACCTTGGACAAACTACTATGTCTATCCCCATGGGACCAATATGGGGTAATCCTTCCCAAAGTCCTTCAAATATAATGCATGCCCAACAATCTATGTCCTATTTTGGAAATCAGTCGATGATGTCTCCACATATGGAAAATCCGTATGCTATCCAGGGCCATGGTTTTTACCAGAATCTGGGCCAGCAGCCAAACTTTTCCTGGAAACCTGACGCTAGTCAAACTCCAGGCCCCTTTTTCCCAGGTTATCACCAACAACCCAAACTACCTTTCCTGGCAACTTTACACTTGCCAGACTTGACAAGGTTGTTGAATGACCCTATTTGTCATGATCCGCATTGGCCTCCTATGTCGACGAAGTTTCCTTCAGACATTCCAAAGTTCAAATCCAAGCCTAACAAAGATCCAGAAGATCATGTGACTACCTTCCATCTTTGGTGCTCATCTAACTCATTGAAAGATGACTCTGTACAATTGCGATTGTTTCAATGTACTCTCATCAGGAGTGCCGCGAAATGGTACATTGAGCTCGATTTCTAAAGATACTCTTCTTTTGGTGAACTAGCGATGGCTTTCCTGAACCATTTCCAGTTACCTGTGAGATACGATGCTGGCACAGAGCTACTCGCCAATTTCGAACAGACAATAGCGGACCATATCTATGATCACATCTGAGAATGGAGATGTTGGAAGAGTTTAATCAAGGTACCAGTCCCACTAGCATTCCTTCTTGTGTGGTTCCTTAAGTCTTTGGTCCCACAGTTATCCAAAGATGTTGCAACGTCAAGATTTTTCTCTAAAGAAGATGCTATCATGAGGGCTCAGCAGTTTGAGCTCATCTATTCTTAGTCCTATTTATTATAAAACATCTTTCCAGATGTGCCATGTTCAATACTGGATAAAACTAGACAGAGAACTGGACCACATGCTAATGGTATTGTCGGTTCAGCACAAACAAATCCCACTAAGCAATTGATGAAGCAGTTGCAACAGTTATCTATACAACACATAGCGGCCAGCCAAACTACTGCTTTGGATTCTCCCCCTACCAAAACGTCGGAGGTACACACAGTGCAGTTGACTAACCCAAAGGCTACCCAACAACCTGAAGGGAAGAAAAAACAATGAAATAACGGTAAGGAGGATAAAAAACCCACCGATAATGTTGGTGGGGACAACACTGAAAAACAGAAGGTGAGGTATCCATGCAAATTGTGCACAGAAGACCACCCGACCCATCTATGTCCTCGAGTTGTAGAGGCCCAAAAATTTGTCACGTAGCAACAACAGGCAGTGTTGACTAATCCATTTCAACATGGGAAAAATCTAACTCAAGCCTCTACCAGCACAGAAGGGGGCAACCAAGAACCATGTCCGTCTTCGAATAACCCCGCATCTGCGAACGTATATATGGTTAGGGGTGATTCTTTTATATCGACTAGAGCACATGACTATAGTAAACCAAGCGCTTCTGAGAAGGGTAAAGAAGCTGACCTCCCATCTCTTCCTCTACAGATTGAGAAGATGTTGGGAGAAACAATGACACGCATCCCAAAAGGTGCATTTAAAAAAGCTTCTCATAACCCAAACTCAAGGGCCGCCCAGAACTACTCTGTGGTGGAAGATTTATCACAAACCCCTTGTGCGATGTCTGCTTTGGAGGTCCTCCAAAGCTTCCCTTCTCAGAGGAAATCCTTGTTAACCACTTTGGGCTCTATTGAGACTTGTAATCTAGGTACCATCATGTTGGATACAACCGACTTAAAACCTCATCTGCCTTACCACGTAGCATTTCAGATAGTAGTGGCTTATCCCACAAAATATTTTACACGAAATATCTTCCGCACGGTGGTTGATGAGGGTACCTCAACATGTGTTATGTCGTTGGCATGTTGGAAGGCCATTGGCTAGCCTATTTTGTCTCCATCACCTACTCTCCTCACCACTTTTGACGATCGTTCATTTCGACCACATGGCATCGTTCCTTCTTTCCCCGTGTAGTTAGGAGGGAAGACCGTGTGTGTCGAAGTAGAGGTAGTCGATGCTCCCCTCGACTATAACCTCTTGTTAGGATAGAGTTGGACTTATGCTATGAAAGCTATGGTTGCTACAATTTTTTGGGTCTTGTTGTTTCCACACGAGGGCCAGATAGTGACCATAGATCAATTGTCTTTCTCCAGACCTGACCCAGCTTTGGGGGCATCCATGGTCCTGATGATTGATAATCCTCAACCAGGTGTCATCAACGTAGGAGTTGGTTTGTGCCCATCATTGATGGGTACCTTCGATTACCCACCCCCTCACGATGATATCAAATTTATATCCAATCACCATAAGGTTGATATTTTTCAAGTCTCATCGTTCCGCATGACTTACTTCGAGGATCCATGGATACTTCCTTCCCCATCGGCCATGATGGATGAGACAGGGCACCCAGGCATGTCCATGCCCTTGTCTACCGCTGAAGTAGCGTACTCTTTAGTCTAGTAAGCTTCAGCTAACCCTGATATGACTCCTGCACAAGAGTTAGATCCAGTTCTAGAGCTTATTTGGGCTCAGGTTTCTCTCACTAACACCGATTCGTTAGACTTAGTCTTGCCTTCAGGCGAAGCAGTAATCAAAGCAATGACTAGTGTAGACAAACCTTGGGAAGATCTTCATCACAGATCATATTTTCTCCCAGAGTTAAGCCGAATCGAAGCAGGAGAATTCACCATGACCATGAAGGGAGATCAACCATGCCCTATTAATCTCTTAGCTACACACGAAATTTATGCTGAGGGAAATATGGAAACTATCGCTGAAACTGTACCGATCAATATCTCCCGAAACACTAGTGTCATGCAGAATGTCTTCGTCGGAGTGGATTTCTCCCTTGAAGAGATTCAAATCTACACAGACCTTTCCAAAGAATTCCATGACGTATTTGCCTGGTCTTATGAGGAAATGCTAGGTATCGATCCAAAAATAGTTGAACATGAAATTACAACTTATCCTAATGCCAAGCTTGTTCAACAAAAGCTTCGTCCAATTAATCCTAAGAAAGAAGCAGCCATCAAGAATGAGGTTGAGAAATTGCTAAAGGCAGGTTTTATCTATCCTATCCATTTGACCCAATGGGTGTCAAATCCTGTGCCGGTCAATAAAAAATAAGGCACGATTCGTGTATGTACCGACTTCCGTGATTTGAACAGGGAATGTCCCAAAGATAATTTTCCAACACCATTCATCAACCAGATCATTGATGAATGTGATAGTTGTGAGGCCTTTTCTTTCATGGATGGTTTTTCAGGATATAATCAAATCCAAATCAAACCCGAAGACCAACATAAAATGACATTAATTTGTCCTTGGGGTACATTCGCATATCGTAAGATGCCTTTTGGTCTTAAAAATGTTGGACCCACCTTCAAGCGGGCCATGTATTTTTCTTTTCATGATCTCAAGCATATAGTTGAGGCCTATCTAGATGATTTAGCATCGCGATCTCGCAAGAGAACGGATCATCCCACACACCTTAGATTTATCTTCGAACGTTGTCGCTACTTTCGGATTCGCTTGAATCCAAACAAGTGCAGGTTCTGCGTAACGTCAGGATGCTTGTTAGGTTTCATCGTATCAACAACAGGGATCATGGTCGATCCTCTCAAGTTGTAGGCAATAATCCAATTGTCCCCTCCACGCACAATCCTTCAACTTCAGAGTCTACAAGGCAAGGCAAACTTTTTACGATGCTTCATCACCAACTATGCCGAAATCACCAAGGGCTTTATGCACTTACTGAAGAAAGACGCTCCTTTTTACTAGGACGATGTCGCTCAACACTCTTTCGACGCATTAAAACATGCCCTAACAACTGCCCCTCTGCTACAAACACCTAACTATAACAAAGATTTCTTATTATATCTGGCTACCGCAGAATCAACCATTGGCATGTTTTTAGTTCAGGAAGATGACTTTCTCTCAGAATACGTGATCTATTACCTGAGCTGAGGCCTTGTAGGACCAGAACTCAATTATTCTCATATCGAAAAACTTGCGTTGGCAGCAGTTCATGCTGTTCAACGGTTCCATCATTACATTCTGTTTTGCAAGACCACCGTCATTGCTGTCGTGAATCCATTTCAGTACATGTTGACACGATGGGTAATAGGTGGAAAAATCAATAGATGGATGGTCATCCTTTAGGATTTTGACTTAGACTTCATTTCAGCAAAGTCCAAAAAGTAAATGGTCAACATTATGGACTTACCGAACATCTATTAAGACTGCAACTGGTTTCTCACCTTTTCAACTCATTTATGGGCTGGAGGCAGTCTTGCCCATCGAATGTCAGATCCCGTCTCTAAAATTGGCACTACAATTATTTCCTAACACTTCTCCACTCAAAGAACGGTTAGTATACCTTGAGCAGCTCAATGAACAACATCGTGATGCGACCCTGGCCAACGAGGTTCACAAACATAAGGTCAAGTGTCAATATGATAGGTCTGTTCATCCTCGGATTTTCTCTGAAGGTGACCTTGTCCTGGTCTATGACCAAGATAAGGACCTCCTAGGGGTAGGCAAATTCAAACCCATGTGGTTCAGGCCTTTCATCATAAAAGAGGTATTAAAAAAGGGTGCCTATCGTCTGGTTGATTTCTAAGGGAATGCTTTGGCAAAGCCTAGAAATGGGCTCTACCTCAAGAAGTATTACTCATAGGAAGGTCACTGTGGGTAACTTTTTGTAACATATGTATAGTCTTTGTACTATTAATTTTTTGTTTCTTTTAAATGTTATGGACGTGTCGTTGATGTTACCTTTCGTCAATATGGCAGATGTCAAGTGATTCTGAGGTGTTCATTGGGTATGCAGACGGTGCTAGTTGGCACACTTAGAGGCTTGCCTCCGTAGCTTGGGTAATCTTTACACCTCAAGGCCAGTTGTTATCCTCTGGAGGTATATGCTTAGGTGACACCACAAATAATGTCGCCAAGTACAGTGTATTTATTGAGTTGCTTCATGACGCTTTGTCATTGGGTATCTCTCATCTCTGGGTTTATCTTGACACTCAATTAGTTGTGTCTCAGTTAAACAGAGTATACCGGGTTCATGATCCAACTTTACACCGACGATTCCTTAGGGTATGTCTCTTAGAACGAAACTTTGATTATATTACATATTTTCATGTTCCTAGGAGATTAAATCAAATTACAGATACTCTAGCTAATCAAATTTTAGATTGGCATCTTGCACACATATGAAAGAACATTGACATAAACATGTAAATACATTTTTGCACACATGATCCATAAGACACAAAAGAACAAAAAACCATATATAATATCATAAAAGTAACCAGAGTACATAGATGGATGCAAGCGCCTAAAAAATAGGACCAATAACGAGTCACAGGGCTTATGCCCTCAAAAAATATACACAAGTAGTGCTCATGGAACGTCAAATGTCTAAATAGGTTCAGGGCCTATGGGCCCTATTATACTGGTCCACAGCATGAGCTAAACGCCTAAACAATTGGACCCACATCTGAGGTGCCCCCACTACATGAGGCTGCATGAATGGCAGTAGGTCCTCAATATCTACCATTAGGACTGTGCGAGTGAGTGCAGAAAAGTTCCACTTAACTCGTATAAGTACCCTCTCAGCCTCCCTGGCTGGGAGGACTCCTTCTACTGTTGGTCCCCCGGCAGTGGCAGTTGCATCCCCTAGTCGAGGACGATGCATATTCCTTGCATAATCGGCAGGTTGCACGGGTCCCACATCTGCATGCAACAAACCTATATCTGTCAAATACTCTGGCATATAAAAAAATGATATATATAATAAAAACGACATAAAAATCACATATACAACAAAAAAAATACAAAGGTGGAGACTTACCCATCTCCCCTCACTCCTCACCAGGAGGCACGAGTATCTCAGGATCTCTTGAAAAATCTATCCTTGCATATGGGTAATCCTCAATCACGGGGATCTGTCGTGACAACCATGCAAAAAAGTCATCATCGAAGGACTCATTGGTCCTTCCACCACCCTATCGCGGCAGTAGTACTTCCCATCTACATACAGCAGGAAAAGAGGCCTGGTGTCCTTGTACCACTTCCCAAGGACTAAAGCTCAAAACTCTCTCGAAAAAGAACGAACACAAAATAGTCCCGAACCTGAAGTTCCTCTGTGTCCACTGACAAAAATCTGTCAATTGCCTCTTCATACACTCCAGTAGTGTGGAAATCCAGTAAAAAAATTGTGCATTCAAGCAATAGATAACACAGTTCATTTGTATGCGGGACGCCTGATACAAGGCTGTTGAACCGGTAATCCGCCCAATGAGCAATAATATCGCTTGTAGCAATAGGTTAGTGATCTTACTTATGGGCACCTGGGAGCTCAAATGGTTTGTCCCAGCCTCATAGTGCAGGGCTATCAGTTCCTCTATGTTATGCGGACCCGACGAAAATGTCCTAAAATTGACTGTTTCCCCTCTCCTTGAGAGGCCAGTCAAAAAGTAGATATCCTCGGTGGTGGGAACCAGTGATTGCCCCTCTAGCATGAAGGCCTCTGCATCAGGGTGCCAATAGTCAACCAAGGCATTCAGTAGCCTCGGTTGCGCTCACATAAACGGACACAAGAAGAACTTTAGAAAACCACATTGCATCAACGCCGCCACAGTATTCGGATCTCCTACAACCAACTCACCAACTTCTTCATGCTCCCTTTCCCTCCAGTGGACATACATCCTACCAAAACAACAAAGTTCAGGAGGGTGAGTGAGTGCTCTTTGGTTCTTTTTGTTTATAAAGGGAGGTCCATGCGTGCTGTCTAGGTGATAGTCGCATGTACACATGGGCAGGTTTTACTCTACCCGAGTGTACATGTGGCCTGTCCAAAGACATCCCGTGTGGACCTAGGGCCGACCTTTTAAAGGTCGACGCTCACCCAAAAGATGAAATGAGAAGAAAAAATAAAGAATTGAATAGCTAGATAGGGGAGTTTGTACTTACTTGGTCCAGATGGAAGTTCGTTTCATCCACTGTAGCTCCCGGAATCACCATTTTTATCAAAGGGGGTCTTTTGGATCCAGAGTCAATTTCCAAATCAGCAATGGTGATAATGAGCTGCCAACTTCTATTTATAGACTTTTTGGCCTCTTGTTGTCACTTTTTTGGCCTCCCTTTTCATTTTCTTTATACCAAAAACCATTTAGAGTGATTCAGGAGTTATATGGGAGGGATTTCATCGGGTATTGGGACATTTTTTTTGAGTTTTGAGTAAATTTTGACGGTCCATGAAATTTTTTTCGACGATCAACTTGAGCATATAGGTTAGGTTTCTACCCTAATTTTTGTATCTCGTTGTCTTTTTCATTTTCCATAGGATCGATCCCATCAGATTGTAACATGGAACCATCATCTCTGCTTTAGAAGTGCCACAATTTGGTGGTAGAGCTTACCGAAACATGGATGCCCTAGGTAGATCCTGGTTGCATTATGGAATTCATGCTGTCTCTAAAAACACTGTAGGCTCGGGAGTCCTTATAGTCTTTCCTGAATATGAGTTTGAGACTCATTTGCATAATTCTTCTTCGCTCTTGACCTCACCCTCGGAACTCCCAAAAAATAACGGGTCTTCTTTTAAGCCCTTTTCAAACCCTCTAAATATGAAAAGATTGTCGAGCAATCTTGTGGCCTTTCACACTCGTTAAACTGAAATTTGAAGTCACGTCTGTCCGGTGGTAGTTTACCCCTTTTTCAGTCCAGACGGTCAACTATACGAACAAAGGTATACTCTATGGAACTTCATCTCTATAGAAGAGTACTCTCAGGTATAATTTTGTCCCTTTTTCAGGCCCGAGGGACTAAACTTACAAAGAAGGAACCCCACCAGAGTCCATGGTTAATCTCTTTTCAGACTCCCTAAAATTGAAAAGATTGTCGAGTGACCTTATTCTTTCACACTTGTTAAATTGGTCCAGAAGAACATTCCTGACAGAGTCCATAGTTAAGAGTTTTTCAGACTCCTTAAAAATGAAAAAATAGCCGAGTGATCTTGTCCTTATCACACTCGTTAAAATGGTTTTGAATCAACGTCTTATCGGTGCTAGTTTACCCCTTTTTTGAACCGACTAGACTATATTCGAAAAAGGTACCCCAATGGAGTCTCTTTTTATGTTTTTCAGACTCTCTAAATATGAAAAACCACCGAGCTTACCTTCTCTGGGCTCATTAAACTTACATCGAGGGACGTTACCATTGTGTGTTTTATTAACCACGTTTGCATACCTTATACGCCAGCCTTGTAACAGTTTTCTTCTGCATCTTAACACCTTTGGCCCCTAGAGGATTTTTCCAAAGTATCATTTTACTAGAACATCAGTCTTGTCCTTGCGCCTTGAGCTTGTATGTTTGCAACACTCGTTCCTCCTTTGTAATGTAATATTCCTTTATTCTTTTTCCACGATTATTGAAAAGGACAAAAAAATCAAATATACCCCAAAAAGAGGAAGGGAAAAGTATTTTCTTTATTGGCAGCATAATGAGTCTCCCTTGGATAAAGCACATCTATCCGTTTGTTCATCAGACTATGGGATGTAGTACGACCTTAGGAAGCTTTTTCTCGCTATATAGAGTTGCATCCTCCACCGTTTGGTTATCCTTCTAAACATATGGAGATTTTGCGTTGCCTCCTGCTTCGTAGACTTATGATTACATGCTACCTGAGTCTCATCATTTGTCGTGCTATTATCCAAGGGAAGTTTGTCACCAAGCCTGAGTCATCCCCCTTGCATGTTTGTCTCTTGCCCTCATGCCCGACCATCCTGAATGTCCAATCAAGTCCTTGTTCTAAATCAATGAAGCCTTCAGTCTAATCATCAAATCCATGACTGACGAGTCGTCGAAGACTGACGAGTCGTCGAAGACCTCTGGGTAGTGTAGTCATACACTCATATTACACTCCTACCTGAGTTTGGAATATTTTGAAGTTGTTTCTAGAGCTCTGAAGACCTCACCTCCAGCCATCAGGATGAATTAGCTTCTGGAAGATGGATACTCTATATGTATATCTTTCTAATTTCGAGATGTAGCTTTGTTGTGTATTGTTTGTGGCTACTCTTTATATCGTTATATGACATGGATCTATAGTGTATTTGATTGGTAGCCATGATTCTACTTTATCCCGAGCATGGGTATGCCTGCCTCGGTGAGACATTTGTTATTTTGCAGATAGTGCCTCCCGGTTCCTGATCTTTGGGCTCAATCGTTCAGCACATCAGTAAAGATTGGTAATGTATTTCGGCCATCAGATGCTCTTCTGACCTCACACATTAGGGGGCATCTGTTATAACCCTAAATTGAACCACACATGCTTACCTAGCATCAGGCCATCTCATATCCCTTCTTTGCCAAAGAACTGCTGAACAACTCTTTGAAAATCCTCTCTTATAAAGGCCCACACGCCCTACCCCATTACTACACACGTGTACACGCTGGATGACCCAAAACAACCCGCGTGGACTGACAAAAGCATGAAAAAAGGAAAGTTGTCGATGGAACACAAAAGCTATGGGTGAGTTAACTGAGACTCCTGGCCATGCATGGCCGAGGGTCCATCCAAATACCTAGCTCCTTCTATCCTATAAAAGAAGGGGTAGGGGTCCCATTTGGAAGAGGGAAAATATAGCAAAGAAACTCTGCCCATTTGCGTATTCCCATTGTCCCAACCCTTTAGCCTTTCCTTATGCCAAAGGAAAAACAAAGAAAAGCAGTTGGAGGATAGTCGAAGAGGAGCCCAGGATCAGGTTCGCGGAGCAGTGGGCGGTCTCAACTTTTGTAAGTTGACTCATTCAAGGTAATAAAGAAAATGCTTTTCTCGTCCCAATTCATGAACTTTTTATAGTTTGATTAGTATATGTTTGGATTTCTAGCCCGTTAGTATATAAGTAGGATGCATGTGTAGTTGTTTCTTGTTTTTTATATAGTTCATCTTTGGAAGGAGTGTTGTGAACAAGTAATCAAGTACAATGGAGGATCGACATCAAACGCCGGGAACGAGGTAGGTTGATCTTTCCATGCATTTACTAAGAAAAGGGGATTTAAATATAGGGATGAAGGTATAAAGTAGTTTCTCTTCGGTCATATCTGCATGCAAAGTCTGAACTCTATTTTCTAGTCCGTAGGGAGATTTCCCTCACAATAGCAATGGACTATCAAAACCCTTGCACCACTTGCAACTATTGCAGTTGATTCGAACATGTTATAGAAGATTGTCTTGTGCTGCTAGCTAAGCTTCAGGAGAGACAAGGACGTCAGCAGAACCCGCAAGTGCAACTGATATATGTTGAACCTTGTGGAGAGGACCCTAGATTCATTGTTATCACTAGAGGAGGTGTTGTTATAGGAGAATACAAAATAACCCTGGGAAAGAATATAGAAGAATCAGGAGTCAGGCAAGTTAAAGAGAAGACACAAACTTTTGATGCAAAGAAAGAAAGACAAATATTTAAGGAAGGAAGAAAATAATTCATGGGAGACCAAGGTTCTTCATCAAAAACATGACCTGAAGTAAGAGAATATGGAATGCCTTTGGCATTTGATCATTCTGCTTTGCCAAAAGAAGGAAAAGAGGTAAGAAAGCTCATGGAATTTTTATATACTTGTATTAAGTTGATCCAGGATGAAATCACTGTACAAGAAATTCAGAATTTAATCAGACAATATGAGCTAGGAAAGATATACCCCTTACTAAATAGAGAAGTGCACCAAGTCTCTAAAAGGAGAAGCAAAAATAGGTAATTACACTTGAATGCTCAAATAGGAGAATATGATATAGAATATGTGGTCCTCGACTTAGGGTCGAAGGTCAACGTCATGATGAAGCAAACCTGGGCACTGATGGGAAAACCTAAGTTGATCTATTCCCCTATCAGGCTTAGGATGGATAATCAACAAGATGTAATCCCCTTTGGATGACTGGACCATGTCCCTGTGGACATCGACGGAGTAAGGACGTTTGCAGATTTTTAGGTAATTGAGATAGTTGATGATAGTTATCCTTACCCTACGATGTTAGGAATTGATTGGGCTTTGAATAATTCCGTTGTGGTTGATTTAAAGAAAATATGAATGACTTTTGAAGGATATGGCCTTAGGGTCATTGCACCTTTAGATCCAAATGAAGGTCAGTGATACACAGAGCCCATCAGAGAAGAATACTGTGTCTATGAGATGGAAAACATATACAAATTAACAACCAGACAACAGGATTATATTAATCCTATGACCGAAGGAAATCTAAGATGGCAAAGTGACAACACATGTTCAATAGATTTAGAAGAAGCACTGGAGAATTGGCAGAACAAAATGTATGAAGTATTTACAAGGCGATGTGCTAGATTAACCAGAGAAGTTCACTGGATCGACACAACAGTAAGTAACCTACCCACCTTTGATGGTTTGAATCCTTTAGAAACCTTCTTATCGGACTTGGAAGAAAGTGTACCCAGGCAAAAAAGATTGTTGGTAATGGATGAGGCTCTGAAAGAAACACTAGCAAGATGGTGGGGGACACACAAAAATAACATTATAGACTGGGTACAATGTTGTACTTTGATGACAATGCGGTTCTCAGCACAAGCAGAAGGCTGCGAAGTTCGGTATACAGGATGAAGATGTCGGAAGGAGCATGTGCAAAGTTGTGAGGAAGCCTGGAGCAACATTCTGCAAGAGAAGTTGGTGCACAAATTTATTAACACACTGGAAACAACCCCTATCAAATGGTACCTTCAAGCAGAGCTGGGCCTCATCACTATAGATTGAGAAGGTATGACTCAGAATTTTGTAACTACCTTCTTATTTGAAAGTCAATATCCTTCAGTAGATCAAGCGTTACAAATGACATTGTTCTTATTTCCATAGAGACTACCATTAGTTTTGGAGATGATTTCCATCTAGATGGATAGTTAGTGTGTTGATGGATAGACATTCTCTAGGAGGAGAATGGTCCAGGAAGGAAAAATTGTTGGTGGACATGCATTCTCCCTATGGAGAATGGTCCATGTTGACAGATTGTTGATATACCATGGATGGATATTATTCTAGTATGAATGTTCGTATTATAAGAATGGTCCATCTCCCTGAGTTCACAATAGTGACCAGAGTGGAGAAATTGGTACATGACAGACATTTTCCTCGAGTTCACAGTAGTGGTTGGAGGAAAAATGGTCCAGGACAATCATTCTTCTAGGTCATATGTCCGGATTAGAAGAATGGTCCTTGTATTCCATGGCATGGCTTTCAACATCTATTGGAACAATTATTATTCTAGGACATATGTCTAGATTAGAAGAATGGTCCTTTTATCACTCTATGGAGTGAGTGGCTTATTCAAAATCATGCCTGATTACCCATATGGAGTATGGATTCGAGAGATGATGCAGTTGATCAGATCATACTAATAGGGATGATGTTTGTCGTGATTTGATCTACGTGATCATGATATAGCATGTGTGGCTATGATGATGCTATCGGTTGAATGGTCTGTTTGTGATCAAGACCATTTCCTTTAATATTGTTGATTAAGGTTGGTTGTCATTGATGTCAACCCTTGAAGAAAGCCCCGTAGCACAAAGGTTTAGGTGATGGACCCAATAGTGTTTGATGTAAATATGACTCATTATTTTTTTTTCATGGTTGATAAGAATTAAATATGGATGAACTCCAAAGTGATCCCCTTATGGTGAAAGCCCTCATGGGAAGACGCTTTGTGGAGTAAGAGAACCCATGCTTAATTGTGGAATAATAAGAAGAAGGAAAGTGAATTTTTCAGGGAAAATATCCTAGATGGATAGTTCTTGTCATTTCAATTCCGGTGGTATGTGGAACATCACATAATTCCTCACGGTTAGAGAGTTATGGCCATGAGAAGTTGGAGACCCCAGGTTTGGGTAATGGACCCAAGTTTGTTTGATGGGTAACGGTATGAGTTATGATATGTTTTTAGATAATATTATTCTATATGGATAGTACATGTCATGCCATTTTTGGTGATGTATAACGTCGCATAACTCCTCATGGTTTGAGAGTTATGGCCTTACGAAGTTGGAGGACCCTCTTATGTCATCTAGAAGCCCCAAAAGGTCAAAGTAGTCAAAGTGGTTTAAGAGATTTTAGAAGGTAAATAATAAAGTGAAGTGATGAGTGTATTAAAATTCAAAGTGAATACAAAATAAATTAGTTCAATAATAAATTTAATGGAGAACTTAGAAGTGGACCCAACCCTAAAATAAGGAAAGTGGGCCAAGTCACCTAGAAGATGTTTTTAAGGAATCTACTTGGAGAGTATAAATAAGGGGCAAGGCTCTCTCATTTGAATCATACTTGAGCATATTGAATATCTATATGTGTTTTAGGTAACCAAGGATATCAAAACCATAATTCTGAGTGAAGGTGAAGAAAAGAAGGCCGAAATGCAAGGAAGGATAAATTCTTTTGATGGTGCTTTCTAAGGTATGTTATTTACAGGTCATCTCACCATTTTCGATATAATTTTTTTCCTATAATGATTCAGATAGTGAAATTTCTATGGAAGTGAGAAAACATATCCAAGTATCCGTGGTAAAAAATAGATCTTGTGGGTCGTTGTATTTTTGGAGTTACATTCCGTGGAAAATAGGGTTTGTGGCCAGTCCTGAAACTAGTCAAAATCAGGTGTTTCGGGTAAAAACGTCACAACTTCTTCATAACAGATCCCAATTTAGTGAGACCAAATATGTTGTTTAGTGTATAGTATGTAGTATGTGTTGTAACAGTTTTAGATCAATTCATCAAACATTTTGTGCGGGACACGCTCTATAAGGTCGCTCTATAGAATAAGCCAGAATTCAGTAAGGTATGCCATTTTTGCTATAACTCCTTTTCTGAGAGGTTTCAAGTAGTGAAACTTGGAGAAATTGGATAAAAAACACTGAAGAACATTGTATATCAGTTTCATATCATTATACATTACAGGTTCAAAGTTATGATTACTTCAAGTTAGGGTTGTTGACTAATCCAAAACTAGGCATGTGAGACTAAAGAAAAGTTTGATGAAAATGCTAGTCTCTTGTTTTTAAAGTTAATGAAGATTTGTAGGAATGTGATCATATAAAATAGGTCTATTACAGAGCTACAAATCATATTTGGATGATGAAATTGATGAGGGCTTTTGGTTGAGGTACATGTTGAGTACATGGTTGAGACAAGTAGTTGATGAGTTGGCACATACATGAGGTTTATAGTTGATGATGTTGGTACATATCGATGAGTCATAGTTGATGAGTAGTTGACACATGATTGGTACATACTTGGTACATGGTTGGATGCACTTGTTTATGGTACAGGTTGATTACAGGTTGATGCATGGTTGATGCATGGTTCAGATTTATTGGTACAGGTTTGCAACGATATGTCTCACAATGATAGTGTGACAGTGATTCCATCATTCTACTTCTACTTCAAGGTGTTAGGATGGGGAAAGGACATGTGGTTGTAGCCAGAGAACATTGGGGGTTGTAGCCTCCTTCTGGTTGTAGCCAGAGAATTGGGGAGTTGGAGCTTCCCTCAAGTTGTAGCTTGAGAAACTAGGGGGTTGGAGCCTCCTTCCAGTTGCAGCTGGAAAACAAAGGAATTTGGTGCTTCCAATGAATGTAATTCTTCAAGACATATAAGAAAAAACATTCTGTGGTTTTCTCCCGATTTGGGTTTCCACGTAAAAAACTGGTGTACTGTGTATGTGTGTGATTGTTTATTTCTTACTGCTCATTATTGGATAATAATTCTACATTAATATAACATTTGAAGAAAAAATATTATAATTACGCTATTACTGATTCACCCCCCCCTCTCAGTAATCCAACAATTTGTATCAGAGTAGGTTCATTCAGAAATCAGTTTAACCACTGAAAGGTAGATCATGGAGAGTACCAACGCATATAAAAATGGAATACCACAGTTTGATGGACAGAAGTATGCTTTTGGAGCATAAGGATGAAGACATATACATAGGCACAGGGATTTCAAGTTTGGCTATCAATTGTAGATGGATACATAGCACGAGTGGTTCCAACAACAAATGACAAAGCAGTGAAACTTGGTGAGAATAATTCCAAATCCATAAATTCACTTTTGAATGGTCTTTGTGATACGGTATTCACCAAAGTTTCACATTGTAAATCTGCTAAAGAGATTTGGGACAAGCTTCAAAATATTTATGAAGGATATTCAAAAGTCAAAGCAACAAAGATTCAAACTTACAGAGGTTAGTTCAAACAACTAAAAATGAAGGAAGATGAATATATTGCAACCTACTTCTTACGAGTCGATGAAATAGTGAATGCAATCATAGGATTGGGAGAAGAAATCGAAGAATCTGTAATTGTTCAAAAGGTACTAAGATCTCTTCCTATGAGATTCAACCCTAAGATATCAGCACTAGAAGAAAG
>ML777363.1:481773-547279 GCA_009831015.1 Picea engelmannii
TATTATAATTCAAATTGAATACAAAATAAATTATTTCAATAATAAATTTAATGGAGAAATTAGAAGTGGACCCAACCCTAAAATAAGGAAAGTGGCCCAAGTGACCTAGAAGATGTTTTTAAGGAAGCTACTTGGAGAGTATAAATAAGAGGCAAGGATCTCTCATTTGAATTTCACTTGAGCATATTGAATATCTATATGTGTCTAAGGTAACCAAGGATATCAAACCGGAAATCTAAGTGAAGGTGAAGAAAAGAAGGCCGAAATGCAAGGAAGGATAAATTCTTTTGATGGTGCTTTCTAAGGTATGTTATTTACAGGTCATCTCACCATTTTTGCTATAATTTTTTTTCTATAATGATTCATACCATGCAATTGATATGAAAGTGGGAAAACATATCCAAGTATATTTGGTAAAAAATTCATCTTTTGGTTCGTTGTAGTTTGGGAGTTACACTCCGTGAAAAATAGGGTTTGTGACCAGTCCTAAAACTAGTCAAAATTAGGTGTTTCAGGTAAAAATGTCATAACTTCTTCAGAACAGATCCAAATTCAACAAGACCAAATGTGTTGGTTAGGGTACATTATTTAGTATATTGTGTAAAGTTTCATATCAATTCATCAAATATTTTGTGCGGGGCATGCTCCACAAGGTCACTCTCTAGAATAAGCCGAAATTCAGCAAGGTATGTCATTTTTGCTGTAACTCCTTTTCTGAGAGGTTCCAAGTAGTGACACTTGGAGGAGTTGCATAAAACACACTGAAAACATTGTATATCAGTTTCATATCATTATACATTACAGGTTCAAAGTTATGATTACTTCAAGTTAGGGTTGTTGACTAATCCAAAACTAGGCATGTGAGACTAAAGAAAAGTTTGATGAAAATACTAGTCTCTTGTTTTTAAAGTTAAGGAAGGTTTGAAGGAATGTGATCATATACACCAGGTATATTACATAGGTACAAATCATGTTTGGATGATGAAATTGATGAGGGATTTTGGTTGAGGTACATGTTGACTACATGGTTGAGACAAGTAGTTGATGAGTTGGCACATACATGAGGTGTATAGCTAATGATGTTGGTACATATTGATGAGTCATAGTTTATGAGTAGTTGACACATGATTGGTACATACTTGGTACATGGTTGGATTCACTTTTTTATGGTACAGGTTGATTACAGGTTGATGCATGGTTGATGCATGGTTCAAATTTATTGGTACAAGTTTACAACGGTATATCTCACAGTGATAGTGTGACAGTGGTTCCATCATTCTACTTCTACTTCAGGATTGTAGGACGGGGCAAGGATAGGTGGTTGTAGCCACCTTCTGGTTGTAGTCAGAGAACATTGGGGGTTTTAGCCTCATTTTGGTTGTAGCCAGAGAATTGGGGAGTTGGAGCTTCCCTCAGGTTGTAGCCTGAGAAACTAGGGGGTTGGAGCCTCCTTCTAATTGCAGCTGGAAAACAAAGGAAGTTGGTGCTTCCAATGAATGTAATTCTTCAAGCCATACAAGAAAAAACATTCTGTGGTTTTCTCTCGATTTGGGTTTCCACATAAAACACTGGTGTACTGTGTATGTGTGTGATTGCTTATTTCTTACTGCTCATTATTGGATAATAATTCTACATTGATATAACATTTGAAGAAAAAGGATTATAATTACGCTATTATTGATTCACCCACCCCTCTCAGTAATCCAACAAATACCTCCCTAGCTAGGAGGGAGTGTTGATATTATGACAGTTGCGGGAGGCATTAACCTGTATGTGTAACCTTTTACGAGACTAGAATATTCTGGGAATCAAGACAAACCCTAAAACATTGGATAATAACCGTAGAAGAAAAGTCATATCAAGATAATAATTTATATTAAATTATTGTCCTCCAAAAATACAAGTTGGCCTAGTTAGGTCACTTGGATGACTATAAATAAGAGGGTACTAGAGCTCATTTGACACATACTTTCACAGCTCACACAGACTAGTGGTGCATAAGTTTGGAGTGTAGTTGCAACTACTTCAACTGGGATTTTGGTCTTTGGTTATGCTTTGGACTTTCTGCCTTGGTTATGGTTTGGACTCTTTGCTTGGTGCACTAGCTTTGGAGAGAAGTATGCTACCTTGGTTGGATATTGGTTCTAAGGGTTTGCTTCTGGAATTATTCTATCTTTCAAGGTTAAGTTGCTTGGGGGTGGATTCATCCTATGGTTGGGTGACAATATCGCTATATTCTCTATGGAAAAATGATCACATCTCTTTATTTCTAATAGTAGGCCTTTGTGCCTTTATTTTTTGGTAGTTGCGGGATGTATTAACCTCCATGGATAAACCTTTGACTAGAATACAATATTTTTGAAGCAAGAGAAAACCTAAACAGATGTGTGAAAACCCTGGAAGACAAGTCAGCTCAGCAGAATAAGTAATATTGAAGTATTATATGCAGAAAAGGACAGGTCGAACCTGCATGAAGAGATAGCTCTTCACATGGTCAGATTAGTATAAATAGAAGGTGCTTTAGCTCATTTGATAAAAACACACACTCACTCAGTTGGTGCACATATCTTAGAAGTGCATTAGCAGCAGAAGTAGTGTGCAAGTCTGGAAGAGGAGCATCAACAACTGCAGTGGTGCAACACACTCTTGTTCACCCTTTTTGGCACTCTTACTTGTGTGATACCTTAGATAAGGCACAGTCTATTGTTTTATTTGTTGGTTCTAGTGTGGCTTCCCAGAGTCATTCTATCTAGAAAAGGTTAAGGTGCTTGTGGGTGGCTTTGTGCCTATGGTTGGGTCACAATGGTGTAGCATTTTCTATGGTGAAATGAACACAATATTATAACATATTTCATATATTTGGAAGCATGTTCTACCTTTGAGACATTTGGGCAAGGATACAAAGAACATCAAGTTGCCTATCTGAGGAGGAAGAGACATAGCCAGGCGTTCACCTCAGTAATCTGTCTCATTGTCTGAAAACACACTCTCTCAATTTTAGAGCCATTCCTTCCTACGGACACAGAGCACATGAATAGTTGATTCACTACAGACACCATTGTTTGTCATATACTCTATTTTTCCACATGGAAATTTCCACCATTGTTTGTCATATACTCGATTTTTCCATATTGAAAATTTCACCATTGTTTGTCATATACTTTATTTTTCCATATTGAAAATTCAACTGTTATTGGAATTTTTTGAATTATTCCATATTGAAAATTCAACTGTTATTGGAATTTTTTGAATTGTTTGTCATATACTCGATTTTTCCATATTGAAAATTCCACCATTGTCTGTCATATATTTTATTTTTCCATATTGAAAATTCAATTGTTACTGGAATTTTTTGAATTATTCCATATTGAAAATTCAACTGTTACTAGAATTTTTTGAATTATTCCATATTGAAAACTCAACAGTGATTGGAAATTTGTTTTTGGTTTACTGAATTATTCTATATTAGAAATTCAACAACTACATAGCACATGAATAGTTGATTTACAATAAAATTAAAATTAAGTGTTTATCATATACTCAATTATTCCATATTGGAAATTTTTGAATTATTCCATATTGAAAATTCAACAACCACATAAGTCTGTGGTATACGGAAAATTCAAGTGTTATTGGACAGATCGTCCGTTTTTACCGTTTGAACACTATGTTTTTACAGTTTGAACAATACGTTTTTACCACAGACTCAGTTTTTACCGTTTGAACACTACATTTTTATATTGACAGATCATCCGTCCGTTTTTATCATACAGTCCGTAACTCTATATTTTTGTGATCGTCATGAGAGACACAGATCTTGCCATCTTTACCAACTGCTTCTCATACAATTCACCCAAAAGTATTAATAACTGTGCCGTCAAATCCTTGATAAAGAATTTCAAACTGTAAAAATTGCTGGATGAAAAACTAACTTATTATACAATCCATACCTCTGTATTTCTGTGATCATCATGAGAGACACTGACCCTGCTGTCTTTGACCAGACTACTTCTCATACAATTCACACAAAAGTAATTAACAAATTATATATTCCAACAAAAGTATCAATAACCATGCCGTCCAATTCTTGATAAAGAAATTCAAACTGTAACACTCGCTGGGTGAAAAACTACTAACTTATCATGCAATCCATAACTTTGTATTTATGTGATCGTCATGAGAGACACGGACACTGCTGTCTTTGATTAGACCACTTCTCATACAATTCACACAAAAGTGTCAATAACCCTACCGTCCAATCCTTGATAAAGAAATTCAAACTGTGACACTCGCTTGGTGATGCCTTCAACGATCTGCATGTTTTCCCTGCCATCACAAGAGATTTCACATATTTTGTGGAGACTTTGGCTTTGAAAGAGATTTCACATACTTCGTGGATATTTGGCATTTTAAATAATAATGTCTCATAGGCATTGCCCAATAGGAAAGCTTAGTTGCTCATGGACAGAATTCATTTAGTGGACGATATTGTTTGTTGATCATGGTGGATATTGTGTTAAAATATTGGATGTGCTTGTTTTACCATAGACAATATCACAATATTGTCACTCAACCATGGACATGCAATCATCCCTAATCACTAATGACTAATAGGAGTCCATCTTGGCATACCATGCCCTCGGAGCTTGCTTGATGCCATAAATGGACTTCTTCAGTTGATAGACGAAAGATGAGTCCTGCATGAATCCCTCGGGATACTCCATATAGATATCCTCAAAGAGATCACCGTGAAGAAATGAATTCTTCACATCCATTTGATGGACTTCCCATCCCTTAGTTGCCGCAATGGAAAGTGCTAATCATATGGAATCCATCTTTGTTACTGGAGTGAAGGTCTCATCATAGTCAATACTAGGCACCTGCTGAAAGCCTTTGGCAACAAGCCTGGATTTGTATCTACTAATCTATCCATCTGCTGTGCTCTTGGTTCTATAGACCCATCTTCATCTGACAAGTTTCCTCCCAGAAGGAAGGGGAACCAGATCCCGAGTCTGGTTCTCGAGGAGGGAATTGTACTCCTCCTGCATGGCGGATTCCCAAAAGGGATTTCCAGCAGCCTCGCCATAAGACTGTGGATCTGAAGACTTAACCAAGAAAAGATGCCTGGGGGGAAATGGTTCGGTGGCAATGAGTGAAACAAGAGGCTCCTCGAAATCATATTGAGTCCTCCTAGTATCGGCTAGATCACCAAAAAGATCCCCAACATCCTGAAGAGTAGTTTGTGCCCACTTGGGCCTCTGCTCTGGCTCTACAACTGAATCTGGATGCTCTGACTCTGCATCTGACTGTACTGACTCTGAATTTGAATCATCTAAGTCCTCTGAATCAAAACTCTCATTTGAATAAGAGACAGCATGTGCATGCTCATCATCTTGGACAAGTGGAAGAATGAAGGTGTCTGCATGTGGATGCTGAGGTACATGTGAGACACTTTCCTCAAATTGGACACTACGCTCAATGATGAGCTAGTTCGAGGAAAGATCAATAAGCCTATATCCCTTCACATCGTCGGGGTATCCAAAAAAAATACACTCAGTTCTATGTGGATCAAGTGCCTTCCACTTTTCAGAGGGAATATGGGCCCATGCATGTGAACCGAAAATGCGAAAGTGGATCACTTTCGGTTTGAGCTCGCTCCAAGCCTCGTAGGGGGTCTTATCCTTGACAGATCTATGGGGAGATCTATTTTGGATGTATGTTGCACAATTAAGTGCTTCGGCCCATAGTCTCTGTGGTAGGGAATTTTCATGCAATATGCAAGATTCCATCTCCTTTAGAGATCTGTTTTTCCGCTTAGCAACTCCGTTTTTCTACAAAGTATAGGGAAGTATGTGTTGCAACTGAATCCCCACATCATGGAAAAGATTATGGATCTCATGATTTACATATTCTCCCTCATTATCAGTTCATATGAATTTGATCTTCTTTCAGGAATGTATCTCAACCAAGGATTTTAAATCTTTGAGGTATTGAAAGACCTCAGATTTTTTCTTGAGAAAGTAAATCCATGTAAAACGTGAGAAATCATCAACAAAAATGAGAACAAAAATCGCTTTGTTGATTGATGGATGAAGAAAAGGACCCATAACATCACTTTGGATCAGATATAAAAGAGCAGAAGCTCTCTAAGACTTTCCTTTGTCAAATTTCTCTTGAGGGTGTTTTCCAAGAACACATCCCTCACATACTCCCTTGGAGAAATGGATGTTTGGTAGACCATCAACCAATATTTTCTTGCTAAGTTGTTGCATGTATCTGAAATTCAAATGTCCAAATTAATGTGCACTGGAGGATAACCAATGTGCCATAGAGATGGTCTAGAGTGATATAGACACACACCAGCAGCTATGGGAGTGAACTACCACCTATTCTAGTTTCTCAAGCAATTACGAGAGTGAACTACGACCTAGCTAAGTTAACTAGTCAACTAGTCTTCAGTTAACTGACTGAAATCGAGTGTAGTGAGGAGTAGATAAAGGATTAAAGGGTAATGGACTAGTTTGGTGATGATCCCAAGGCAATTTCACATTAGCATGGTGATGATCCTAATGTTGCATGGTGACAAAACCAATGCAGCATCTAGACTCAACTCAACTAGTCAAACTGAAGTGTCAACTAAGAGAGAATATTCTCCAGGTGGAATATTCTCTCCTAAAATATAGGAGAATGGATAATGACTAATTATGACTAATAAACAAGGAAAATGCTTAGGAAAAAGAAATTCTAGGTGTGTGTGAAGTAACTCCAACATAGGCTAGAAAATCTTAACTAACTCATTAATCATCACTTGAGGATATATTACTAATATCCTAAATGAATAATACAAATACATGTGGCAATTAAACTTAGCGATTGGTAAGGAAAGTCATAAGCTACCATTCCTCCCTCAATCACAAATCCGATCAATAAAACCAACAATGAAGCCTAAACTGGTATCATTTCCAAGTCTTCATACTGCAACTCATGAGCTGAGCCTCAATGAAGAATTGCTTGAAAAACTGCCAATTTGGATGCTAAATGGTTCATCTGAAATGAATCGAAAGAGAGCTAAGATATGGAAGTGAATAACTGCAATATCTGAACATTCTCTGATTGTTTGACATTTCAATCATTTTTCCAAGTATTTGAGCTAGAAGAATCTAATGTCTTTTGTTAATTGGTGAACATGTAGTATCACCACTCTATCATTAGTGTATCACTGAAGTGCTCTCTGAATTTGTTCTTTGGGATGACCACTAACCAATTGATACCATGTATCTGATGATTTTTGGATGACCACTAACCAATTTTGAAACTTTTAGGTGTTCAACAACATCCCAATGTATCATGTGTATGATTCAATTATAAGTCATAGTGTATGATTCAATTGCAAGTCATTGAACCATAATCCTTCCAAAGTCTTCCATCTACAGACTACAGTTTCACATCTGGCATATTTGTTGTCGAAAATTTCGATTTGACAACCATATTCAATTCCATCACCAATTCCCCCCTTTCTCAGCTGAAAGGAGAGACCACAATTGGTTTCTTGAACCATCATAATTTGATTTTTGAACCCCCCCCTTAAGAGAGTATCATACTTATTCCATTTGTATAAAACATAAAGTGGGCATGTGGGAATAACCACATGTTATCTCATCCCTTGAAGGCTATGCTCAAAAGCTACACCATAAGGGGACCACTTATGCGAGGTACAAAAAGGATATGTGCTACAAGATTGGTATTTACTCGACATTGAATTCTTTGGTAAGACTTATATAATCGCTTGGTTGTTGTTGACCACTGCCAAGGATCAATCCACTCATAATGAATCTTCAATCTTGTAGGTTTCTTCAGTGTTGAACATCTGTCTGAAGAATGGTTATGCTTTCCACAATGCTGGCAAGGATGGAGATCAAAACACTGATTTTCCATGTGACCAACTCAATTACAATATTGGCACTTTGCATTATGATGTTGAACTTGAATAGGTGAAGTTGAATATTCTTGAAGGAATCCAACACTTTGGAAATGGATTGGTTTGGAATAATTGGGAATATGAAAGGTGACTTCCTTGTCATATCCAAGTCCTACTCTATTATTGTTGTAGATGATTTCTTCCCAAGGTCTGATGATGGGCTTGGAAAGAGTATTTTGAACCTGTTGCTTTAAAATCAGTGGAAGTGGATTTATTATATGTTGCTCCATTATTGAAAGTTTTCTTCAATGAAGTCAAAAGAAAACATTTGAAATGTAGGTTCATGAATAGCTTCATATTCGTCTACATTTGGATTTGTCTTACTGAGTTTCTCCTTCAGTTACTATTAATCATCATCATCATCATCATTGTTACACATTATTTTGGTCACCCAGTGATCCACTGATAACATGTGTCCATGTTCCCATGAAAAGATAAAAATAGTCCTTCTTCATGAGGAAGGTGACTGGATTTCTCTTCTCAAAAACCCTATTAAGGAAGGTCATCGAAGGTTGCACTATACACAGGGTGCGATGATGCCTGATCATCACCCCCTGCTCTAAAGTTGGGATGCAATGTCTCCATAGGTTGTTGTATAGCTGGGGTGCGACGATGTCAAAAGACTAAGAAAATGTCAAGTTTCACGAAAGTTATAGAAGGGAATCTTCTAGAATATGAGGTGGCATCCGAATGGTTTGGATCTTACTCACTTCTCTGATTTGGTTGGATCAACCTAATACCTTCAACCATCTCTCTTTCCCCTATATAAATATGGATTTCTCATGGAAAAGGTTAAGTAAGCAAGGTTAAGGTTGAATAGGCTAAGAATTGGATGAAGAATTCTTCTTCAACTCATACTTGAGAGCTTTGTTTCAGTTCATTAGGTCATTGTGGATCTTCTTCATTCAAGGTTGGAGAAAGTGCGTGTGTTGTAGAAAAGGGTCATCGAAAGGGGACCTTGCGACATCAAGGCTTTGGTTGTAATCTCCACTTTCACTTTAATATAATACAGTGATATGTTTCTTTCCCATAAAACTTGTCTTGTTTTATTGTATGATTCCTTGATCACATACATAATTTATTGTTGAGTATATTGGATTGCTTTCAATTTGGTCGACTTATGTTCCCTTGCAGATTTAATATCATAGGAGCACCGGAGTCGATCTAGGATGGCAATGGTAAGAGAAGGAAACATTTAAATGGTATGTTGTCTATCTCTTGTTAACTAGTAAACTCAATAATTAGAGCTCAAGGAAAACATCATATTCTGTTCTATTTTGTTCTAGATCTAGGTGGATCTAGGGATATCTGTTTATGTCCGCATTTACCGATAAGTCCTATTAGCACAAGATTGGTTAAGGTTCCTATATGGATTTTGAGTTTTTGCTAAGTGCTATCTTTACCCAGTGGTAAAAGGCAGTACCTATGGTACGGTCAAGACACCTAAGTAAAATGGTTTTGTCATCATGAAAGAACACACACTGCTCTATACATATTCAAGATTGAAAGGCGTTGCATTTTGGCAATGCTACCCAAACTTGTATGCAGACGTAGAGTTAGTAGCACTATGTAAAGGCGCTGCATAATATTTCATAGAGGATAGAAGTTTCATACAGGTGAAACATAGTCGGGTTCTACCTACAGGCGTTGCGTAATACTCTGGCAGAAAATGAATTGTGCAGAGTTATTTTACCAGTTTTGAGTTATTGACTTAAAACTTTGATTGTGAGCAATTGAGAAGGTATTTTTGAACACTGGAGGAGGCTTTTGTTCATAACATTCCAAATAACAAAAAAATCTCTCATTTTTTTAAAATGTGTTATGGTTTGAGAGATATTGGATATAGAAGTGGCGCTACCCACTCTGCACATCGGCGCTACATAAATTCCTGTAGCGGTCAGGAATTTTGATGTTTGCCTTGTTGGGAGGTTTCCACTTGTCAAGGAGGATTCGAATGGATTCTCAAGGATTATTTATATGTCAAGGGACACCTATACCTAATATTTAGCTCCAGAAAAGGCCTCATGCAATGAGGTGGAGACATTTTATTAATGACTTCCAACAAATTCCTGAAAATTAGCAGTTTATTGGATTCTTGTCTCTTTGATTGTTCCCACTTATCTCCAAGGCTTAGAATCCAATGGGGGATATGGGATTCAACCTCCTTAGTTCATTTGGATGATATTTTCTATTTAACGAAGGTGATATCTCTTGAATAAGAGGAAAGAAACCCGAGAGGTCTGGGTAAAATTTCAAGATCCGTGAGGGAGCTAGATAGGCATGAAAATTCTATGATTTTTAAGTTGCAGACTTGTGCTTCTTTTTTATGTAATAGACCTCAGCTGAAAATGAAGTTATGTATCAGTTTGTTTTCTCTTTTCTATGTAAATCATTTTTCCATCTTTCATCTTCTTGGATATGTGTTGTTGCTATAGGTTATATGTCTGCAATTTCTGTGCTGAGAGGGTTATTGTATAGGATATGCTCTATCCCTTGCCACAGACTTATCTGAGTTTTGATTCAGTCTTAGAAAGGATTTCTGAAAACTGAGTTTTTCCTCTTGTTGTTACATGCATTGAAGATCTGGATGCTCTTTGATCATTTTCAGTTTTGTTTTTCTTATTTCTTCTTTCCATCTCTTTATAAGAATTTTAACTAATCTTAGCTTTGAAAACCTGATTTGCTACACATAGAATGTTAGTTCAGGATTACAGTTTCTTTTCATGGACTCCATGCCCAATGGCTTCATTGCCTTTTTGATTAATTTAACCACTCTCATAATTTCTTAAAACCCAAGTTATCCAATCAAACATTTTTTCATGATGTGTTAGGCTTGCACTTGAGTAGTCCAAGAGAAACTTCTAGCACTAACAAGTCTCATAACAAAATTGGCCACCATACTGGGGATTATGACTTCCTTTTTTATTTTTTGCTTCCCATTTGACCTTATCCTTCCTTCCTTTGATAAAGTTCATTCTTTGAGTCTGTGGGTGATCCATTTGGACTCCCTCGGTCTAGAAGTTCCATTAGATTTTTTGTCTCTCTCCCATTTTTTCTTCATTTACAGAGATCGTCGCACTGTGTCTCATTGACATCCTGTGACAACCACCAGACTTCACATTCTTCTTGACCAATCCAATGTGATGACGTCGCACTGTGCTATACTAGTATCCTACGACGACCTTTGCTCGTCACACTGTGTCCCATACCCAACCTGTGATGACTCTTGTAGATTTTGTTGGAGTGAGTCAATTTGTCTTTTTTCCCTCCCAATTTTTCTTTAGTTTCCTGGGGTGAACTTCTAATGCCCATGTTTGATTGTTCTCTAGGTTTGAATCTTGCTCTTGATTGGTTTTCAGTGATTGAAAGTCTTTATTTTCATTTTGAAAGTTTTTTGCTTGTGATCATTGTCACAAGCAGAGATGATTTTAATAATAGAAATTTATTTTTAAATGTAGAAACCTTGGCGAATTGTATTGATCCTTCATATGCCAATTATAAATGTTTGGTGGTATTTTTGTAAAAATATTCAAATTTCTAAGGATTTTATATAGTTTGTATAAAATTTTGGTGATTTTTAAGGTAAAATAATTTTATCCTTTAGAATTTGGGCGAATCATTTTTAGAATAGCGAATCGGTTTTTGGGAAAAACTATGAAAAATTAGTCCATGAGAGAAATTTAGCCCCTAAAATCATCCCTGGTCACAAGGATATAATCTTAGATCTTGATTTGGGTGCTTGTTTGACAAAGGGTCTTTGGTTTGCATGAATTTTTGGATTCATTTTCTTTTTCAGATTGTTTGTTGATTAATAAACACTTTTTACCCCCGAATGGGGTGATATTGCGCCCCACGCGGCACGACGAGGAGACAAGGGCTGGCCAACAAGGCACTACGCCACGTGAAGGGCTCGTGCCTTCAGATGCCACCCTATGCAGGCATTAATTCGCCATTAACCATGGCACGAGGAGCATTACAACACAACCTCTCTCCCCTTTACGCTCATCCCATGGCCGAGCTCTGTCTGCTTCTCGTCTTTCCTTGCGCGAGCCTTACTTGGTTCTCCTCGGGGCAGTCTCCGTTTGAGTTTTCTGAACCCTGTAAGCTTGGTGTTGTTTGTTTCTGGCTGCTAGCTCCCTGCCACCACCCCCGTTACCCAATGACCCCTAGCCAGCATGAGACGTGTCTCATGCCTCAGGATCGAGGGTGTCCGCGCAGAGGCTCCCCATGGAGACCTTGCCGCCCCCCCCGTCTCGCCACCAACGTCGCCTTCATCCTGTTCATCTCCCCTCATTTCGTCGGATACCGTTCCTTCCTCTCTCGTTTTGGCCTTAGAGAAAATGGATGGTCTGGCTATTGTTCCCTGGCTGTCGACTCCCAACATGAGTCACCTCTCGGAACAGCCTTCGCTCAAAGCCCCACCAATACCAATTCTTACCTCAGCTGGGCCAACTAGGGGACAACCACCTCCAGGGAGGCCACGGCGCACTGAACACCAGGCCCCAAACCCCTTCTCTGACACTCAACTCCGGGAAAGCTTGGCAAATATTTTCGATCTGGTCTTCGAGCTCCGCCAGGGGGTGGAGGACCTCCAATTCTGCGTGCTTGCCGTGGATGGGAATATCGCTTCTTACTCCAGCTCCTTACCTCTATGCGTGAAGCTGGCCCCTCCGACCCTGATGGTGAGACTACGACAATGAACCCCGAGAGAGAAACTGACATTGGGAAGACTCTGGAGCCGAGCCTACCAAGCAAAGAGCCACATGGAATCAAGCATGCGGAGTACGCATAGGAGATGGACACGGGACAAGAACGGGCACAGGATACTCAGCTAGCCGTCCGGACCGAAGCAGGCGTGGACATGGCAAAGTGTTGGGATGACCAGGTGACTTATATCGAGGAGGAGCCTTGGTTAGAGGTGGACCACAACACCTGCCAAGGCTACCGGGCAAATGTATGAGGTTTTTTAGAACTTTCTAGTTTATTTTGATAGTTTTACTCTTAGTTGATGTCCAGTCAGCTCTGAACAGGTCACTTGACTTATCAAACTTTTTTTGTCTAACTGTCATGCTGGCCGGACTGGTTTCCCCTCTGTTGGGGCAGTCCGGTAACTACAACTAGTATCTTATCTGTACTGTGTTTCTTTTTTTGGTCCAGGAAGGCCCTTTATATTTAATATCACTCACTTACTTACAAAAAAAAAAAAAACACTTTTTTCTCGCATATGACAAAAGGTTTTCTTGTCTTTTTCATTTTTGTCTATATTATGAATTTGATTTGGGAATTGTGTTGAGAATGTCTTGATTTTCTTGGATTACATTTTATTTTCATCATCACATCTCTGATTTTTTTTGAAAAGGAAGAACTGAATTCTTTTATTCTTTTTAGTAATCTTTCATAAGAAAATTTTTACATTCGAAATATTGGTTAAAGAAAAGAATTGCAAAATTTTGTAGCTCGTGATTATTTGGAATTGTGTTCATTCGAGATTGAGAAATTGCAATTTGTAGCTTTTTGTACTGCAAAAGAATACCTTCTCCCTACTGTAATTAGAGTTCATTGAATTGAAAAATTGCACATTCATCTCTTTTTGTATTTTATTGGGTCAATGTCACAACTTCATTTGTTTCATTTCCATCTCCCTTTTGAGTAAACAACAACCTCTAAAACACAACGTAAATTTAAAATTTATTACTAAGTTTTATTTTCTAGGGATCTTTTTCACCAACATTTTCTAGGATAATGCTTTGGAATAGGTTGTAAGGCTCACTCTCCAAAGCATCAAAACACACAATAGTATCTTGTGATAGGGAGAGTTCAAATCCAATTGCTACATTTTGTCCTGGGAAGACCTTCTCACACAAGGGTCAAACTTGAGGTCGCATTAAGACCAGTAGAGTTACTCACCTTGCTTTGTTGGTATTGGTGTAGAGATTGCATGTATTATTGGGGGTCACTTGAAGGTATAGCCACGATTATGTGTGGGAGCCTTTTGAGTTGATTTCGGGCTAGATATCCTGCCTTTATGGGTGGATCAGACTGTCGACTGTTTCCCGAGGCATCATTGTTGTAGTTGGTAACCTTAGTAGCCTATCTATTTAGGGTCTTTACACAAGGTGATTGTGGAGGGGAAAGTCTTCATGGTACCTGGAATCAACATTGGCCAAACTCACTCAGGCTCCTTGGAGGGTATACCCATGATTATGTGTGGGAGCTTGCACCAGGGTGTAATTCTATTAAGCAGGTCATCAACGTAACTTTTCCACCTTCTTTATCCCAGCCCCTTCTTGTATTGATTTCATGACATTGGATTTCATCACCAACTAGTGACTTTGAAATAACAAGGTTTGTTTGCTTGGTTTGATTTCTAGATTTCTTTAGTGAGTGTTGTTTGTTTCTTTAGTTGGCCATAGATTTTTTTCAGTATTTACTTAGTTCATCCAAGGCCTTCGCCATTCACGTAGAATGCAAGGGCTACCCCCAAAAGATCCAGAAGGTTATCTCCCTTTGCTTCCTAACTCAACAAAAGGCTCTCTGAAGGGAGTGGTCAATAACGAAATAGCTTATGAAGTTGGAAACACACACTTGTTGGAGGGATTTAGAATAGTTTCAAATTCCTTAGAAGCATTCTGACTTCCCCCAAACCTGGGTTTGAGTGTTCTACAAAATCCATGTATGCTCCGGATGAACTCGTCCGGAGAAATTGTTGTTGTTGATAATACTGAAGTACCTACTGGACCTAATGCAGGATCTGGAGTAGAAGATCCACTTTTTCAAAGTGAATCATTTAGGACACCGACTCACACTTCCAGAACTTTTAATCCTAGCTCTGTCCCTTTGACAGTATGTCATCTTTACGAAAATCTAGGAGCGAGTCCTGATCCACCTATGGCATCGTAAATGCCTGAGACGTATGTTACCTATACGATACATTTAGACCATTTTACTGGTACTACCAGTAGTGTCACCACCATTTTAGACCAATTGTTGGTTGGTTCTCACTCGATTCCTACTCTCCATATGGCACATTCTATTATGGTCCCACAAGATACCATGGTTTCTACCGGGAATGTGATTCTCACCCAAGCTCTAATTGGAATGCCACTTCCACCTAGACCAAATCCATCAGTTCCCTCTAGGTATAAAGCTATGAATATTTCCATTGCTATCCCTACCTAGGTTCCATCCATAGGTTCTGTACTTTTTGTTCCTCCTTGGTATAACGCTGCGAGTCAGTTTTTTCCTACACCTACCCATATTCTCTCTGGAGGGACTTACATTCCTCCTCCACCTTTGTTAGGAGGATCTTTTCATCCTGGCCCTAGTGGCTCCAATCCAATTGTAGGAACCAGTCTTTCTGTCACTTATGGTTTCCAGATTCATGTTGGAGATCAACCTCAAGATGGGGTGAAACCTCAATTTGGGGGACAACCTCAACTTAGGGGGCAGCCTCAGTCTGGAGTCCATAACCTAGTTTATGGACAAAATGTACTTGTGTTACAAAATCAGCCTTGGTATCTTCCTTTCCAAGGAATTGTACAACCGTCTAGGGGTAAACATCCTCAAGTCAATTATTTTGTACCCCCTATCCTCGATCAACCGTATCCAGGTTCCTTGAATCCCACTTGGGGTAAAACATTTCAATCTAATGTTCCTTTCAAAGGAAACATCCCTAATCAACCCAAGCCTGTGGGCTATATGCCTCAAAATCCTCCACAACTAAATCTGTCAGGACTGTCTAATTATTTGTAGACTGTTTATGGTCCTACTGGTATACCTACGGGGCTTCCCCCTCAAAACTACTAGTTTCCACAAGTGAACCGACAATTTCATTTTCTAGCCACTTTGGATTTACCCGATTTGTCTAGGGTTTTGAATGATCCTATTCTACATTCTCCTTATTGGCCCATCATATCGGCCAAATTGTCGTTCGACATTCCTAAATTTGACGGTCGAGTAGGAGAAGATCTAAATAATCATGTTATGACTTTTCATCTATGGTGTTCATCCAAATCCTTGATGGATGACTCCATAAGATTACAACTTGTCCAACGAACTCTCACGGGTTCAGAAACAAAATGGTACATCGATTTACCGAGAGGTTTCTTTAATGAATTTAACACCCTAGCCATGGCCTTTTTGACACATTACCAGTTTCCAATTCGATACGAGATGGGAACCAAAATTTTGAGTTCTTTTAAACAATCCTCTTCCACTCATATTTTTTATCACATCCATGAGTGGAGGAGGAGGAGATGCTTAATCAAAGTTCTTCTTCCTGATCAACTATTGGCTGAGTGGCTTACCAAATCAATCATTAGACCTATTGCTCCCGATGTCACCATGGGAGGTTTTGTTACTGAAGAGCAGGCGATTAGTCGTGCTCAGTATCTAGATCTCGTTTATTCACAAATGAGAACTCTTTACGATTTGATCCCTGACGCTCTTCGTCCTTCCACAAACCCTACCGCAACACCTCCAACAACTTCTCATGTTGCTGATGGTGTGATTGGCACCTTTCATTCTGAAGCTCAATCCACACATGACGGTCACAACAATCCCAAATCTAATAATTCTAATGTACAAAATACTCCTACTCCTACTCCTTCCTCCGATAAGACTGGTGAAGGTAATTTTGTTCAATCCACACCTGTCGGGAAAAATCAAAACAAAAATAAAGGGAAGGGCACGAATAAGGAGGACAAGAATAATAATCCACAATATGATAAAGCCAAAACACAGACCGTTGATGAGAAAGATAAACGTAAACCTCGTTACCCTTGTCTTATTTGTGGTGATGATCATTACACGAAATATTGTCCAAGATGCGCTGAGGTTACTAAGTTCCTCTAAGGGACCAGAAATCCTTCTACACCTGTCATTTTGTCACAACCTTTCCCTTCTTAGGAGTAGGTCCAACTGGTCATTCATGACCAAGCTTCTCCTTCTACCTCCTCTTATGTCCTTATGTGTACTGGTGACTCTAAAAAGAACGAAGTTGCAGTTGCAACTCGAGCCAAAGATTACTCTTCGTCAAAAGAGAAAGTTGATGATATACCACCTTGGTTGGTTCAACCTTCTCCCCCAAATTCACCTCCAAACGGTCCTCTTCATCTCGAAAGACCGGGTCTTGATATCGTTCTTCTCCCTCCTCCCAAGGGTGTTGTTCAAAAGTCTTTGTTCAATCCTCACACACGTGCTGCCCAAAACTACAGTATTGTAGAAGACCTTGCGCAAGCATCCTCTACGATGTCAGCTCTCAAAGTCCTTCAAAGTTGTCCTGCTCAATGAAAGGCATTGTTAAAGGCTATTGGTAGAATTGATCCCACATATACTAATTTAATAATATTTGAATTGGAAGACCACATTCCAAGGCTTCCTCCTCAGTTAACGTTTCAAATCCAAGTTGTTGTTGAAAACAATAATATATGTAGAACCGTTATTGACGAAGGATCCTTAACTTGTGTTATGTCCGTCACTTGTTAGAAATATATTGACTCCCCTACCCTTACCGAATCACACAATACACTTAAGGCCTTCAATGGCATAGGTTTTAAACCTTACGGTGTTCTTCCGTCGTTGTCTATTATGTTGGAAGGTAAATCGGTGAATGTTGAGGTTGAGGTCTTCAATGCACCTCTTGATTATAAAATTTTACTTAGTCGTATTTGGGTTGATTCCATGCATGCATTTGTGTCTACCATTTTCTGTGTGTTACGATTCCCGTACCTAGATCAGGTGATTACCTTCGTTACAGCGACAAGATGCCTTTAAGTCTGGTTGAATTCTCTTATCAAGCTATTCAATCGGCAAGCCCCTCTCCCCCCTCTCTCTGTGATTCATTTCCTAATCCATTCCACATGATCTTTCCTATTGATGAGATGATCATTTTAGTCATGTCTATGGAAGATACTCCATGGGACGATGGGCATCTTTTCTCCATTTCTCTTTCTAGAAGGTGATACCATAGAGATCTACCAACGGATTTTGACTTTGTCAACCATTTTCGTTATTTCTTCAATTCTTGGGTCAACGAACGATGTGTTGTACGAAGGGAACTTGAGTAACATTTCACCTACCATTCCTCTTAACATATTGATTAAACCTAGAGTCATGGAGAATGTTCATATAGGACCTCCTATTCTACAAATGAGGTCCACACGAATAAAGCCCTTTTCCAATAATTTTGTGACGTTTTCGCCTGGAGTTATGAAGAAATGATAGGTATTGATCCTGATATCATTGTGCATGAGATTAAGACATATCCATATGCCAAAACCGTTCAATATAGACGTCACCCAATCCATCCACGTAAAGTTGTTTCTATAAATCTTGAAGTTGAAAAACTTCTTAAAGCTGGCTTTATCTACCCTATGGTTTTGATTGATTGGGTATCCAATCTTGTTCCGATCAATAAGAAAGAAGGTACGATACGT
The DNA here is from genome assembly GCA_009831015.1 of Picea engelmannii. NCBI lineage: Eukaryota > Viridiplantae > Streptophyta > Pinopsida > Pinales > Pinaceae > Picea > Picea engelmannii. Next base: position 500,188 of record ML777363.1, read on the forward strand.
GTTTGCATAGATTATAGGGATATAAATAAGGCTTGTCCAAAGGACAATTACCCATCCCCTTTCGTTGAGCAGATCATTGATGACTGCGCCGGGAGAGAAATCTTCTCCTTGATGGACGGTTTCTTCGGTTATAATCAAATTAATGTTTTACCAGCGGATCAACACAAGACTGCTTTTATTTTCCCTTGGGGAAACTTTGCATACCAGAAATTACCCTTTGGTCTCAAGAATGCTGGTGTGACCTTTCAGCGTGCTATGTCTTACGCTTTTCATGATATTAAGCACATTGTGCAACCTTATCTTGACGATCTCCCAGTGCATTCCATGCGTCACCTAGATCACTTGACCCATTTAAGGGCCATTTTTGTACGATGTCGTTATTATTGCATATGTTTGAACCAACACAAATGTGTGTTTTGGGTGGAGTCTGACTGACTTCTCAGTTTTATTGTGTTGATACTTGGGATAATTCAAGTAGACCCCTTGAATGTTGAGGCTATTCTTAATCTACCTCCTCCTTCCACACTACGCCAACTCCAAAGTTTGCAAGGGAAGGAAATTTTTTTGCGTCGTTTCATCCCCAATTACGCTGAAATGAAGAAAGGATTCATTCAACTACTCAAGAAAGGTTATGGGTTTGTATGGGAGGATACTCTGAACAAATCCTTTGAAGCATTGAAACTTGCCTTAACCTGTACACCATTATTGTTTCCCCTTGACTATAGCTGAGATTACCTCCTCTACTTAGCTTCTTCAGACTCTACCATTGCTATGGTATTAGTCCAAGAGGATGATTCACATGATGAACATGTGATACACTATTTGATTCAGAGTCTCGTGACTACCAAAACCAAATAATTACATGTGGTGAAAATGGCCTTGGCAGCTGTTCAAGTTGTCCAATGTTTTTGTCATTATATCTTATTGCACAGAACCACTGTTATTTCCGATTGAAACCCCATGCAACATATCCTTACTCGACAATTTCTAGGGGAAAAGTACTCCAAATGGATAGTGATTCTCCAGGAGTTTGACTTGGAGTTTGAACATGCTAAGTCAAAGAAATCCTTGGTTTTTCCAAACTGATATGTGACCTTCCCTCTGCTGAGACAGAGAATGTGGTAGAGGATTCCTTGCCCAAAGAATCCCTTTTTCTGAACAGGTCTTATGAATTATGGTACGAAGATATTATTATCTATCTCCAGACTCGAACTTTCCACCCCGATCTATCTAGTATAGATCATCATCGCATACGATATCAAGCTCGTCAATACATCATCCTCGGTGATACCCTTTACCACCACACTGTTGATTCCATTTTTCAACGATCTCTCACCTACGATGAAGTTGAGAAAGCTTTGAATGACTTTCACTCTAGAGCATGTGGCAGTCATATGTCTAGGTATGACACTGCCCAGAAGATCTTACGAGCAGGTTATTTCTGGCCTTTTTTGTTTAAGGACTGCATTACCGCCGTCTAGAAATGCCATGCTTGCCAAAATTATAATAACAAGATAAGATCTCATCCTCCTCCCTTACATACTGTAGTTTCTGTTGGTCCATTTTCCAAATGGGGCATTGACTTCATGACATGTAACCCTCACTCGGTTGGGGGGCATGAATACATCATTGTAGCTGTGGACTATTTCACTAAATGGGTTGAGGCGATGCCTACATTCAATAACATAGGGAAAACTGTAGCATTGTTCATATTCAATCATATCATTACTAGGTTTGGTGTCCCTCAATCCATCGTTACTGATCATGGTAGTCATTTTCAGAATTTTACGATGTCAGAACTTACTGAAAAGTTGGGTGTTCACCATGAAAACTCAACCCCCTATTATCCACAGGCCAGTGGTCAAGTTGAAGCAATTAACAAAGTTCTCATTACTATGCTTCAACGGATGATAGGAATTCATAAGATGAATTGGCACATGATGTTGTTCTCAATGTTATGGGCCTATCGGACATCCATCAAGTCTGCCATGGGATTTACACTTTTCCAGTTAGTTTATGGTATCAAAGCTATCTTGTCGATTGAATGTGAAATACCGTCTATGAAACTAACCGTTGAGCTTCTCCCCAATACCTCTACTGAAGAAGAGCGTCTTTTGTATTTGATGCAACTAGACGAAACCTATCTTGATGCTGCTCTAGTTATTGAAACTGATAAGAAACATGTTAAAGCGCAATATGACAAACATGTCAAGCCACATGTTTTTTCTGAAGGTGATCTAGTTCTCCTTTACGAGCAAGATCATGATTTTCTAGGGGTCAGTAAATTTGAGGCCATGTGGCGAGGTCCTTACATTGTCAAACAAGTGTTGGAGAAGGGAGCTTATTATGTAGTTGATTATGATGGAATCCCTTTGATTGAACCCAGAAATGGGCTTTACTTAAAGAAGTACTATGCTTAAGTCATTTTTTCATGAGTTCTTGTATTTTAGTGTATCATACTCTTGTGTGTTTTTTCGTTGTTTGGTTTCGACCTTCAGTTGCTTAACTTGCATTGTGCTTGGTTTCCATATGTAGGTGTCCTCGCTACCCTACATTGGCTTCTCTAATGGCGCTAGTCATAGTACTCAAAACTTAATATCTGCTGCTTGGGAGATCTATGCACCTACGGATGAATTGATTAGTCTACATGGTGTTTTCCTTGGTCGTGCAACTAACAATATTGTAGAATATAGTGCAGTCATCGAATTATTGAATGATGTTGTTTCAATTAGAATCCATCATCTTATTGTACGACTCAATTTGTAGTTAGTAGTCCTACAATTGAGTAATGTTTACTCCATTTGAAGTCCTACATTGTTAAGGGTATATTTACAAATTCACCTCTTGGAATGTCATTTTGATTACATTGAATATCAACACATTCCTAGATGTATAAATACATTAACAAATGAATTGGATAATTATGTGTTAGACATACATTTGAGACATTTATAAAAACCAATCACACATTTTATATACAACAAGTAAGCCGATAGAAGCCTCATATATATATAATGATCAAAGTTTTTACAAAAAAAAAATTGTCCGAAGACCAAAATATCAAAAATGTGAAGCACATAGCTTCATATACAATAGAGCATCAAGGATGTTTGTTGCTATAAATTGCAACTGTTCATGCCACTCTATGAAGCAGTTGACCAATGGAAGCAAACACGCCTATTGTGTGGCTTTTGTAATGCCTCATGATATCATCAATAGAGGTATATGGGATGTTCATCGTGAGCCCCTCCAGGTTTTTTTCTATGGTCGCATAGTCAGCAACAACTACTCCTGCTACATTGCCTCTCTCCCCTCACCTCTGAATAGGGGATAAACCTAGAGGACGGTAAGGTCCCACATCTTCATCATCAAAAAGTGTTTGATTAGTCATCGGATAAATAACATAAAAAACATTTTTATACCATTGAAAATCATAAAAACATCATATAAACAAAATGTCCTCCTTACATATGTCCCCCCATTGGGAACCCTCAGGAAGAGATAAGTTTGTATCTCCTCGGAAGTCGAACCCAGCATATGCATAGTCGTCGACCATGAGCATCTGAGTCTTCACCAATCAAAGAAAACATCGTTATATCTAACGATACGACCGGTTGCATTTCATGCCATGAGGTCGAACCAACTCTTCATTCTTGGATCCTGTGGGGCGAGTATACCCCACTCTACCTATAAGCGCAAAACAAGGACCCTCTATAGGAAGAAGGATACCAAAATACAACCGTATCCAAACTGTTTCAGCTCACCACTCCTACACTTGGCCATTTTTTTTTTCATACTCTTGAAAACCCCTTAATACCAGTTGAAAACTCTGGGCTCCATACACTCCATCGCATATTGAAAATGGCTCTGAAGGGACATATGGGGAGCTACACTCCGTGCCATGTGTGTGATGGTATAAAGGATGGTCCATAGAGGCAAGTCTCATACATCTCTTATAGCGACTTTATTGCTATGCTTCTGAGTGTCTGGCACACAATGTGCACTGATATAGTGGTTCACAGGCTCATTGCCACCCCTCTACCTGTAAGTGTTACTCAGGACCCATGGTGAGATAGCCCAGTTAAGAAGTAGATATCCTTGATATATATCGTAAGAATGTGAGCACCCACATGAAACACCTACTCGTTCACATCCCACATGTGAGCTAGGTACTCGAGTAATCTCAGCTGGCCCCTCACACCATGGATTTTGAAGAATTTTATCAATCCACATTGCGAGAGGGCCATTACCATTCCTGGGTCATTCCCGAAAAAGTAGTCTTCCTCCTCATGCTCTCTCTCTCTCCATTCCAACATTTTTACCATGGAAAACCTGCAATGGAACATTAGAGAGAGATTAACATTATTATCTTCTTCCCTAGAGATTTTTATTGACAAATTCATCTTTAAAAACTTTTGGGGTTGCGCATGTCATAGGCCAGGGCATCTTCACAGTGCAGATTCATTGCAGGCCAGCTATAGGGCCACTTGCGACGATACTAGTTTGTAGTAGGGACTGATATAGGGCACCTGCGATGACCTCCACGCATAGGTACCCTAAAAAACTTAACTCAAAAGTCTATTTCTAACCAATGAAAAACAAATTTTAATCCATGGAAAGTTGAAAGACATGCAAATTACCAGTTTTGTGGAGACAGTTCATCAAATGATCAGTCGTGCCCTCCGCAATCCGTAGTGCAAAATCGAGGTAAAAGGGGGTTTTTTGAACAAGGTTTGGGTGAAATGACAAATGGAATAGTGAAATGGGGCTTTTACCCATTTTTATTTATTTATTTTCTTTTTCATTTGTATTTTATAATATTTTATATGTTTTATCTAAACCCTAATGTCTTAACGACTTTGCAAGTGTTGATTTTTGCAAATAAAAAGTCTAGGAGTGAAACGTTGAACAAGGATACACTTTTTGGTTTGTTTTTATACATTTGTCGCATGTACAGGTCCTTTTAGAGTTTTTCAAGAAACAATCCGAGCTTAGTTTTTGTTTTTTCTCGTGCTTGTAAATTGATGAGAATGTAACCTAGTATACTTTTATCATTTTTTGGACTTGTAATGGTAACACAGAAAACAAAACCGATGGAGTATCCTTTAAGCTCTTTTCACGCTCCATAAAAATGAAAATATTTTCGAGCGACCTTGTTCTTTTCACGATCGTAAAAGTATTTGAAGAAAACATTTGATGAGTGATAGGTTATCACTTTTTCGGTCTCATCAGATTAATTTATGAAAAAGGAACTGATGGAGTTATCTTTAAGTGTTTTTCAAACTCTCTAGACTTGAAAACCCCCTGAGTTTTCTCTCTTTGGACTCATTAAACAAACATTGAAAGACTTACATGGGACCGAACCACTCTTTCTTAGGGTTTGTTAAACATGCTCCAAGGGAATCATCCAAAGGATGAGCTTACATCAACAAGCATATGTTATCCTCCTCAAGCTTGTGTAAAAATAAAGAAGTACTTGCCAGAAATGGTGGGGGGAAATCTGGGAAAGAAATGTGTCTCTGTATCCATGTTAGTGGCAGTAATATTCACTCTTGAACATGATAGCCCCCTTCATCATTGTATCTAGGTTGGGAAATCCATTTGTATCTCGTTTGACTATCCACATGTCCATATGTTGGGTCCTCCTTGAGTCAATGCCGCCAAGACCATTGTCATGTCATTCATATGTTCAAGATAAGTCCATCCTTAAGAAGCCTTATATTGAGTCGGCCATCTGTAGTTATAAATTGTCTACCATGTTTTCCTTCCCCATGTTAGTTTCGAATCACCTCATACTCTGATCTACTTCAAATTTGTTATTTATTTCATGTCATTGATGAGGGATACATCAAGGCCTTCCTGTGATGATTCTTTTTCTGTCGACTTCAACTCATTATCCAGGAACAAGAATTAGAAATCATTAAGTACCTTAGAGCCTGCATGCCTCAACGACAGGTTTCTTCACTTTCAATAGTGGGTTCACATCATTCACCACTGATTGGAATATTCCATCAAATGTGTGATGTCAACTCATTGTTCACATTCGTTGGATTGTACTAGGGTACCTTGGGATTCATTGACATTAATTGTGATTCCCCTCGCACTTGTTAACAATTTTCATTAATGACCGATAATCAAGTGGTGTCTACCATGCTCAACTTCAGCACTTGTAATCGCATGGTTAGATTCATACTTAGGGATGATGAAAATGAATACCTTGGATCATACCATTTTGGTCATGGTTGCGATAGAGTATTCATGATTTCTGTTGACACATGGATCCACTTTGTATGTCTCGTGGATATGTCCGAATTTGAGTCATTTTAGAGCATAGATCCACAATGTATTCTTGGTGGCTATGCCGATTCACAATGACATGGATCCACAATGTATATTTAGTGTCCATGACTCACTTGACATTTTGTAATATGATTATGGGAATGCCTACCTCAGACAATGATAGATTATTATGCTGATGCCTGACTATTTGCAGATTCCCGATAGATGTGCTCCTTGTTTCCGACACACACATTCTACAAAGTATTTTGGCTGTCATGAGTTCCAGCTTCATACTTTGGGGTGAATTATGTTACACATTATTTTGGTCACCCCAGTGATCCACTAATAACATGTGTCCATGTTCCCATGAAAATATAAAACGAGTCTTTCTCCATGAGGAAGGTGACTAGCTTTCTCTTCTCAAAAACCCTATTAAGGAAGGTCATCACAGGTTTCACTATACATAGGGTGAAACTATGCCTGATTGTTGCCCCTTACTCTAAAGTTGGGTTACGATGTATTCGCAGGCTGCTCTACAATTGGGGTGTGACGATGTCAAAAGACTAAGTAAAGGTCAAGTTTCATGAAAGTTCTAGAAGGGGATCCTCTATAAGATGAGGTGGCATCCAAATGGTTTGTATCTTACTCGCTTCTCTGATTTGGTGGGATAATTCTAATTTCTTCAAACATCTCTCTTTCCCCTATATAAAGAGGGATCTCTCATGGAAAATGTTAAGTAAGCAAGGTTAAGGTTGAATAGGCTAAGAATTGGATGAAGAATTCTGCTTCAGCTCATACTTGAGAGCATCAATTCGGTTCATCAGGTCATTGTGGATCTTCTTCATTTAAGTTTGGAGCAAGTGTGTGTATTGGAGAAAAGAGTCATCGAAAGGGGACCTTGTGAAATTAAGGTTTTGGTTGTAATGTCCACTTTCACTTTAATATAATATAGTGATATGTTTCTTTCCCATAAAACTTGTCCTGTTTTATTGTATGATTCCTTGATCACATGCATAAGTTCTTGTTGAGTATATTGGATTGATTTTACTTTGATTGTCTTGTGTTCCCTTGCAGATTCAATATCACAGGAGCATCGGAGTGGAGCTAGGATGAAAATGGCAAGAGAAAGCGACATTTAAACGATATGTAGTCTATCTCTCATTAACTAGTAAACTCAATAATTAGATCTTAGGTAAAGCATCATATTATTTTCTCTTTTTTTCTATATCTAGGTGGATCTAGGGAGATCTGTTTATGTCCGCATTTACCGATAAGTCCCATAACAATTATAGAGATAGTTTTTCTAAATAAAAACTAGTTCATAACACTTCACTGGCTGTTGATTTTTGAGATTTATCAACTCATCATTCAATAGCTGGGTTTGTGCTTGAAGGATTCTGACTTTATCTTCCATCAATTTCAAACAGGTTATCATTGATTGAAGAATATCTTAGTGAAGTATGACTATGTTTTCTTCAACACTGATTATCATATTATTTAGTAACTCTAGTAATTCGCGGCTTCACTCCATTTGTAACCCACTCACTTGTGTTGATTTTTCAATAATCTAGGATTAAGCATGAAGTTCATTCAGTTTTTAGCATTTTACTTAAACCATAAACTATTTGTTGCAGCAACCAAGATCACAAGAAGAAACACCATGCACAAGTACACAAGAAGTATCCTGGGAAACCCTTCTCAACAAGGGAAGAAAACCTAGCCAATCCTTTTCTATATTCTTCAAGAGAAATACCTCCACCACCATAAAGAACTAACACACAAAAGGATGCTTCAAAAACCCTAGAAGACTAGCGCCCAAGAGAGGTGTGCACTTATCCCAAGAATAAGTGTTTGCTGAAATTTCCAAACTCACACTTGTGATATGTTTCCTCAATGGGGAATTTAGCTTTACTTATATTACACTGAACCTATCAATAGTGGTGTCTATTGGCACAATAGGGTTGACCTCAATAAATCACAATATAATTAATAATTACCATATTAATTATGTTTTACATTATGGTGGGGTCAACTATACCGTTTACATAACAATTAGGGTTACAGGTAATTGTGACTCTTGAACAATATAGCAAAGGATATCATACACCTAGTAGTTCTCAGCCACTAGGGGCACATCCATCTGTGCTTAGCCATAGGGATGTCCACATCTCTATCTCATTGCGTCTAACATGAGAACAACACTCACTAGTGATTAGCCACTAGGATCACGTTAACCTGTGCTCATCCACAAGCACGTCCAACTCAATAGATCTTATTTCTCACTGCATTACACAGGAGATTCATCTGGAGTTCATCATCTCAAATCTCTTCTCAGACGAGGCTAATACATCATTTCATCTCTGTCTTAGAATGATGCACCCAACTCATGGGCTTTCACACGTTCACCTGTGCTCAGCCATAGGCATCTAGAACACAACAAATCTTGTTTCTCACTGTGTTACAAAGGAGAATCATCTGGAATATCATCTCAACTCTCTGCAAGGAGGAGGCCAACAAAACATTCTAGTTTTGTCTCAAATAGGAACCACACACCCAACTCAGGGGCTCTCTCTCAGGTCTATGTCCTGGAGGATGTCTCACGCAGTTGTAATCATTAACACTCCCTCTCATCTAGGGAGGAATTATCCATCAGGCCAAGTCTCGCATGAAAGTACTCAAACTTTGTCTTGGATTTAGTCATCAACACTCCCTCTCAGCTAGAGAGGTATTCTTCACCAAGCCAGTTTAGTGAAGATGTCTGCAATCTTCTCAAGTGTAGGAAGGTATTGCACGTGTACTTCTTTCCTCTGCATCATGTCTCTCAAAAATGATATTTTATCTCAACGTGTTTTGATTTATCATGAAACACAAGGTTCTCAAAATTCTTCACACAACTCTGGTTATAATCATAGAATCCATATTTTGATCAAGTAAATCTATTAGAATCTTGTGAAGCCACATTGCTTCGCCCACTTAATTCTATATACTCTGCTTCTGTGGTACTCAAGGCCACATAGCTTTCTTTCCTGCTGCACCAGGAAACCATGGCCAACGCTAAGGAAAAAAAACAACCACATTGGCTCTTCTGGTCCACTGTACTCTCTGCCCAATATGTATTGGGATATCCTTGCAAAATCAATTCCACACGAGAGGCATGTCTTAGGCCATATCCAACTGTGCCTCATATATATTTCAATACATGTTTTACTACTATCTCGTGAGTCTGTCTCGATTGACTCATGAATTGACTAAGTACATTCACTACATAGCATGAATCAGGTCTGGTGTTAACCAGATACATTAGTGATCCGATCAACTGTGAATCAATATCGTATGAATCATCATCATTCATTTTATTCAAATCCATCACCAACGGTGTATGGATTTGCATACTGTTACACTAAACTTCTTTAATATCCCCACTGTATATTTTCCTTGACTCAGGAAAAATATCATTGGTCCTCTGTCATACTTCTTGTCTCAAGAAGTAGTGTATCATACCCATATCCCTCATCTTGAAATCAGAAGTCAAAGATTTCTTGTATCTAACAATAAGGATTTCTGCATAAGTCACCAAAATCAGGCTCTCTTCACCAACAATGTAATAATATAGGTTTGGATCAACAACACTCTTGCTGAAACCCAAGCTCATCAAGAATCCATCCATTTGATGTATTTTCTAACTCATGGATGGTAGTATGAATGGAAGTGTATTAGAATTACTAGATCAAGTGTCTCATCATAGAGAACTCCCTTTGTTAGTGGGAATCATCTGGCTATAGATCTCTCTTTTTATTTCTTGACACTTCCATTAGCTGCATGCTTGATATTATGGATCCACTTGGAAGTCACCACATAATTCCCTTATGGTCTTTGAACAATAACTCATACATCATTCTTTAAGATATATCATCATTCTTATATCATGGCATATTTCCATACGTGTTCACCCATCGCTTCAAAATGACAAGAAGGCTTAGAATCAATGAAGTGGCTCATGATTGAGGGGTAGCTCAAAAATATATTTTTCTCTCTTGGGATGTGCCTTGAGGGGTTTGTATGTTCGTTTGCCTCCTGCAGATTTTGTCAAGCCTAGACAGGCATTTTATGCCCTACAGTAATATCTTTGGGAATATCAATTGGAGAAACTGGAACGGTTGGAATCATGTCTGTCTCCCTATGAACTACTGAAGGGGGAGAAGGTATTGTCTCACTGTCAATCTCCATATGATATTCTCTTTGACAGGCCATCTCTTCTTAAAAGGAAACATCTCTACTTGTCTCAATATGTCTTTGACCAGGGATGTAGATATGATATGTCTTTCAATATTCACTTGTTATCTCATAAATGTATCATTTTAAATAATAATGTCTGATAGGCGTTTCCCAATAGGAAAACTTAGTTTATCTTGGACGAAATTCATTTAGTGGAGGATATTGTTAGTTGATCATGGTGGATATTGTGTTAAAATATTCTATGTGCTTGTTTTACCATATAAAATATCACAATATTGTCACCCAACCATGGGAACACAACCATCACCAAGCACCATAACCTTTTCTATATATAATGATTTTGGAAGCAACACTAGAACCAACAGATAACCAAGAGAACACATCTTTCTCTAAAGATATCTCACTAGACAAAAAGTCCCAAAGCTACAGAACAAGAACAATACTCAGCGCCAGCAGTTGAAGCAGTTGCAATTGCAATTGCACTTACCAATAATACCACCAAGATTATCAAAATACCACGAAGAATGTCATCAAGAATACAACCAAGAGATACTAGAACGTAAGGCACACATCTTAGGCTAGATGGCACTAGAGAGAGAGAGAGACCAAGAATTTGATAAAATATAGACAGGAACAAGAAGATGGCAGAAAAGGCTATCTAGCCAACTCTCCATATATTCAAACCAATGGTACATATTTATAGTACAATGGGTGATCCTACCTTATAGAGAGATTTTCTCTAGATATTAAAATAAAGCATGATGTCTAGGCTAGGAAATATTAACTAACTCATTAATCATCACTTGAGGATATATTACTAATATCCTAAATGAATAATACAAATATAGGTGACAATTAGACTTAGTGATTGGTAAGGCAAGTCATAGGCTAACATTCCCCCCACAATAGTATGTTGTGATAGGGAGAGTTCAAATCCAATTGCTACACTTTGTCCTGGGAAGACCTTCTCACACAAGGGTCAAACTTGAGGACACATTAAGACCAGTAGAGTTACTCACCCTGCTTTGTTGTTATTAGTGTAGAGATTGCACGTATTATTGGGGGTCACTTGAAGGTATACCCACGATTATGTGTGGGAGCCTTTCGAGTTGATTTCGGGCTAGATATCCTTCCTTTGCATGTGGATCGGATTGTCGACGGTTTCTTGAGGCATCATTGTTGTATTTGGTAACCTTAGTAGCCTATCTCTTTAGGGTCTTTACACAAGATGATTGTGGAGGGGAAAGTCTTCACGGTACCTAGAATCGACGTTGGCCAAACTCACTCGGGCTCCTTGGAGGGTATACCCACGATTATGTGTGGGAGATTGCACCAAGGTGTAATTCCATTAAGTAGGTCATGAACGTAAATTTTCCACCCTCTTTATCCTAGCCCCTTCTTGTCTTGATTTTACGACATTGGATTTCATCACCAACTAGTGACTTCGAAATAACAAGGTTTGTTTGCTTGGATTGATTTCTAGATTTCATTAGTGAGTGTTGTTTGTTTCTTTAGTTGGCCATAGATTTTTTTCGTTCTTTACTTGTTTCATCCAAGGCCTTTTCCATTCACGTAGGATGCTAGGGCTACCCCCGGAAGATCCGGAAGGTTATCTCCCTTTGCCTCCTAACTCACAAGAAGGCTCTCCCAAGGGAGAGGTCAATAACGAAATAGCTTCTGAAGTTGGAAGCACACACTTGTTGGACAGATTCAAAATAGTTTCAGATTCCTTAGAAGCATTCTGACTTCCCCCAAACCTGGATTTGAGTGTTCTACAAAATCCATGTATGCTCCGGATGTACTCGTCCGGAGAAATTGTTGTTGTTGATAATACTGAAGTACCTACTGGACCTAACGTGGGATCTGGAGTAGAGATCCACTTTTTCAAAGTGAATCATTTAGGACATCGACTCACACTTCCAAAACTTTTAATCCTAGTTCCATCCCTTTGACAGTATGTCATCTTTACGAAAACCTAGGAGCGAGTCCTGATCCACCTATGGCATCATAAATGCTTGAGACGTCTGTTACCTATACGATACATTTAAACCATTTTACTGGTACTACTAGTAGTGTCACCACCATTTTAGACCAATTGTTGGTTGGTTCTCACTCGATTCCTACTCTGCATATGGCCCATTGTATTATGGTCCCACAAGATACCACGGTTTCTATCGGGAACGTGATTCTCACCCAAGCTCTAATTGGAATGCCACTTACACCTAGACCAAATCCATCAATTCCCCCTAGGTATAAAGCTATGAATACTTCCATTGCTATCCCTACCCAGGTTCCATCCGGAGATTCTGTACTTTTTGTTCCTCCTGGGTATAAGGCTGTGAGGCATTTTGTTTCTACACCTACCTAGATTCTCTCTAGAGGGACTTACGTTCCTCCTCCACCTTTGTTAGGAGGATCTCGTCATCCTAGCCCTAGTGGCTCCAATCCAATTGTAGGAACCAATCTTTTCGTCACTTCTGGTTTCCAGATTCATGTTGGATATCAACCTCAAGATGGGGGGGAACCTCAATTTGGGGGACAACCTCAACTTGGGGGGCAGCCTCAGGTTGGATTCCATAACCTAGTTTATGGAAAAAACGTACATGTGTTACAAAATCAGCCTTGGTATCTTCCTTTCCAAGGATATCTACAACCGTCTGGGGGGAAACATCCTCAATTCAATTATTTTGTACCCCCTAACCTTGGTCAACCATATCCATGTTCTTTGAATCCCACTTGGGGTAAAAAATTTCAATCTAATGTTACTTTCCAAGGGAACATCCCTAATCAACCCAACCCTATGGGCTATATGCCTCAAAATCCTCCACAACCGAATCTGTCAGGACTCTCTAATTATTTGTAGACTGTTTATGGTCCTACTAGTATACCTACGGGGCTTCCCCCTCAAAACTACTAGTTTCCACAAGTGAACCGACAATTTCCTTTTCTAGCAACTTTGGATTTACCCGATTTGTCTAGGGTTTTGAATGATCCTATTCTACATTCTCCTTATTGGCCCATCATACCAGCCAAATTGCCATTCGGCATTCCTAAATTTGATGGTCGAGCAAGAGAATATCTAAATAATCATGTTAAGACTTTTCATCTATGGTGTTCATCCAACTCCTTGATGGATGACTCCATACGATTACGACTTGTCCAACGAACTCTCACGGGTTCGGAAACAAAATGGTACATCGAGTTACCGAGAGGTTTCTTTAATGACTTGAACACCCTAGTCATGGACTTTTTGACACATTACCAGTTGCCAATTCGATATGAGACGAGAACCAAAATTTTGAGTTCTTTTAAACAATCCTCTTCCACTCATATTTTTTATCACATCCATGAGTGGAGGAGGAGGAGATGCTTAATCAAAGTTCTTCTTCCTGATCAACTATTGGCTGAGTGGTTTACCAAATCACTCATTGGACCTATTTCTCACGATCTCACCATGGGAGGTTTTGTTACTGAAGAGCAGGTGATTAGTCGTTCTCAGTATCTAGATCTCATTTATTTGCAAACGGGAACCCTTTACGATTTGATCCCTCACACTCTTCGTCCTTCCACAAACCCTACCACAACACCTCCAACAACTTCTCATGCTGCTGACGGTGTGATTGGAACATTTCATTCTGAAGCTCAGTCCACACATGATGGTCACAACAATCACAAATCTAATAATTCTAATGTACAAAATACTCCTACTCCTACTCCTTCCTCCGATAAGACTGGTGAAGGTAATTTTGTTCAATCCACACCTGTCGGGAAAAATCAAAACAAAAATAAAGGGAAGGGTATGAATAAGGAGGACAAGAATAATAATCCACAACATGATAAATCCAAAACACAGAACATTGATGAGAAAGATAAATGTAAACCTCGTTACCCTTTTCTTATTTGTGGTGACGATCATTACACGAAAGATTGTCCAAGACGTACTGAGGTTACTAAGTTCCTCTAAGGGACCAGAAATCCTTCTACACCTGTCATTTTGTCACAACCTTTCCCTTCTCAGCAGCAAGTCCAACTGGTCATTCATGACCAAACTTCTCCTTCTACCTCCTCTTATGTTCTTATGTGTACTGGTGACTCTGAAAAGAACGAAGTTGCAGTCGCAACTCGAGCCAAAGATTACTCTCCATCAAAAGAGAAAGTTGATGATATACCACCTTAGTTGGTTCAACCTTCTCCCCCAAATTCACCTCTGAAATGTCCTCTTCATCTCAAAAGACCAGGTCTCAATACAGTTCTTCTCCCTCCTCCCAAGGGTGTTGTTTGAAAGTCTGTGTTCAATCCTCATGCACGTGCTGCCCAAAACTACAGTATTGTAGAAAACCTTGCACAAGCACCCTCTACGATGTTAGATCTCGAAGTCTTTCAAAGTTGTCCTGCTCAATGAAAGGAACTGTTAAAGGCTATTGGTGGAATTGATCCCATAGATACTAATTTAATAATATTTGACTTGGAAGACCACATTCCAAGGCTTCCTCCTCAGTTAACGTTTCATATCCAAGTTGTTGTTGAAAACAAGAATATATGTAGAATCATTATTGACGAAGGATCCTCGACTTGTGTTATGTCTGTCACTTGTTGGAAATCTATTGACTCTCCTACCCTCACCGAATCACACAATACACTTAAGGCCTTCAATGGTATAGGTTTTAAACCTTACGGTGTTCTTTCGTCATTGTCTATTATGTTCGAAGGTAAATTGGTCAATGTTGAGGTTGAGGTCTTCGATGCACCTCTTGATTATAACCTTTTACTTGGTCGTAGTTGGATTGATTCCATGCATGCATTTGTGTCTACCATTTTCTGTGTGTTACGATTCCTGTACCAAGGAAAGGTCGTTATTGTGGACAAATTGGCCTTCTTTAATTTTGATTCTCATACAAGAAACGTTCCTTTTATCTCGAAGAAACCTCCTGGTTACAAGAATGTTGGCGTGGGTCTTTTGAAAGATTCAACTTTGATGGGTAAATTTCCAATCCCACCACCTGATATTCCCCCTCCTTTTGTTTCCTCAATTAACATGATCTCAACCACTGTTTGTGAAACCCCTGATTCATATGACCTATGGGTAGTACCTATCTCTGGTGATTACCTTCATTACAGCGACGAGATTCCTTTAAGTCTGGTCGAATTCGCTTATCAAGCTATTCAATCGGCAACCCCCTCTCCCCCCTCTCTTTGTGATTCATCTCCTAATCCGTTCCCCGTGATCTTTCCTACTGATGAGATGATCATTCCAGTCATGTCTATGGAAGATAATCCATGGGATGATGGGCATCATCGCTCCATTCTCTTTCTAGAACGTGATACCATAGAGAGATACCAACGGATTTCGACTCTGTCAACCATTTTCGTTATTTCTTCAGTTCTTGGGTCAACGCATGATGTGTTGTATGAAGGGAACTTGAGTAACATTTCACATACCATTCCTCTTGACATATTGTTTAAACCCGGAGTCATGGAGAATGTTCATATAGAGACCTCCTGCTCTACAAATGAGGTCCACACGTATAAAGCCCTTTTCCAATAATTTTGTGACGTTTTCGCCTAGAGTTATGAAGAAATGCCAGGTATTGATCCTGATATCATTGTGCATGAGATTAAGACATATCTGTACGCCAAACCCATTTGACAGAGACTTCACCCAATCCATCCACTTAAAGCCGCTACTATCAAGCTTGAAGTTTAAAAACTTCTTAAAGTTGGCTTTATCTATCATATGGTTTTGACTGATTGGGTATCCAATCTTGTTCCGATCAATAAGAAATAGGGTACGATCTGTGTTTGCATAGATTATAGGGATATAAATAAGGCTTGTCCAAAGGACAATTACCCAATCCCTTTTGTTGAGAAGATCTTTGATGACTACGCCGGGAGAGAAATATTCTCCTTGATGGACGATTTCTTCAGTTATAATCAAATTAATATTTTACCAGTGGATCAACACAAGACTGCTTTTATTTTCCCTTGGGGAAACTTTACATACACGAAAATTACCCTTTGGTCTCAAGAACATTGGTGTGACCTTTCAGCGTGCTATGTTTTACGCTTTTCATGATATTAAGCACATTGTGCAACCTTATCTTGACGATCTCCCGGCACATTCCATGCGTCACCAAGATCACCTAACACAATTAAGGGCCTTTTTTGTACGATGTCGTTATTATCGCATACGTTTGAACCAACACAAATGTTTTTTTTGGGTGGAGTCCGACCGACTTCTCGGTTTTATCATGTCGATACTTGGGATAATTCAAGTAGACCCCTTGAAGGTTGAGGGTATTCTTAATCTACCTCCTCCTTCCACACTACGTCAACTCCAAAGTTTGTAAGGGAAGGAAAACTTTTTGCGTCGTTTCATCCCCAATTAATATGAAATGAAGAAAGTATTCACTTGGCTACTCAAGAAAGGTTACGAGTTTTTATGGGAGGATATTGCAAACAAATCCTTTGAAGCTTTGAAACTTGCCTTAAACTATACACCATTATTGTTTCCCCCTGACTATAGCTGAGATTACTTCCTCTACTTAGTTGCTTCAGACTCTACCATTGCTGTGGTATTAGTCCAAGAGGATGATTCACATGATGAACAGGTGATACACTATTTGATTCAAAGTCTCAAGACTACTGAAACCAAATAATTACATGTGGAGAAAATGGCCTTGGCAGCTGTTCAAGTTGTCCAACATTTTTGTCATTATATCTTATTACTTAGAACCACTGTTATTTTCGATTGCAACCCCATGCAACATATCCTTACTCGACAATTTCTAGGGGGAAAGTACTCCAAATGGATAGTGATTCTCCAGGAGTTTGACTTGGAGTTTGAACGCGCTAAGTTAAAGAAATCCTTGGTTTTGCCGAACTGATATGTGACCTTCCCTCTACTGAGACAAAGAATGTAGCAGAGGATTCCTTGCCCGAATAATTCATTTTTCTGATCAGTTCTTATGACGTATGGTACAAAGATATTATTATCTATCTCCAGACTCAAACTTTCTGGCCCTATATATCTGGTATAGATCATCGTCACATACGATATCAAGCCTGTCAATACATCATCCTAAGTGATACCCTTTACCACCACAGTGTTGATTCCATTTTTCGACGATGTCTCACCTACGATGAAGTTGAGAAAGCTTTGAATGACTGTGACTCTAGAGCATGTGGCAGTCATATGTATGCCACTACCCAAAAGTTATTATGAGCGGGTTATTTCTAGCCTTCTTTTTTTAAGGACTACATTACCATCGTCCAAAAATGTCGTGCTTGCCAAAATTATAATAACAAGATAAGATCTCATCATCTGGTTGATTATGACGGAATCCCTTTGATTGAACCCAGAAATGGGCTTTACTTAAAGAAGTACTATGCTTAAGTCATTTTTGCATGAGTGATTGTATTTTAGTGTATCATACTCTTGTGTGTTTTTTCATTGTTTGGTTTCGACCTTCAGCTACTTACCTTGTGTTGTGCTTGGTTTCCATATGTCAGTGTCTTTGCTACCCTACGTTTGCTTCGCTAATGGCGCTAGTCGCAGTACTCAGAACTCAGCATCTGCTGCTTGGGAAATCTGTGCACCTATGGATGAATTGATTAGTCTACATGGTGTTTTCCTTGGTTGTACACCTAACAATATTGCAGAATACAGTGCAGTCATCGAATTATTGACTGATGTTGTTTCATTTGGAATCCATCATCTTATTGTATGATGAAAATGAATACCTTGGATCATACCATTCTGGTCATGGTTGCGATGGAGTATTCATGATTTATGTTGACACATAGATCCACTTTGTATGTCTCGTGGATATGTCCGAATTTGAGTCATTTTAGAGCATAGATCCACAGTGTATTCCTGGTGGCTATGTCAATTCACAATGGCATGGATCCACAATGTATATTTAGTGGCCATGAATCACTTGACATTTTATATTATGAGTATGGGAATGCCTACCTCAGACAATGATATATTATTATGTTGATGCTTGATTGTTTATAGGTTCCCGATCGATGTGCTCCATGTTTCCGACAAACACATTCTACAAAGTATTTCGGCTGTCATGAGTTCTAGCTTCATACTTTGGGGGGAATTCTGTTACACATTATTTTGGTCACCCCAGTGATCCACTGATAACATGTGTCCATGTTCCCATGAAAATATAAAATGAGTATTTCTCCATGAGGAAGGTGAATGGCATTGTCTTCTCAAAAACCCTATTGAGGAAGGTCATCACAGGGTGCACTATACACAGGGTGAAACTATGCCTGATCATTGCCCCCTACTATAAAGATGGGTTATGATGTATCCGTAGGATTCTCTACAGTTGGGGTGTGATGATGTCAAAAGACTAAGAAAAGGTCAATTTTCACGAAAGTTCCAGAAGGGGATCTTCTATAAGATGAGGTGGCATCGAAATGGTTTGTATCTTACTCGCTTCTCTGATTTGGTGGGATCATCCTAATCTCTTCAAACATCTCTCTTTCCCCTATATAAAGATGGATATCTCATGGAAAAGGTTAAGTAAGCAAGGTTAAGGTTGAATAGGCTAAGAATTGGATGAAGAATTATGCTTCAACTCATACTTGAGAGCTTCGTTTCAGTTCATTAGGTCATTGTGGATATTCCTCATTCAAGGTTGGACCAAGTGTGTGTGTTGGAGAAAAGAGTCATCAAAAGGGGACCTTGCGAAATTAAGGCTTTGGTTGTAATGTCCACTTTCACTTTAATATAATATAGTGATATGTTTCTTTCCCATAAAACTTGTCTTGTTTTATTGTATGATTCCTTGATCACGTGCATAATTTCTTCTTGAGTATATTGGATTGATTTCACTTTGATTGGCTTGTTTTCCCTTGAAGATTCAATATCACAGGAGCACCAGAGTGGAGCTAGGATGACAATGGCAAGAGAAAGCGACATTTAAATGATATGTAGTCTATCTCTCATTAACTAGTAAACTCAATAATTAGAGAATAGGTAAAGCATCATATTATGTTCTTTTTTTTCTATATCTAGGTGGATCTAGGGAGATCTGTTTATATCCTCATTTACCGATAAGTCCCATAACAATTATAGAGATAATTTTTCTAAATAAAAACTAGTTCAAAACACTTCACTGGTTGTTGATTTTTGAGATTTATCAACTCATTATTCAATAGCTGGGATTGTGCTTGAAGGATTCTCACTTTATCTTTTTTCACTTGCAAACAAGTTAGCATTGATTGAAGAATATCTTAGTGAAGTATGACTATGTTTTCTTCAACATTGATTATCAGATTATTTAGTAACTCTAGTAATTCGTGGCTTCGCTCCATTTGTAACCCACTCACTTGTGTTGATTTTTCAATAATCTAGGATTAAGCATGAATTTCACTGCATTTTTAGCATTTTACTTAAACAATAAACAATTTTTTGCAGAAACCAAGATCACAAGAAGAAACACCATGCACAAGTACGCAAGAAGTATCCTGGGAAACCCTTCTCAACAAGGGAAGAAAACCTAGCCAATCCTTTGCTATATTATTCAAGAGAAATACCTCCACCACCATAAAGAACTAACACACAAAAGGGTTCTTCACAAACCCTAGAAGACTAGCACCCAAGAGAGGTGTGCACTTATCCTAGGAACAAGTGTTTGCTGAAATTTCCAAACTCACACTTGTGATATGTTTCCTCAATGGAGAATTTACCTTTACTTATATTAGACTGAACCTATCAATGGTGGTGTCTATTGGCACAATAGGGTCGACCTCAATAAATCAAAATTTAATTAATAATTACCATATTAAATATGTTTTACATTAAGTATCTTTTACATTAAGGTGGGGTCGACTGTACCCTTTACATAACAATTAGGGTTACAGGTAATTATGACTCTTGAACAATATAGAAGGGGATATCATACACCCACTAGTGCTAAAGCACTAGGGGCACATCCATCTGTGCTCAGCCATAGGGATGTCCACATCTCTATCTCACTGCGTCTCACATGAGAACCACACTCACTAGTGCTTAGCCACTAGGATCACATTAACCCGTGCTCATCCACAGGCATGTCGAACTCAACATATATTATTTCTCACTACATTACATAGGAGATTCATCTGGATTTCATCATCTCAAATCTCTTCTTAGAGGAGGCTAATACATCATTTCATCTCTATCTCAAAATGATGCACCCAACTCATGGGATTTCACACGTTCACTTGTGCTTAGCCACAGGCATGTAGAAGGCAACAAATCTTGTTTCTCACTGTGTTACAAAGGATAATCATCTGGAGTATAATCTCAACTCTATGTAAGGAGGAGGCCAACACAACATTCTAGTTATGTTTCAGATAGGAACCACACACCCAAATCAAGGGCTCTCTCTTAGGTCTGTGTCCTGGAGGATGTCTCACGTAGTTGTGATCATTAACACTCCCTCTCATCTAGGGAGGAATTCTCCATCAGGCCAAGTCTCGCATGAAAGTACTCAAACTTTGTCTTGGATTTAGTCATCGACACTCCCTCTCAGCTAGAGAGGTATTCTTCACCAAGCCAGTTTAGTGAAGATGTCTGGAATCTTCTCATTTGTAGGAAGGTATTGCACATGTAGTACTTTCCTCTACATCATGCCTCTCAAAAATGATATTTTATCTCAACATGTTTTGATCTATCGTGAAACACAAGGTTCTCAAAATTCTTCACACAACTCTGGTTATAATCATAGAATCCATCTTTTCATCAAATAAATCTATCCGAAGCTTGTGAAGCCACATTGCTTCGCACACTTAATGCTATATACTTTGCTTATGTGGTACTCAAGGCCACAGAGATTTGTTTCCTGCTGCACCAGGAAACCATGGCCAACCCCAAGGAAAAAAAACAACCAAATGTGCTCTTCTGGTCCACTGTACTCTCTGCCCAATATGTATTGACATATCCTTGCAAAATCAATTCCACATGGTAGACATGTCTTAGGCCATATCCAATTGTGCCTCGTATATATCTCAATACATGTTTTACTGCTATCTCGTGAGTCTGTCTCGATTGACTCATGAATTGACTAAGTACATTCACTACAGAGCATGAATCAGGTCTGGTGTTAACCAGATACATTAGTGATTCGATCAGTTGTGAATCAATCTCCTATGAATCATCATCATTCATTTTCTTCAAATCCATCACCATCGGTGTATGGATTTGCATTCTTTTACACTAAACTTCTTTAATATCCCCACTATATATTTTCCTTGAATCAGGAAAAATATCATTGGTCCTCTGTCATACTTCTTGTCTCAAGAAGTGGTGTACTATACCGAGATCCTTCATCTCGAAATCAAAAGTCAAATCTTTCTTGTATCTGACAACAAGGATTTCTGAATAAGTCACCAAAATTAGGCTCTCTTCACCAACAATGTAATAATATAGGTTTGGATCAACAAAACTCTTGCTGAAACCCAAGCTCATCAAGAATCCATCCATCTGATGTATTTTCTAACTTATGGATGGTAGTATGGATGGAAGTGTATCAGAATTACTAGATCAAGTGTCTCATCATAGAGAAATCCCTCTGTTAGTGGGAATCCTCTAGCTATAGATCTCTCTTTATATTTCTCAACACTTCCATTAGCTGCATGCTTGATCTTATGGATCCACTTGGAAGTCACCATAGAATTCCCTTCTAGTTTTTGAACAATATCTCATACATCATTCTTTAAGATATCCCGACATTCTTATGTCATGGAATCTTTCCATACCTGTTCACCTGTCGCTTATCCATGACAAGATGGCTTAGAATCAATGAAGTGGATCATGATTGAGGGGTAGCTCAAAAATCTATTTTTCTCTCTCGGGATGTGCCTTGATGGGTTTATATGTTCCTCTACCTCCTGCAGAGTTTGTCAAGCCTAGGCAGGCCTTTTATTCCCTACTGTAATATCTCTGGGAATATCAACTGGAGCAACTGGATCGACTAGAATCATGTCTATCTCTGTATGAACTATTGAAGGGGGAGAAGGTATTGTCTCACTGTCAATCTCCATATGAGATTCTCCTTGACAGGCTATCTCTTCTTCAAAGGAAACATCTCTACTTGTCTCAATATGTCTTTGACTAGGAATGTAGATATGACATATCTTTGAAGATTCACTTGTTATCTCATAAATGTATCCTTTCTCCTTGAAGGGTCTAGCTTGGACCTCTTCTCTTTGGGTACATGGACCACTTCATGGATCTTTGTCATTTTAAATAATAATGTATGATAGGCGTTTCCCAATAGGAAAGATTTGTTTCTCTTGGACGAAATTCATTTAGTGGAGGATATTGTTAGTTGATCATGGTGGATATTGTGTTAAAATATTCTATGTGCTTGTTTTACCATATAAAATATCACAATATTGTCACCCAACCATGGGCACACAACCATCCCCAAGAACCATAACCTTTTCTATATATAATGATTTTGGAAGCAGCACTAGAACCAATAGATAACGAAGAGAACACATATTTCTCTAAAGATATCTCACCAGACAGAAAGTCCCAAAGCCATAGAACAAGAACAATACTCAACACCAGCAGTTGAAGAAGTTGCAATTGCACTTACCAATAATACCACCAATAATATCAAAATACCACGAAGAATGTCATAAAAAATACAACAAGAGATACTAGAAAGTAAGGCACACATCTTAGGCTAGATGGCACTAGAGAGAGAGAGAGACCAAGAATTTGATAAAATATAGACAGGAACAACAAGATGGCAGAAAAGGATATCTAGCCATCTCTCCATATATTCAAACCAATGGTACATATTTATAGTACAATATGTGATGCTACCTTATAGAGAGATTTTCTCTAGATCTTAAAATAATGCATGATGTCTAGGCTAGGCAATATTAACTAACTCATTAACATCACTTGAGGATATATTACTAATATCCTAAATGAATAATACACATATAGGTGACAATTTGACTTAGTGATTGGTAAGGCAAGTCATATGCTAACATTCCCCCCTCAATCACAAATTTGATCAATAATACCAGCAATGAAGCATAAACTGGTATCATTTCCAAGTCTTCATATCGAAACTCCTGAGGTGAGCCTCAATAAAGAACTGCTTGAAAAAATGCCAATCTGGATGTTGAATGGTTCATATGAAATGAACTGAAAGAGAGCTAAGATATGGAAGTGAACAACTATAATATCTAAACATTCCCTGATTGTTTGACAATTCAATTATTTTTCCAAGTATTTGAGCTAGAAGAATCTGATGTCTTCTGCTAATTAGTGAACATGTAGTATCACCACTCTACTATCAGTGTATCACTGAAGTGCTCTCTGAATTTGTGGTTTGGTATTACCACTAACCAATTGATACCATGTATCTGATGGTTTTTGGATGACCGTTAACCAACTTTGAAAATTTTAGGTGTTTAGAAACATCCCAATGTATCATGTGTATGATTCAATTGCAAGTCATTGAACCATAATCTTGCCAAAGTCTTCCATCTACAGACTATAGTTTCCCATATGGCAAATTTCATGCCCATATGGCATATTTGTTGTCGAAAATTTCAATTTGAAAACCATATTCAATTCTATCATCAATTCCCCCCTTTGTCAGGTGAAAGGAGAGACCACAAGTGGTTTCTTGAACCATCATCATTTGATTTTTGAACTCCCCCCCTTAAGGTACAAAAGAGTTACATCATTGTACTCCCTCTTCTAGGATTAAGAGAGCATCATACTTATTCCATTTGTATAAAACACAAAGTGGGCATGTGGGAACAACCACATGTTATCTCATCCTGTGAGGGCCATGCTCGAAAGCTATGCCATAAGGGAACCACTTATGTGAGGTACAAAAAGGATATGTGCTACAATATTGGTATTTAATCGAGATTGAATTCTACGGTAAGACTTATCTAATCACTTGGTTGTTTATGACCACTTCCAAGGATCGATCCACTCATAGTGAATCTTCAATATTGCAGGTTTCTTCAGTGTTGAACATCTGTCTGAAGATTGGTTATGATTGCCAAAATGATGGCAAGGATGGAGATCAAAACACTGATTCTCCATGTGACCAACTCGATTACAATGTTGGCACTTCACATTATGATGTTGAACTTGAATAGGTGAAGTTGAATCTTCTTGAAGGAATCCAACACTTTGGAACTGGATTGGTTTGGAATAATCGGGAATATGAAAGGTGAATTCCTTGTCATATCCAAGTCTCGTTCTATTCTTGTTGTAGATGACTTCTTCGCAAGGTTTGATGATGGGCTTGGAAAGAGTATTTTGATCCTGTTGCTCTGAAATCACTGGAAGTGGATTTACTATATGTTGCTCCATTATTGAAAGGTTTTCTTCACGGAAGTCAAAAGAAAACATTTGAAATGTAGGTTCATGAATAGATTCATCTTTGTCTCCATCTGGAGTTGTCTTATAGAGTTTCTCCATTTACCATTGATCATCATCATCATCATCATCATAGAGAGGGTTGTTCTAAACAAAAACTAGTTCAAAACACTTCACTAGCTAATTTTTGAGATTTATCAACTCATCATTCAGTAGCTGGGATTGTGCTTGAAGGATTATAACTTTAGCTTATGTCACTTGCAAACAAGTTAGCATTGATTGAAGAATATCTTTGTGAAGTATGACTATGTTTTCTTCAGCACTGATTATTAGAGTATTTAATAACTCTAGTAATTCATGACTTCGCTCCATTTGTAACCTGCTCACTTGAAGTTCAAGATCGCTTTATTTTGTTTCAATCTCACTTGTACTCGTTTGAATTTGTTTCTAGGAACGCACTCGCTTTTAATTTCATGCTCACTTGAACTTGCTTCTAGGAAGTTGAGGATGTCAGTTACCACCGAAAATGCATCCAAAGTGTAGTTTTTACAATGATTTGACTTTAAACTACTGAACCTTGTCAATTTCGACTCAAAATTACAATGACTGTTAGGTGTCGTGCTCAATCGAGAATGCACCTGAAAATTACAAAATTCAACTTCACTAGATTTCACACTTACAAAAATGAACTATTTGTAAGTTAGAAGTAATGTTTGTTCTGAAGATATTTGTATATGAATACGGTGTTGGAGCTTTAGAGTCCAACTCACCTTGATGTGTCAATTGCTAATTGATTTTGATTTTTAATTTGAATGAAGGAAATGAGTTGCACCTTTCATTAATTTCTTGATTGGCATGAATTTATGCTTGAATTTCCTTGTTTTCTGTGTATTTGTGTGTCGCGTTAAATGATATTTGCAATTGATTGTGTCAAAACTAGACATAAACATCATAAACCAAGCATGAAAATATTCACCATCACAAACAACAACAATTGTTCGTAAACCCCCTTATTCAATTTCAGGCTAGGTTTAGGACAAAGAGAAAAAATAAAAAAAATGATCTATTATGACCATCCCTCTTATGATGACTTAGTCCAAATACATTTTGAAGATACTTTGTGTTTGAAAGATATTTCAAATACTTCTTGGATCTTTGGCATTCTAAATAATAATGTCAATAGGCATTGCCCAATAGGAAAGCTTGGTTGCTCATTGACGGAATTCATTTAGTGGAGATATTGTTCATTTATCATGGTGGATATTGTGTTAAAATATTCCATGTGTTTGTTTTACCATAGACAACATCACAATATTGTCACCCAACCATAATCACACAACCATCTCCAAGAACCATAACCTTTTCTAGATAGAATGGTTCCGGAAGCAGATCTATAACCAATATATAACCAAGATATCACATCTTTCTCCAAAGATAGTTCACCATAGAAAGTCCCAAAGACACAGAACAAGAACAATACTCAGCTCCAATAGTTGAAGGAGTTGCAATTGCAATTGCACTTACCAAGAATACCACCAAGAATATCATAATACCACCAAGAATAGAACCAAGAATAGAACCAATAGATATTAGAAGGCAAGGCACACATCTTAGGCTAGATGGTGCTAGAGAGAGAGACCAAGAATCACCCTAAAGGATCCACCTTCCATTCTTGCAGTTGCAACTCCAAACTTGTGCCACACTTGAGAGAGTGAGTGAGGTGATTGATTACAAATGAGCTTAAGCACCCTCTATTTATAGTGTTCCTTATTTCCTTGGAGGGTAATACTTTAATATTATTCATTTTATTTGGAGGGTAATACTTTAATATTATTCATTCTACTGAGTTGACTTGTCTTCTAGGGTTTCTACACATCTATTTAGGGTTTCTCTTGCTTCTGGAATATTCTATTATGGACAAAGGTTACACATGGAGGTTAATACCTCCCGCAACGACCATAATATCAACACTCCCTCCTAGCTAGGGAGGTATTAATTGTAATGGTATTAAACACATCCATCCATTTCATATGGCATGGGAAAGGCTCACATATTCTTGCAGACCATTATACAGGTAGCATCATCATTGCCACAAAGTATATCTCATGATCACGTAGATCAAGTCACAAGCATTATCATCATCATTGTCCATCTAGCTACCAATCACCTCCAATAGTACTAGTTGACACATTAGCCTAGGGAACACCTTCAAAACTACTAGTAGTCTCCATGGAAATCTAGTAGTAGTACACAGTTACTACAATGCCATCCAATAAATCAAAATAGTTCCGATCCATAGTAGTACACAACTACTATCTAGTGGTACACAACCACTCCTAGTAGCACACAACTACTATCTAGTGACATACAATAACTACCAGTGGAACACATCCACCACAGTAGTACATAGCTATTGTCTAGAGACATATAGTCTCCAATCAAATCAACTAACAACTACACAAGATATCACCATGTAGTACACTAGTCTCATGTCATCAAATCATATCATTGTCTAGATAATCTCTCGAGGCCATACTCCATCTAAGTAATCGAGCATGATGTTGAATAATTCGTGTGTTGAACTCAACGCACTCAACATAGTGATACAATGGCCATTCTTCTAATCTGGACATACGTCCTAGAAGAATAGTTGTCCCAACAGATGTTGAATTCCCCACAATGGCTACAAGAGTCATCATATTCACTGTATCATCTCTAAGTTGTACAAGCATGATGAGAATGCATCATATCTAAGTTGTACTGGCATGATGTGGAGTATCATCTACATCATCTCTAATCCGTAATAACATGATGTGAATGAATCATATATAATTTGTACTGACATGATGTGCATCATCTTTAAGCCATACCAGAATGGTGTCAATGCACCATCTCTAAGTTGTATTGGCATGATTTGAGTCATCTACATCATCTCTAAGTTGTACAAGCATGATGTTATTGCATCATATCTAAGTCACACTAGCATGATACAACTTAGACATATGCATCATCTCTAAGATGTACTAGCATGATACTAATGCATCATATCTAAGTTGTACTAGCATGATGTGTCTCAGGAAATTTGTATCATATCTAAGTTGTACTAGCATGATGTTGAAGCATCATATCTAAGTTATACTAGCATGATACCAATCAACAATTTTTCAACCCGGACCATTCTCCACAGGGAGAATGTTTTTCCACCAACACATTGACTATCCATGATGCCATATATCTGCACTCCCTCCCAACTGAGGAAGTCATCTCCTCCCTTTCAACCAAGGGATAAATATCCATGAGTCTCAACTTGTCCCTCAAGTATGTAAACTTTATCTTGGATAGAGGCTTCGTCAAAATATCATTTGTCTGCTCATCAATAGAGATGTACAGGAGAATCACTTCTCCATTCTGGACTTTATCATGGAGAAAATATTAATTGATCTTGTTATAGCATAAGTTATAGATTGGGAAAATCTGGACCCAAACACAAAAGAAAGAATCCTACACCCAATGTCACCTCGATGTAGGTCCCACACTTCAAGGGTGACTAGGTCACTCTAGGGAAACGATCTCGGCGGCCCTAGGGGGAATGAGATGGAGATGGATAGATATGGAAGTGGATCCCCTAGAGGTGAAGTTTAAGTGGAGAAAAATGTGTGAAATGAAGTCTTCGGAAGGTCCAAGGGTTTCCAAGTATGTTGAGTAACCTGTAAATGGTGAAATACCTGCCCGAGACACAAGAAAAAACACTTTGCAATGATGTATGTCCGTTGGATCAGTGAGTTAAGCTTGTTGTACCTAATTTTTAGAAATATATAATAGTATGTATAAGAAATAATATGGTACTATAATATGCTCAATAAATGCTAGAGATCAACTAGAAGATACAAGAGAAATACTAGATAATGAATAGCTAAACTCAAGATGAAAAACCAATATTCTAGCATAAAAATATAAGGCTATTGTAAACACTTGTCTACGGAAAATTATATCATCCTTATGGCTGTAACATTCAATTTATTATAGAAAGAAAAAAAGCCACTAAAAACCCCTCAAACTTTGCCAAAATGTCTGCTAGACCAAGAATAATAAGTGTGCAAACTTTGAGCAAAATCCAATGGTTGATAAGAGAGTGATTCAAGCAAAAGAGTTAGGGTTTTTGCAGCCCTAATGGCTGAAGATTAAATTTTACAACAACAGCAAAAAGTATCCCCTTGATGAGGATTCCCTAGTGGTTGTGAGGTGCCCAAGGAACAAGGAATGTAATCCACTTTGCAAGAAGCAAAAATGACCAAAAATCATGTTTCCCAATGCAATAATTTGTTTCTCCAATGCAAGACTAGTGCCTTTAGTTTGGGTTAATGGGGTAAAAAATAAATAGATAGGGTTACTAAATCCTTGGGGTTGTAAATCCTCTTACTTCCCAAGGAAAGTTGCCTAGATAGGGTTTGAAGATGAGGGGTGTAAATCCTCTTACTTCCTCAACTAAACCCTTTCAAAATAACTTTAAAATCTTAGCAATTATGGTGGAAACTAGGATACGGGTGTATATCCTTATACTTTGTATCTAGCCTTGGCCAAAACAACCTTATCTTGAATTATAAATGATAATAACAAAGTAAATAAACCATATCATTCAAGAAAAATCATTAACATGCCAAAGTAAGCCTCCACAAAAGCAAGAGAATGACCTCCTAGAGATAACGCACCATCATCATCATCACACTATAACCAAAAAGCATTATTCCATAGTCCAAGAGGCAAAATACTCCAAGTGTAGTGAAAATTTCAGACCAATACTTCTCACAAGAGGAGAGTTATGTTCAAATGAGATTTTATGATCTCTTATTTATACAAAATGTCACTAAGGTGACTTGTCCATAAATTAAGGGGTAAACCAAAATACTAGGGGTCAAGAACCCTAATCTTCCCCCCTTTAACAAAGTAATATTAAAAAAATCATTTAAAATTTCACTTTTGCACAAGTAAAACCCCAATTTACATGGGTGTCTCCCCTTTAGGGGACTTTTTGCCACTTAGAAGAAATCATTGGTGTTGGAGAAGCATGGGCAGGCCTCCAAAGGCCACATGTCAAACATCTAGGAAATATCCTCATGGTGAAGACCTCCTCCTCCTCAAAACGTCCATGTGTCAATGAGTGGTTGCATCACCACCAAGCCCTAACCCCCTAGATGACATCATGTTAAAAAAGGAGACATTTTTCCTCTCTTAAGAAAAATGTTTGGCATGTGGGGGCTAGGGTACTGATGGTCATGTAGTCTTTCGCCACTCCATATATTCAAACTGAGGGCCTTGTGACATAATCTCCTTAGTTATCCACAAAATGGGGATAACATCTGGCTCCTGCTTGGGGACATGTGCTCGTCGTAGATTGCATGAGACCCACAATATCTCCTGGTAGACCTGTTCCTGCAAGGAAACATAAAACCGTCAAGTGCAGGATGGCCTACTCATCCTTATTCTCATATGATCATAATCAAAACAAACTAAGCTAGAAAAAAAAAATTGACATTTTTTTTTTCTAATTTCTAAGCTAAGAAGGAAATCAATATGTAAGTAGAGAAAAATGAAAATGAAATGCATCTAACCTAATATGAGCAATCAATATGAAAATGTAGGGAATCAAAATGACTTACCTACTTACCTGAGGCATGGGCCCTAAAGAAGTCATGTGCCATCTTGGAAATAATGTTTGAGGAGAGATCCATTTACTGGTAGTGGCATCCTTCTCCCTTCTATCGTGGATAAGTAGAAAGAGTATGGCCTTGACACTTCCTCTATTTTATAGGGGCCTATCCAAATACTGTCAAACATTTTATGAATTCCTGGTTTTTCTCTTCTTTTGTCCCACAGTAGAACTTGATCCCCTCCCTTGAATTCTCTTTGTCTTTCCTTCCCCTCAAAAGTTCCTTTTACTTTCTCTTGATTCCTTGCCATTTGATCTAAATCCATTCTTCGAGTCTCATTCAATTCTACTAAATTGTTGGGCTATTTGTAGCACTGAAACTTGGAGATGTATTGGAAAATAAGCCTCAAATCCATACACCAACTCAAAAGGAGTCCTTCCAGTGGAAGTATTGGTGGTTGTGCAGTCGGCCCACAAGGCATACTTGATCTTGTTGTCCCAACTCTTCTTGTTCTCTCCAACAATATTTTTCACAATGTTCATCATGTTTTTTTTGTTGGATTATTCCAATCCATTCTCTTGAGGATAATAATTCTAAGAGTGTGATAAAAAAATCCCATACTTGAAACAAAACTCATTGAGCACCATTGAGCTAAAGACTTTGGCGTTGTTAGTGGTTATCTTAGCATGTACACCAAATCTAGTAATAATATTTTCCTCAAGGAATTTCATCACGACTTCTTCCGTTGCTTTCTTGGTTGGGATAACTTCCACCCATCTTATGAAGTAATCAATGGTGGTCAAAATCCATCGGTATCCGTTACTAGAATTGTCTTTGAAATCACCAATGAAATCCGGTCCCCATTGTTGAAAGGTGCTTCCACAATGGTTGGAATAAGGGGAAGGGTAGGGAAGCGCTGCTTGCCAGTGAAAAATTTCACAAGATCTAACATATCGATGTGTGTCAGAGAATATAGTAGGCCAATTGTATCCTACTCTTAAAATATTATGGGCAGTGGTGCGTGCTGCAAAATGGCCTGCACAATGTCATGCATGAAGTTCAATGATTAACTTATCAGCTTCTTCTTTATCAACACATCTAAGTATTACCCCATCTGGGTTCCTCCACCTGAGACCATTCTCTGTTAGGAAATATTTCATAGCTTTGAGTCTCAGGGATCTTCTCTTATGTTCCACCAAATGATCAGGGCATGTGAGGTTTTTCAAATAATAAATGATGTCTGAATACCATTTATTGTTTTCAATCTCACTTATGCTGATGTTGACTTGCTCCTTCTATCCTACCTCAATGACCTCTTCATTTCTTTCTGTCATCATCTTTTCTAGTTGTTGTCCTTTAATTATCTTAGTTGACTTTATTTCCAATTCATATTCCTTTATTTGTGACACCCATGTTCCTATTCATCGTGAAAGACATAGATCTTATCGTCTTTTAACTAACTACTTCTCAAACAATTCACACAAAAGTATCAATAATCATGTTGTCCAATCCTTAATAAAGAAATTCAAAATTTAACACTTGTTGAGTGAAAAACTACTAACTTATCATGCAATCCATACCTTTTTATTTATGTGATCGTCGTGAGAGACACATACCCTTCTATCTTTGACCAGACTAATTCTCATAGAATTCACATAAAAGTATCAATAACCATGTCATCCAACTCTTGGTTAAGAAATTCAAATTGTAACACTCGCTGGGTGAAAAACTAAATTATCACACAATCCATACCTCTTTATTTTTGTGATCGTCGCGAGAGACACGAACCCTATCGTCTTTGACTAGACTGCTTCCCATACATTTAACACAAAATTATCAATAATTGTGCCTTCCAATTCTTGATAAAGAAATTTGAACTATAACACTCGCTGGCTTAAAAACTAACCTATCATACAATCCATACCTCTGTATTTTTGTTATCGTCGTGAGAGACACAGACACTCTATTTGATTTGAATACTTCATACAATTCACACAAAAGTGTCAATAACCAAGGATACTCCATATGAACTACGCCTCTTCACCTAGAGGATACCCATACTTTGTTCTAGGCTATGAGGGAGGCACACTCCTACTCTAGTGAAACTCAATTTCTATAATGTGGAGCAACTTGGCTCCTTGAGGGATCTTTCCTTTATTCATCCAAGTCTACGACATAACCTGGACTCTAATCTCTCTCTCTCCTTGTTGTTCCTTCTTGGTTGGCACCCTTGTTCTTTTATATGGACTCCAAATGCCACCTTCGTGAATCATCGTATCCTTTGGGTGTGTCACGCCCCCTCATATAACAACATGCCCAAACAAACTTTCCCACCCTTTTGCAGACCCAATGTGCTCAAATGAACCCATGTGCTCATCAACCTTCACATCCCTTGGGACTGGCGTGCCTCAACCTTGGGTGCACTTCCTCATGTCGACTTGCCCCAACCTCTTTGGTGCACCCCTTCTCTTGCTCGTTTCCACCCCATGCTTCACCTCATGCTTGGGCAATCCCCTTGGTGTGTTTGCACGCCCAAGGTACCCACTTGCCCAACTAGTGCGACTCTTGGGTGTCAGAGAATCCCCAAATTTTGTCTCCTTTAGGACTTGGATGAGGGTGTCCGTACCTTTCTAGGTGAAGACCTTACATACTCCCCCACCTCAAGTCATTGTCGTACATGGTAACATCCACAAAATCTACAATATGCATATGTCTTCCCGAACTCGTGCCCCCATCACAACTAAGTCTGTTGGAAACCCTGAGTTTCGTGCCAACTGGAAACCTCAAGTTTCCACAAACTAACCAAACTAACATAGTTACCAACTTAACGAGGGGGGTCACATTTTTTACCTCGTTTTGAAAAGTTGTGCTACATCCATTTTTAGATTGTTTTTTGATATTTTAAATCTTCTTATCCATAATGTATCTACATTATTTTTTTAAATGCTTATTGTTTCAACTATTTTCAAATTTTTTTCAATGGTGTTTTTAATCATTTTTCCATGCTTCTTTCAATGTTAAAAAAGTTGTATACCATTTACTTTTTTGAAATTAAGATTTTTCATATAATTGTGTCTCCTAAATTAATTTATGGTTTGGAAAATATCATTTTTAACACATTTTTTACCTTTACTTCAATACATAGAAAATAATTGTAATTAAATAACACTAATTTTAAATCTTTACCAAAAAAAATACATTTTAAAGCCATATATAATAAAAAAAACCTATACATTTTTGAACCTATCCATTCAAAATAACATGTCAAATAAAACATTTTTATGGACATAATTGATAAAAAAAAAAGGTTTTTTTTTCCATATTTTTATACATTTGAAGTAAAAATGTTGATTTTTCTATATGAGATGATATCTGATTGATATATTATTACAATGATGAGTGTTCCATATATAGAGAACATATAGTGACCATCCATGAAAGGATGTGTCCCTTTAATAATAAATAACTACTTATTTATTATATATATTTATATTTTGTATTATAAATATCATATATATATATATGAATGTCATACAATATTAATATTATTCAATTCCAATTAATTTAGAGTTATGTCACATACATGTGAATATGAGATCAAGATAAATTATGTTTTGTATATAAAAAAAATGGAGTTGAATATGCATGTTGATCCAAGTTGTATATTTCATGACTTTTTATCTCAAAGGGCTTAAAGAGATTTACAATCTATTGTAGTGAATTTTAATTGAGTTTTACTCTTTCTTCTATTTCCTTTCTAAGCATTAGGACCTCTAGTCTTAAAAGAATTGATAAGTAGTACAACCATGAGATATCAAATGAAACAACAAGATTTTATGATGTAATAAGCTTGTCATTGGAATAACAATCATGAATTTGTTTCAAAAATATACCACCATTAAGTCATCATCCATAGAAAATAAACCAAACAATCAAAACCAAATTGACTGAGAAAACACCCATAAAATCATCTCTTCAAATGAAATGAATTAAAATCAAAAGCAACTTAAATTAAATTGGAGGCCCCTTTAACTTTATAAAAATTGAAGGGGAGTTGTTAAGGCCTCAACACCAAGATACATCTTCTATTTATTTATGTGGATGGTTTTTCCTTTGCTTGATTTTTTTATTTTCATATTTCAATTATTTTCAAAAATCTAAGCATTAAGCTTGTACTAATAAATGTGGGATGTAAGGAAATAAATCGAATAATAAAATATTTTAGAATATTCCAAGATTTTTTGTGACAAACTTTTCCGGTGGAATATCCATGAAATTTTACAAGTCATCTACTCATCTTGGTCTCTCTTTATACACTACAATCTTGTCCTCATTAACTCTATTTTTTCCCTTTTTTTTCTATCCCCTTCATAATGGTCTGCTCAAGAGAACACATATCTCCAAGCAAAACTCTTTCTCCTTCAAATAACCTCCTTTTATCCATGGTTGATGAGAGGGAAGAGATTCCTATTTGATATATTATTGGGTGCATGAAAATAGGGAGGTGGTTAGAATTTCTAAAGGGATGGAGTCTTTCCACTCCTCACCCCCATCCCACTCTCAGATTTCCATTCAAAACAAACTAGCCTTCTAAGAAACCATCATTAACATTAAAAGAGTGGAGTGTTGAGTTAATACACATAATAAATAAGAAAGGGAATATTAGGATACATAGGTAATCATCCCTTTGGACCCCCTCACCTCTTTCCCTCTAGTGGACCCATAACCTATTAAGTGTTTTTTCTCGATCAACATTGAATCTTTTATTAAACTTCAAAGTAACAATTATAGGTAACCAAAATTACCAAACAAGTCTACCTCATAGTATATAAGAAACATACTAATGAAAAGTAACTATATACACCATTTACAATATATAAATAATCATGTTCAAAACATCCCAGAATTGAAATCAAAATATTATATCAATATTCCCCACACACAATAGAAAATTTCATCTGTTACATAACAATGATAGAATAGTGTAATTCCAACACGTATATATAATTCAAACAAAAAATTTATAATCGAACTTAATATATATATATATATATATATATATATATATATATATATATATATAATTCAAACAAAAAGTTTGGAGCCAAACTTAATTTATGACAATCTTGATTGTTATTGTTATAATTGAGTTTTATAAAATCTAATAATAATGAAAAACGCATATACCCATGCAACATTATAATACATATTCTTGGTGTCATTTGCTAAAAAAAAATAAAACAAAGAACACTATAGTCTAAATACTCTATAAACTATAGTCTTCAACATAAAATTAGTGTATTGTTACAATATTAAATCAATATAATTCATAATTAAAAATGCATCTTTAGGGGATGACTAGTGACTAAATTGATGCATGATAAGAAACATAACAACTAACTAGTAACTACACCAAAGAAGATCTATGCATAGTATTTACAACATATATACATGGCATGAAAATGTTACATTTAGTTATAGCATGACTTGGTCGTCCAACATCAGAGGTCTAAAACATTGTATCAGAGGGATAACTATTCCAACGCATTCACATCCTTGAGAGTCGAGGCTTCTCCCTACATTGAAATCGTATTTGACGATGCAACTTAACCAAAACCCATTTTTGATATTATGTATTTTCATAACATTTAACTTTTTAAAACAAAAAATGAGATATGTGATTAGTTAAAAGAAGACCACCAAAGAGTTAGCAATAAAATTAAAATGAAGAAGACGACATATCACTGCCATGAGAGGGAGGCCTTGTAGATCAATATGCCAACAAGAGTTAATGCATCTTACAAGTTGGTGTGAAGCCATTGAGCACTTCAAACACATCAACTATTAAAAGTCAAATGTTGAACACTTCAAACACGCCAACTATTCAAATTCAAATGTTGAACACTTCAAATAGGTGTAGTCTATCTATTAGAATTTTTCTCCCTCCTCGATGTTCACACTCATCAGAACCATCCCATCTCTAGAAACCTCTGCCATCCCCCGTCTCCCACCCTTTGTTGACCTCTACTTCCTTTCCATATCCATTTCCTTTGTAAATTGTGGCTATCGTGTCGATGCTACTTGACTTGGCCCTCCATCCATTTGAGCATCCGATGGACTTGGTCATGCATCTTGTGCACCCATGCTATATATATATGGATATGGATCATAGTTCCATGCGATAGGAATCCATGCATCATACAATGTATTTGAATTTCATAATAAGAGGAAAACCTAAATTTGAATTTTCCCCTGCTCAAGATACTTAAATTTGAATCTTCCCCCTACTCAAGATGTGATTTAAATTTGTCCTTGCCTCTAGAAATCCATATATTGGAAGAGGAAGTAGGCCAAGTTGAGGCCACCATGAAAGGGGGATCCATTTCCTAACAATTATGAGGGCGACATCAGTCTTTACCATTTTGGCTAATTTGTCTTTTTAAAATGATTGTATGATTGTTGTTCTTGTTTCCAAATATTCATTGTTTAATAATGTGAATGGTTAACTATGCTATGATGAAACATAAAGCCATCTAAAGGATAAAAATATGGGAAGATCACCACAGGATCAAATCATTCTCTACAGACGTGGTTACCCATGATCTGAAATGTTCATTGTAATTTTTTTACTTTGATTTTGTTGGTAGAATGTTATTCAACAAAACAACTCTCAGGAGATGGAACTACATTACAACAACAAGGGAATTGACTTCATCAATCTAATGCAAACAAAGAGATTTCTCAGTGAAAATTCTCCATTCCTAATAAAATTGTGTAGTGGAAGCTCATTCTTATGCTTTAAAATGGCTCTGTATTTTCCACCAAATAAGCTTTCATTCTCATTGGGCTCTGTATTTGCCGTCAATTAAGCTCTCCTTCACATTTTACTCTTTATACTCAGAGGAGTATTTATATATACATAGAACACCGATTGTAAGGTAACTAACTTGCATTTCTTGAGATTGGCCAACAACTGGTTCTTATTCAGAGTCTCTAACACCTGCATAAGATGTGAGATGTGCTCCTCCTAGGTAGCACTATAAACTAGTATATCATCCAAATAGAAAATAAAAAATGAATCTAGATAAGGGTGTAAAACAACATTCATTAGTCTCAATAATGTAGCTAGTGCGTTGCATAAACCGAATGGCATAACCAACGACTCCTACAAACATTTCCATGTCTCGAAGGCAATATTCTAGGTATATTCTTCTTTGACTCGTACCTGGTGATATCCTAATTTCAAATCCAACTTAGTGAAGTACTTGGCATGTTGCAGTTAGTCCAATAAATCGTTGATCATTGACAGAGGGTACTGATTCTTGAGTGTAATCTTGTTTAATGCCTTGTAATAGATACACATTCTCCAAGTCTCATCCTTCTTGGGTACAATTATAATGGGTGACCCACAAGTTGAGGTATTTGGTCGAATCACACCCTGCTCCAACAACTACAGAAACAACTTCGTCACTTCATTTGCTTCTAGAACAAACTATCTACACATCCCAATATTCGGCAATGGGGAGTCTGGCAATAATTGTAATTTGTGCTCCACACCCCTCTTGGGTGGTAGCTCTTTAGGATCCTTGATCACTCCTTTTTACTCCTGTAGCAACTCCTCCAACTGATGTTTTTATTTTTTAGTATGCCCCTCTAGGGATGCCTTTACTCATTGACTCATCATTAGATTGATTTTCTCTTCAGAAAATAAAAACATATTTCTTACTACAACTAATCAACTTCTTGGCTTGGTTGGCACTTACTAGTGAGATCTTTGACTTTCCTTTATGCATGTTGATCTAGGACATTCCATCCTTGATAAGTCGGTATTGGTTGGATCTCTGCATGAAGATCACATCCCTCATATATATGTAAGGGCTTCCAAACACTACTCCACATACATCAAGGGGTACTACATCCAATTCCAGTTCATTAATAAAATATGCACTTACAACAAATTTAATCTTACAAGGTTTCGTTACCTTTATCTATGCATTGTTGTTTAGCCAACCTAATAGATAGGGGCTAGGATGATCGTGAACCTCCAATCCAGTATTTATAACCAAATCTGCTGCTATGAGATTAGCCTATGAACCATAGTCAAATAGAGCATATATCTTGGTCTTATAACCTTAATCTTGATGTGGAAGAGATTGGTCATATCATTTTGTTACAAATATGAAGACAATATTTTCATCCACATCTGAGCTACTTTCAACCTGATTGCTTGAATTTGTTGCTAGAAGGTTCTTTTTCTCTTTGTCCTTCTTACAGTTCTTCAGGTTCATCTTTAGATGTAGTTTCCATCACTTTTCCTCGGTGTGGTCATCAATGTTACAATGATTTCAATGGTTGTTGGGATATTTGCACTGATGTGTAGTAGTTTTTGTATTCTTATGTTTTTCCGCTTTTCGCTTCTTCTTCCCCTCCTTGCAATCTTCCCGGTACTCTTTTTGCTTCAAACCACTTGGTTTCCCTTTCTTTTGGCCTATGTTTTCCAGGTACTATGCCTAAACACATGACTCATCCACTGTTCTTTCCTTGAAGAGCATCACCTACTTTCGTATATGACTTCGTAAACCCACCAGATACTTGAGAAGTACATCTAGTTTCTTGGGAGAGATACCCAACATGATGGCCATCTTTCTAAACTCAATGGTTTACTCATGTATGCTTTTCCCCTACCTCTTCCTGAAGTAATTCCATTGGATCCATTGGTATACCATATACAAATTGGACTTGATGAGGGTTTTGAATTTCTCCCACCTAGTTACTAGCATATCACCCTCCAGCCTAAGTGTTTATGTGTGGATTTCCCACCAGGTTAAAGCATGGCCCTCTAACTTCAATCTAGCAAATGAAATCTTTTTTGCTTCATCTATATGGGGAACACTAAAATAAAATCATAGTTGTTGCAACCAATGATTGAGTTTTAATGCATCGATCTCACCTTGGTATGGATTTATGTCCACTTTCGCTTCCATATTGGATAGAGACTGTGAAGGGTTAACAACACTTGAACTCAACTGCTCTTTCTCGGATTCTTTCCATGACTCCTTTCCGAAGTCTTCCCAATCTCCCGATTTCCCCTCTGATCCGATCTCTTATTTAAATCCTCCATCATCTCCGAACAATTCGAGCTTTCTTGTTAGAGCCACCAAGAGGAGGTTCATATTGTGACTAATGTTGAAAACTTGCACTTCCAAAAACTCAAACCTATGTTCTGCTAGATCTAAAGGGTTGTTATGAATAGACTCATTTTCCATGGCTAGGGTTTCTATTCTTAGTTGTAGAGTCTGATTATATTCCTGATTCAGAGGTCTTATTTCAGCCATGTTTGGATCCCATTTCCTGATGGCGAGGTGTAGGGGAGCTTTCCCCCCCACATCTATTTCCAGGGGTACAACGACAATATTTTGGAGCCCCTCCTAGTGCGGGTTCTGGGGAAGCACCCCCAAAGAGAAATTTTTAGGAAAAATTCCTTGTAAAATATTGTAATTTCGTAGTCAATCTAGACCGTTCATCATTAGGTTGCAGATATAATGGTAGAAGTTATGTTAGGGTTTTTTTCCCTAGAAGGAAACCCTCTTTTATGTATGAGGGAATTGTATTGTGGTTGTTCATATATGTGAGTGAATATTGTATTCTAAGAGTGGAGACTGTGAGAAAAGAAGAGAAATTTATAGTGGGTATGTTGTAGGTTGTATCCTTTCATTTGTTGGATAATAATAAAGGAAGGAATGGCAATTTATCTCATAATGTAGCTCACATTGGGTGAACCAGATATATATGTGTCTCTATTGTATTGTGTATCTTTTGTGTTTTTATTTCCTCATCTCTTTTTATTTTATTGCTCTACAATCATATTTTTCTAACATCGGTATCAGAGGAAAGGTAGCTCACAGGAAAAGAGGGTTCCTAGTTCAAGTGGGAGCAGTGGTGGAATATATAAAGTTTAGGGTCGAGAAATTTAATGGCCCAAAATACCAGTTATGGAAGATGCAAATGGAAGACTATATATACTAGAAGGATCTTTTCACACCATTGCGAGAAAAATAAAAGCATCCGACGAGTATGAAGGATGAAGAATGGGAGGTTATTGATAGAAAGACACTAGGAACAATACGGTTGTGCCTGGACACATTGATGGCCTTCAACATTTCAAAAGAAAAGACAATGGAGGATATGATAAAGCCATTGGATAAAGTATATGAAAAACCCTTGTTCTCCAACAAGGTATTTCTAATGAAGAGATTATTTAATATGAATATGTCAGAATGTGGGTTTGTTACTGATCATCTAAATGAATTTAATATGGTTACTAATGAGCCAAGTTCTACAGGAATGCAATTTTATGATGAGGTTAGGGCTCTTATAATCTTGAGCTCATTGCCAGAAAATTGGAACGGATTGGTCATGGCTGAAAGTGACTCTGTCTATGGTTCAAACACTTTGAAATTTGATGATGTTGTTGGTGTTATCCTTAGAGAGGAAATGTGATGGAAAAACATAGGTGAGACATCAAGTAATGTGTTTACTTTGGAGAATAGGGGAAGACAAAGGGAAAGAGGAAAAATCCTAGGGAATCATGGGAAGTCTAGGAAGCGAAGATCCAAATCGAAACTAGCAAAGATCGAGTGATAGAATTGTGGGAAGAAAGGACATCTGAAGAAAGAATGTAGATATCCAAAGAAACAAGGAATGGACAACAGAAGAAAAATCAAGAAGAAAATGTAGCAGGTGATGTGTTACACGATGATTTGATTCTTTCTTTAGACAATATTATTGATTCTTGGGTATTAGAATCAGGGGCTTCATTTCATGCCACACCGCATAGGAAATATTTTCAATATTATGTTCAAGGGGATTTTGGACAAGTTTATTTGGGTGATGATGAACCATGTAAAATTGTTGGAATGAGTAAGGTACAAATAAAGTTAAATAATGGAAACCAATGGTTGCTGAAAGAAGTGAGACACGTTCTAGATTTGAGAAGAAATATAATTTCAATAGGGAAGTTGGGAAGTTAAGGTTGTACATCTACATTTATAGAAAAGGCATGGAAGCTCACTAAAAGATCACTGGTAATACCAAAAGGAGAGAAGGTAGGTACACTATATTTATGTACTAGTAATGTTGAATATTATATCTCTTTAGCTTCTATAGGAGTGGATACAACATTTTGGAATCATAGGCTTGGACACATGAGTGAGAAGGGGATGCAGGTACTCCATAAAAGAATTTTTTTGCCATATCTTAAACAAATTGATTTGTATTTTTGTGAGCACCCTATTTATGGAAAATAGAAGAGAGTCATATTTCTTAGAGTCGGGACGGAAAATAAGAGTGAAAATTTAGAGCTTGTGCATACATATGTATGTCGACCAACTTAAGTATCATCTCTTGCTGGCTCTCATTATTATGTTACATGTATTGATGATGCAACTAGGAAAAATTTGGTTTATTGCATTCAACAAAAATATGATGTTTTGACACTTTTAAGAAATGGAAATATTTGGTTGAGAACGGGTTGAAGTGCCTCATGTCAGATAATGGAGGTGAACACTACAACAAGGAGTTTGATAATTACTATTCATACCATGGGATTCGTAGAGAGAAGATAGTTCTAGTAACACCATAAGACAATGGTGTGTCAAAAAGGATGAACATGACAATCATGGAATGTTTAAGGTGTATGAGATCACATGGAGGGTTGTCCTTATAGTTTTAGGCAGATGTTGTAGATATTTTTGTTTACTTAATAAACATAGGGCCTTCAAGATCCTTGTATGGTGGCATTTCAGAGGAGGCATGGAGGCATGGATAGGTAAAAAGGTAGGTTGATTAAGGTTGGTTGTCATTGATGTCAACCCTTGAATAAATCCCCATAGCACAAAGGTTTGGGTAATGGACCCAAGATTGTTTCATGTAAAGATGATTCATTATTGTCTTGTCATGGTTGATAAGAAGTAAATATGGATGAAATCCAAAGTGTTCCCCTTATGGTGAAAGCCCTCATGGGAAGACGCTTTGTAGAGTGAGAGAACCCATGCTTAATTGTGGAATAATGAGATGAAGGACAATGAATTTTTTAGTGAAAATATCATATATGGATAGTGCTTGTCATGCCATTTTTGGTGGTATGTGGAATGTCACATAACTCCTCACGGTTAGAGAGTTATGACCATATGAATTTGGAGAACCCCTCATAAGTATTATAGAATCCCCCAAGGGTCAAAGTGATTTGCAAAAGAAATTATTTTAAATGAAGAATCCCTAAAATAAGGAAAGTGTAAGGCTACATGAAGATATAAATAAGAGGCAAATCTCACTCATTATACACACAATTGTACATATTGCATATCTATCTTCTTGTGTAAAGCTTCTTGTAAATACTTGTGGATACATCTGAAGTGGCAAACGTCTGAGGTAGCATGAAGGGTTGATGGTGAAATTCTCATATTTATAGAAAACCCTATTTTCTGAGGCGTACACGGGCTGTCTGTGTATAGGGTTCATACAGTACGTGGGATGTCTGTGTATACGGAGCGTACGTATGCAGGCTGGTTGTGTACATGGTGAGTACTCAGTACATGTTGGTAAATGTATGGAAACTTGAGAAAATGAAGATGCAAAGTTTTAGATTCTGAGATCAAATTCCCAGGAAGGTCTAAAGCGCTTAGATACATTAGATCCATCCATTGGTTAAAAAGGTATGTCTTATTTCTATGAATAGTTGGATTTTGATGTATGCATGAGGAATGGCAATGGAGATTTGAGGATTTTCCCTAGAGAGACTAGTGGCTTCATGGGATCTTTTACATAAGTTAGATCTACAGAAATACATTGTTGGTATATTCATCATTGATTCTTCTTGTGAGGCACGTCTTGTATTTCTTGGCATATGGCTAAGGGTTTTTATGGTACATAGTTGAGAGCTTGCATTTGTGTAGTAGTTGATGTATTGAGAGACTGAATATCACAAAGGGGTTGATGACTAAGATCATGTGAGGGATATTATACTTGTTCATAATTATACATACTTATTTGACACATGACTAGAGAGAGACATACTTGCCTTTAGTAAAGGTTATATATGAGGATGCATGCATAGGGTATAGTTACAGTCTGGATACAGTGACAAGTTACATATCTATGTGAAAGAAGTTATAGAAGGTCAGAAGTTTTCAAGAAAAGGAAACCCTAGTTTTTAGAAGGCATACACAGGCTACATAACTATTTAGGAGCATACATACGCGGTATGCATAACATATAGGGCACATACATATGTGGGTTGCAGCACTATAGATCACATACCTGTTGTATTTTTGTAGATATACATGTTTAGTTCAGTTACAGATGGATTACAGGGAAGTTGTAGAGATTGGATACAGGTCAATGGTACATGTTGATACAGTTGTATGGTAGTATATCTCATAGTGATAGGTTGATAGTGATTCCATCATTCTACTTATACTTCAGGGTGGTTGGAAGGGGCAAGGACAGGTGGTTGTAGCCACCTTCCAGTTGTAGCTGGAGAACATAGGGGGTTGTAGCCTCCTTCTGGTTGTAGCCAGAGAAAGAGATTTCAGACAAGCTTCAAAATATTTATGAAGGAGATAAAAAAGTCAAAGTAGCAAAGCTTCAAACTTATAGGGGTCAGTTCGAACAACTAAAAATGAAGGAAGATGAGAATATTGCAGCCTACTTCTTATGAGTCGATGAAACAGTGAATGAAATCATAGGATTGGGAGAAGAAATCGAAGAATCCGTAATTATTCAAAGGGTACTAAGATCTCTTCCTATGATATTTAACCCTAAGATATCAACACTAGAAGA
The DNA here is from genome assembly GCA_009831015.1 of Picea engelmannii. NCBI lineage: Eukaryota > Viridiplantae > Streptophyta > Pinopsida > Pinales > Pinaceae > Picea > Picea engelmannii. The sequence continues at coordinate 544,555 of ML777363.1, forward strand.
AATATTGGATCTAAACTCAATAAGCATGGATGAATTGCATAGAATCTTCACAGCATATGAAATGAGAACTGAACAGGAAAATCTAGATGTAAAAGAAGAATCCTTCAAAGCATCCAAAAGATCAAAGCAATAAGAAGAATATAGAAACAATAATGACGTCTTGAAAGATGATGAAGAAGCGGCCAACTTCGTCAAAAGACTGAACAAGGGAATCGACGATAGGTATAAAGGTAAGCTTCATTTAATTTGTTTTAATTGTGATGGTATTGGTCATTTTGCTAACAAATGTCCTCATAATAAAAAGAGAAATGATTAAGGTTACTCAAAAGGAAAACAAACATATAAAGAAAAAAGAACTACAAAGAAAGTTTTTAAGAAAAGTTTATGCACCAAAGAAGACATCTCATCATGAGATGAAGATGAAGTCAGTGACAATGAGACAGGAAGAGTTCTATTCATGGCAGTAAAAGACTCCGACAAAGAAGACTCTGAAGAAGAATATGAAGAAGCCGAAGAAGAAGTCAAAGAAGAAATTGAAGAGGCATAAGTTGAATTTAGAGAAGAATTAATGTGTGCCATAGAAGTTATCAGAAGAGAAAAGAAGAGAAAAAGAAACTACAAGCATAACTAGACAATAAAAAAGACACTCAAGAACTAGAACAAATGATCACAAAATTGAAAGTTCAAATAGAATTAGATAAAAGAATTTAAGAAGCACTCAAAGAACAACTAGAAGAAAAGGACAGGATCATCGAAAACTTGGAAGCAGAGATTGTCACATTAAGAAAGCATGTTCAAAAGAAAAATATGCAGAATAACTCAAAAGTTGTGGATGACATTATCAATAGTCAAAAATCCCATTTTGACAAGACTAGAGTTGGATACAATCAAACAGAAAAAGGATCAAGCTCCAAAACAACAAAGAAAGAAACCTATCCAAAAATCTATGCATAAACAATCAAAGGGGATAGGAAGATATACAAAGAAGATTACAGGGACACTCCTCCATCGAGAAGATTCAGATTTCAGAATTAAAAAATGACAAATAGGACTCAAGAAGAAGAAGGATTCACAAGAGCACCTCCTTTCATAATATCCTCAACTCCCAGGTATCAAACTACATTTTTTGGTTTATGTTATGCATGTAATAATTTTGGACATAAAGGTGTGAATTGCAGAGCTAACAACGGGAACAAAAACAAATTTGAGAGTTATACACAAAGGGGTTATTCAAGAAGGCCCAGTGAAACACATAGAAGAAATTACAACAAGTTTCAATCTTTGAGCAATGAAGTGGAATGTTACAAATGTAAAAATTTTGGACACGTGGCCAAAGAGTGCATAAGGACAATCCCTCCTAAAGAACCTCAACAGAATAACAACAGTCACAAATAGTAACCACAGAAAGGGACATGGATAAGAAAGCAAGATCAATATAGCAATGAAGAATGCACACTCTTTCTACAAGCTAAGCAGAAGAAACGTGGTTGGTATGTTGACAATAGGCGTTCAAAACACATGACAGGTGATAGAGACAAGTTTTTTACATTACGAAAGGAAAGAGATGGATCATTCTCCTTCGGAAATGATGATTCATCAAAATCATTGGAAAAGGAACAGTCTGAATTGGGAACAAAAATGAAAAGGAAGAAAATGTTCTACTAGTAGAATATATGAAACATAATCTTCTAAGTGTGATTCAAATGTGTGACCAAGGTCATAAATTTACTTTCGATTTGCAAAAGTGTGCGATAAGAAAAGAAGTTTTAGGGAAATTGGTCGCTACAGCTGCAAGAACTTCAAGCAACATATATGTGTTAAGTGAAATTGGAAATGAAAAATGTTGTCTAGGAAAGGAAGATGAAAGTTGGCTATGGCACAGAAGAATGGGTGACATACATTTTGATAACCTTGTCAAAGTCAGCAAAAGAGAAGCAGTCAGAGAAATTCCCTAGGTCACGAAACTATAGGGACCCAGCTTAATTAAATACAAAATTAAAATTCAATTACATATAATTGCCTTACGTAAATTATACATTCACTTCAAAAGCATAAATATTCTGCATAAGTTAAAATCTATCTACAGCATGGAAATAACTCAACAAATCACATATAAATACCTATTTCTGATGCTAATTCCCGTCGATATGGCTGTCCCTTCCTGCTGACTTGTTGTTGTCTTGCCTGGCCCGATGAACTGACCAACACTGCCCAACCGACTATCCACCCAGCCAACTAGGAGCAGCCTGTCCGGCTCCCTAGCTCCAGGAAACCGAAAGGAATCCTGGCCCTCGTGCCCAAAACCCCAAGCAACCTGGTGCACTGTGTCAATGCCACTCTCAAAAGTTCACCTCCCTCTCTGCAATACTCAGAGCTCCCAAAATACATCCCCAACTCCCGTAGAATGATCTCCCTTCCAACTCCTTCCCTTCCTTATCCCTCCTTCACCGACTCTCCCCCCCTCATTAATTTCCTTATCTCCCCCTTATTAATTTCTTATCCCATTATTTAATGCCTTATCCCCCTTTCATTAATATCTTATCCATTTCTTTAATGCCTTATCCCTTCCCGCATATGTAAAGCATTTTAATTAAACAATTTAAAATTATTAAGCCCCCCTTTAATTATTACCAATATCATAGAGTGTGATATGTAATAATTAATTAATTAATTAATTAATCAAAAGTTAAAACAATTAATTAATAAATAAATAATCAATTAATAT